>LPNX010905439.1:78944-95147 GCA_001517045.1 Pseudotsuga menziesii | reverse complement strand
TATATATATATATATATATATATATATTAAGTTGTTTAGAATTTAATTATAATTTTGTAATTAATTCATAAACTTATATATATTGTATATGCATGTATGAATTCATATATATGTATTCATAATTGGATGTAAATTGTATAATTTCATATTCACATATTCATATTTAATTTCATAATGCATATTCTTATATATTCAATTTCATAGTGTTTTAGTTCATAATTTATATATATATATACATGTTAAATTATTTATAATTTAATTATAATTTTGTAATTTATTCATAAACTTATATACATTGTGCATGTGCATATATAAATTCATATATATGTAAATTCATAATTGTATGTAAATTGTATAATTTCATATATTTATATATTAATTTAATTTCATAAATTGCATATTCATATATTCAATTTCATAGTGTTCTAATTCATAATTTGTATATTTATACATGCTAAATTGTTTAGAATTTAATTATAATTTTACAAAATTGTAATTTTGTAATTAATTCATAAACTTATATACATTGTATGTACATGTATGAATTCATATATATGTATTCATAATTGGATGTAAATTGTATAATTTCATATTCACATATTCATATTTAATTTCATATTGCATATTTTTATATATTCAATTTCATAGTGTTTTAGTTCATAATTTATATATATATACATGTTAAATTATTTAGAATTTAATTATAATTTTGTGATTAATTCATAAACTTATATGCATTGTACATGTGCATATATGAATTCATATATATGTAAATTCATAATTGCAAATTGTATAATTTCATATATTTACATATTTATATAGTTTCATAAATTGCCTATTCATATATTCAATTTCATAGTGTTCTAATTCATAATTTGTATATATATACATGTTAAATTGTTTAGAATTTAATTATAATTTTGTAAAATTGTAATCATGTAATTAATTCATAAACTTATATACATTGTATGTGCATGTAAATATACAACCTTCTAAAGCCACTTATGTGTACATGTGAAATAATGGTATGTGTTGTGAAAGTTCATTGAAAAAAATGTTTGACCACTACACTAAATTACATATATACAAAGTAAGTGTATTATAGTATGAGTAGTTCTATAGTTGTCCAATGAAATTAGAGAATGGTTGATGAATATATATATAGTTATATAGTGCATAATATTCTAGCATAATATCTAGTTCTAAATGAATATGCATATATAGCCTTATCATTGCACTTATTTTCTTCATCTTTTATATAGCATTATCTCTCATTTCATCGATTTTAATATGATTTTAATTTCATTTTCATATATGAGAATTTTCATAGTGTTCAAATTACAACTTTACATTACATTATGATAATGATGATAATTACATTACAATTACAGTTACATTAAACAATTTTACAATATTACATTACATTACAATCATGTACAAATGACTAAGAATCATATGGCTTTAAGCATTGACGACAATGATGATCTCTAAGAAAATCAACAATTACAATTACAGTTACAATGACATTATAATCACATTAACGCGCATAAGCACGAGCCTTACGTCAATGGGACAATAAGGTAGAGTAAATACAAATACAATTTTACATTACATTATGAAAATGATGGTAATTACATGTTACAATTACACTAAACAAGTACAATTACAATTACATTACAATCATGTACAAATGACTAGGAATCATATGGCTTTAAGCATTGATGACAATGATGATCTCAAAGCCCCATGGTCTCTCCTAGCCCCAAGATGCGCATGACTGCATCCCTCACCAACACCATAGAAGCTCGATGATGTTCTAGTGTAATTTGGGTGCATATCCAGGACAAACTCTGCATAAATATGTTTTGCAAAGTATAGTGGGACATGGTCATGGTGGGGAAACATGCCCCACGCTCCAATGAACCTGTCATATACATAAGGTGCTGCAGCTTCTAGCTTAAACTCCTTGAGTCTAAGCAGTTGACCTGAGGTGCAGTCAGGAGGGATATCAAATAATTCTCCCTTCACAGCATGGTCAACTGTTGCATCTCTCATTGTGGACCAGTTATCATAACCCTTCATAATGGCCCTTCTTCTCTGACATGTAGAGGCCCAAAGAGAACTCAATGGTCCGATGGACCTGTAGACCTTCAATAGATTGTCTACTGCCTCTAACATCATTTTCATCGAACGTGATGCAGGAGAGTTCTCTGGAATGGAGAGGATTTTTTCCCACAAACACTCACACTGACTGGTAATGTCTTGTAGCGTGATATGTGTGATCTCATCCTCCCATGGTGCTTCCTAGGGAGGGTCAATGCCCTGTTGTGCAGCACCTGAAAATTAGATGAAAACATAATTGTTAGTCAAAACACATACATCAATTGTAGGTGAATTTGAAATCAATATAAATTAAAGGTACTGATAACTGAAAAAATATATATATAAGTGGTTAATGTACATGTATCTTGGGGAACCTCCCCATCGAAACCAACAGTTGTTGGGATATAGGGTAGACCTAGGATTTATACCTTCAAATTCGCACCAACAAAAGACCCACAGTGTTGGCCCTTTTGGCAACAACCTGCGAACAGGTTGCAGTCTCACCCGAAACAGCTATGGGATGCCGCAGAATCAGGTTTCTGCAAGCAGAAGAGGGAGATTATTGTACCTTTATCTTTTATCAATTTATAATCAATTAACACAGAGCTTAATCATTCACATATATATATCTTCGCAGTTAAATAATACCGTGACTTGCTTAACCCTTACCGGGAATGCACAGCGAAGCTATTTCTTAAACAACAATCTTACTTATCAGATTTATCTATACTTATCAATGCATAAGAACATAACAAAAATCACACAAGAACCACAACACCAGATATAACGTGGTTCACCCCTAGTGTAGGGGTTACGTCCACAGAACTATGTTTTATTCAACTTTTCTACAAAATCACAGTTCTGATCTGCACACTCAGCTACAGATCCCTTCAGTCCTCAAAGCCACGCACACAACAGCAGGCCTCTGCGCACATAGCTGCAGATTTCCTTATCACTTACAAACCCTCTGCGCACACAGCTGCAGAGGTCATCCACGCACTCAGCTGGGACTTATCCTTCACTTACAAAATAGCCTTAGCTTCACCTTAACTTTCTTACATTCAAAAACCTAACCTCACTTCTTTACACAAGTGCATATTTATACAGCGCACTAATACAAAACCATGGTCTTAAACCATGGGTATCCCAAACCCTAAACCCTGGACTTAAACCATGGGTTTATTACAATAGAAGTCTTTGACTCACCCCCAACACCCCTAAGACTATTTTGAACTGTAACTCCGCTTACAAACTTCCACCAAGACCGCGGAGTCACCAGACTCTAGGGTCGTTAACACTGGAGCCCCAACAGGCCCCTAAGACTCACCAGTGTCCCGTCCCGGGACACTCAGCTACTGGGCTGGTGATAGATGATGTTGGCGACGACATAGTACGCTGCTTGCTGACGCCCTCCTTGCTGCTGTAGGCTACTCGCTTCCTTCCTTCGTGCTATTTATGCTGAGGACGGTCTTCTGGATCCATCTGCAACCCCACCCTTCACTCTGTTTGTCGATCACTTGACCATCCACAACTAAGGGTCCCCAGAATTGCATGTCAAGCTACATAAGGCAAACAGCCACCTTGGTTCTGTCAAACCAGGAGGATACATGGGTCTTTTGGCAACAACCTGCGAACAGGTTGCAGTCTCACCCGAAACAGCTATGGGATGCCGCAGAATTAGGTTTCTGCAAGCAGAAGAGGGAGATTACTGTACCTTTAGCTTTTATCAATTTATAATCAATTAAAACAGAGCTTAATCATTCACATATATATATCTTCGCAGTTAAATAAAACCGTGACTTGCTTAACCCTTACTGGGAATGCACAGCGAAGCTATTTCTTAAACAGCGATCTTACTTATCAGATTTATCTATACTTATCAATGCATAAAAGAACATAATAGAAATCACACAAGAACCACAACACCAGATATAACGCGGTTCACCCCCAGTGTAGGGGTTACGTCCACAGAACTATGTTTTATTAACTTTTCTACAAAATCACAGTTCTGATCTGCGCACTCAGCTGTAGATCCCTTCAGTCCTCAAAGCCACGCACACAGCAACAGGCCTCTGCGAACACAGCTGTAGATTTCCTTATCACTTACAAACCCTCTGCGCACACAGCTGCAGAGGTCGTCCACGCACTCAGCTGGGACTTATCCTTCACTTACAAAATAGCCTTAGCTTCGTCTTAAATTTCTTACATTCAAAAACCTAACCTCACTTCTTTACACAAGTGCATATTTATACAGCGCATTAATACAAAACCATGGTCTTAAACCATGGGTATCCCAAACCCTAAACCCTGGACTTAAACCATGGGTTTATTACAACAGAAGTCTTTGACTCACCCTCGACACCCCTAAGACTATTTTGAACTGTAACTCCGCTTACAAACTTCCACCAAGACCGCGGAGTCACCAGACTCTAGGGTCGTTAACACTGGAGCCCCAACAACAGTATCCTGATCCTCGTCACTCACATGCACAGAGTGGTTTCCAGAGTGGATGTCACTCATCTCCCTAGCAGGAGCGTGTGTCGGCATAGAACACCTAGGAGAACCTATGAAAATAGAGACATAAAAGTTGATGATTAAATATACACATATTAAACAATTTAATTTGATTAACTAAAAACAAAGATTACATCATGCATAATTGTATACTTACGAGTCCTCTACCGACCTCTGAGGCAAGGAATGGCCGCAGATCCGCCAGTGCTCTACCTTCGGCGAACCGAAGAACCTCACTGTAGAGATGCATCTGCATGAAATAAGGCATAGTAAATGATTTTTTGTAAATAAATCAATGTAAGTAACTTCATATATGGATACGAATAAAAAAATCTTTCTCAAAAAACCACCCAAAAGTTTACAAAACAAAATGGATTGACGATCTTTTTGTTTCTGCTTTGAAGGTGGTGTGAAGAAGACTATCGAATATGTGGTGTGATTGGGGTTATGATTTATTTTCATAATGTTGAGTACTCATTTATTTCTTGTTCAATTTGAGATTATGGACATGGTTTTTATTTGGGTGAAGCTTCCTATTTAATACGACTTGAATTCTAGTCACTAAAGGTTTTTCGGGTTATACAGAATGCTTTGTGAGTTTTCAATGGGGTGGAAATGCGTTACAAATACTTGGGATTTTAAATTAATTCCTATAGATATTTATAATTTAAACTATTTTTTTAAATTATAATTATGTAAATTTTTTCATCCATTTAAAAAAAATTAAATTACAATTCTGTTTTCCATAATTTAATGTATAAATTTATATATTTTATTAGTAATATATTTTACTATTATTTTAAAATATTCTAAATTTATAATTTATAATTTTCAAAATGTTGAATATAAATCTATATAATTTTTTGAAAAAAATATCAAAAATATAATTTTACCTTAAATTATCGATTTCTATTAATTTTTTAATTTGATATTCTTTAAAAAAATTTAAATCATGAATTTCTATTAATTTTTAAATTTGATTTTTTTCCAAATTTACACACTTATTTATAAAATATATGGATTATTTAGATAAATGCCTACGTTGGTTTAAGGTTCATGATTGTCTCACGTCTAGGGTTTGGATTTTTTTTCATTCCTCAATGTATTATCAGAGGATTGAAAAAAATTGGGCAACATTTTTGCTTGCTCAACACACATTTCAAAATTAAACCGATAGCATAAACGGGTATTGGTTGATAGAAATATTTATAGAAAATATAATTTTTAAATTTTAAATTTAACAAATTTAAATTTTTCAATCCTCCATGTATTCTCGAAAGATTGAAAAAATTTGGGCAGCATTTTTGCTTGCCAGGCACACATTTAAAAATTAAACCGGTAGCATAAACGCTATCAGTTGACAAAATATATATAAAACAAAAAATTAAATATTAAATAAAAAACAAATTTCAATTTTTAACGCTACCGATAGCATTTTTGCTTGCCGGCACACATTGCAAACATAGTAGGAAAAAAAAAAAAACCTAAAAACATCTATAACAATGATTTTTTTTCAATTTTAACCTGACATTTTAAAACTTAAAAATAAAAACTAAAATTTCATTTCAATTTCAAAAAACAATGATTGGGGGTTACCTCTCTGCTCCAACATCATGGTGGAAGGGGGTGTGTATTGCGTGGTAGCTCGGTCCAGGTTTCTGAGGGCGCAGCAGCATAGGCGAGCTATTCAGGAACGCAGATGCTCGATCAAGGTGTTTGCTCGATCGAGGGTTGTTTATGCAGAAATGAGGAATGTCCGCGGCCCTTTTTATATATTTTTTAAAACAGGAACCTTGATTGAGGTTTGGAGCTCAATCGAGCTACAGACCTTGATTGAGGTCCAAACCTTGATTGAGGATGCGTTTTTTTCATTTTGCCGAAAATTCCTTTCCAAAAATTGTAACCCACCTCCATGGATGCACCCATAAATACCCAATGTGTAAATTATGTAAATATACTTATATGCTACCATGTGTTAGGATTACCATAGTGAACTCTATGATGTAAAATGAATGTTGGAACATAATATATAATGGTCCAAGATGGTTGTATAGAGCACAAGAGGGATATGAATCCACCATAGGGGAAGAGGAAAGAGGACCTATGGGAAAATAACTCTTCTACTTTGAAGTGTAGCCTAAAATCTCATTTTTTCACCATCTTTCTTGAATGAATTTATCCACCTCCTTTTGACTTGTTAAACCCATCATTAATGCATGTAAGAGGTTGTTGGAGAAGTATTCGTACATAATTATGGAATCCTGCATTAATACAATCATCATAAAGTAATGTAAGAGCCATACATTCCTCTTGTCAGAAGTAAAGTCATATATCATTTCCTCAATTGTCTCATTTACATTCACTCCATTCATTATATCATTTTCATGTGAACTCATGCTCTACATTTCTTGTGCATTATTCTCTATTGTTTATCATGAAGAAATCTAGAAATTGACTTAAAATCATCACCATGTATAAGAAATTGTAGACATTAGATGAATTATAGATAGATGTACAAGAAATTGTAGACATCTATTTCAATCCAGCAATCAAGTACTTAGAAATTAATGTTGTATCTATTAACATTTATTCATGTCCCAATAATTATGTTAAGAATTACATCAGGATATAAGTAGGTTAACACAAATTAGATGGGGGAATATGTTACCATATGTGCTATAGCATGTAGTTCACACAACAAAGACACAAATTAGTTAAGTGATATGTTTGGACCTTTTTCCTAGAAAATTGATGATTGGTTATGTGCATGAATTTTACAATTTCATTGAAAGGAATCAAAAGAACACACCATAATAGAACAATCAATAACATAAGAAAACAAGACAACAAAGTAAGTTGTGGAAACTCAAACAGAAAACCAATAAATAATGAAGTTTCAAGTACATTTGAAAACCAATAAATTTTGGTGTTCGTATTTTAAATCAAAGAGGAATACATGCAATGGGGCCATTGCACTCATTCTTGAGTTTTCTTGTAATCCTACTGCAATATTTAATATTGCTTTTAATGCTGTGAGCCTGTATTTTTCAGCATGGGAAAGCAATATCATGTTTTCACTCATATTGGCTTCTATAACCAATCTATGTCTTCGTTTCTATCTTTGCAATCTTCTTGAATTAAAATCATTTACTTAGGATTTGGGAATTGTTACTATGCCATTCATTCTGGAATCCACTTCTATGTTGCAGTTATTTACCCTTAGAGTTAATTTGAATCATTCCTGACAAGCAAGGCAAGTCCTTGGTTATAGTATTTCTTTGAAATGAAAATTAACCTCCTTCAACAAGCAAGGTCAATTCATCTTCTCATGGGAAATGAGGCCTTTGGACTTTGGTGTTCAATGGATTATTTTGAATGTTGGGATAATCCTTTTTAAAAAGAGCAAAGAACTCAACGTTTATACAAGGATAGGAAGTGAGGCTATTTCAGAACCATTATCACTTGAATAGTTGTTTCATGAAACTGTACAAAAGGAGGTATGGGTCTATTGTCAAAATGATGACTTAAGGTAAGCAAAGATGGGAATTTCCTCCAAAATGTTTTCATAGGAAAATCACTCTGAGCTAAACTAAGCGCTAAGAAATCCGGTAGGTGGTGTATATGTGATATATTAATAGCATTGCTAACATGTTCTTAGGTGGTTAGGTATATCTGGATGTTATCATTTATTTTAGATATCCTTGATTTTGCAATGTGTGCCCTGTTCATTCATAATTGTGTTATCCTCTATTGAAGAAGGTTTTATAAATTTGTAGTGATTGGTATATATGAGAATTATCCCTCTCTTTTTAGTTGAACTATTGAATTTTAAAGGAGTAACACCACCCTCTCTCTCAAAACCAATGAGAGATCCCAAATCTCTCAACTATTCTGATAATTTTTCATTTCAACTTGGGAAATGCTCGCACTTCAAGTCCAAGAGTACAAAAATTATTGTTAACAATTATCAACTATTACTATCCAAAAAGACAATTAATCATCACTACATTTATGTTCATATCTGTGAAGTGTATATATTCAACTAGTTTAAATAATCAACTCAAATTTTAGATCATAATGAGTTACATTAACCAAGGCTAAAACAGTCAAGGATACTCACTAAACCCTAAATCAAAGTAAATATACAAATTTATCTTCTTCTATGGGGTGCATTTGACTCTGTATCAATAGTAATTGTCCTCACAAGCTGAGGCCTCTACTTCTCGGAAATATTCAAATAGAACCCTTCCTTCTGGAAATTGGTGCCTTATTTTTGAAAGTTTATCTGCCTCAAATGGAATTGAGTCAAAGTTTCAAACTATCCTTTTTCTGCTCCCCCAGAAAATTTATATGAACATCAAACAACTTCCTGGTGATTTTCATCCAATTGATCACCAACATCAAATCTTGATATAACTTAATCTCTTTACATATTTTTCCATTTTTGTTTCCATCAAACTCAGAGCCATTAGCTTAGCATAATTGTTTTAACCGTTACCTACAACTACCTTCATTCTAATAAAATAAGTATCAAAATATAAAACACACTCCGCAATAATATTATTCTGGGTTGAGCTATCAAAATATCCTTAAGCCTGTGGTTTATTTATTATCAACTCCTATAACTGCTTCTCTAATTTAAGAACCACTGGAATATTATCTCATAGTTGGACAGTTTAAATAATCAACAAAAAAATTAATTCATAATTAGTTACAGTAAACATGGATACAAAAAATCAAGGATACTCACTAAAACCCAAAATCAAAGTAAATATAAAAACTTCATATTCTTCTGTGGGGTGCAATTGAATCTGTATCAACACTAAGTGTCCTCATAATCTAAGTCCTCTCCTTCTCAGAAATTTTCGAACAAAACCCTTCTTTTTGGAACCTTGTTCCTTCTTTTTGAAAGTATATTTGCCTCAGCATTCAATTCTCTAGAGGCATGATCAAATGGAGTTGAGTCGAAGTTGTAAACTGAAGCCCTTTTTTGCTCCCCCAGAAATGTTAGATGAACATCAAGAAGGTTGCTGGTCCTCTTCATCCAGTTAATCACTAGCATGGAATATTGATATAAATGTAAGCTCCTAACCCATTTTTCCATTGCTACTTCCATAAAAAACATGAGAGCCATTAGTTCAGCAAAATTGTTTTAACATTTACCTATGGCTACCTTCATTCTAATAAAATAAAATTCAAAATATAAAACACACTTGCAATACTATTATTTTGGATTGAGCCATCAAAAAAGCCTCAAGCTAGTGGCTTATTTATTATTAGCTCCTATAATTGCTTCTCTGATTTCAAAACTACTGGAATATTATCTCATAGTTGGACATCCTGTTCTTGACCAAGATTCCCTAATGAGCTTTGTGTTGAGTTATAATGTTTCAAGTTGGTTGAATAAACATTAGGTACAAATAAAATTTTCCTAAATAAATAATCCTATGTTTTCTACACCTCTTAACACACAAAAATTTACTAATCAAAAACTTACTTTGACTAAGGTCAAATTCAAAAACTCAATTGTAAAACTTTCTTTTAATCTTGCCAAAACGTGCACAGATCATTTTGTTAAAAAAAGGCCAAAATGTTGTCAAAAGTATGTTTCTCTTTTGAAAGAATTTGAATATGTTACATATAATATAGTTGGTTACCAGACATTAGTCAAGTTTCATGCAAGTCAAACTGTTTTCCTAATTCGATAGCACCAACTATGTATTTTCCAAGTTTCAGGAAAGTCAAACTATTGTGCTAATTAGATAGCACCAGTTGTGTATTTTCCAAGTTTTATGGAAGTCAAATTACTGTGCTAAATAGATAGCACCAGCTATATACAAATCTTGTGATTAGATGGTCCAAGACAGTGGTTGTATCCTCTATTTATGTTCATATAATTGTAACCTAGAATTTCTATTGGATTCCTAAAGATAAAAGTACCAATATTTTATTTGTATGTTCGCTATTTGACATCCATTTTTTCATTATCAACCCCAATTCCTTATTAGATATAGATACAAAGCCCTTAAAAAGTTTTGCTATGGCTGAAGTGGTCCACTTCGGGTTTGGTCCCCATTAGGTCTCATGATTAAACCCACCACAACATAGAGGATGCACACATAATCAACAACATTCCCTAACAAGGAATTAAAATTAAATAAGCCCGAAATCAATGCAGTGGTTCCATGCATGCCATTTGAGAATCTGCCATTGACTATGAGAATAAAACACCATATCATTGCATTGCAGCATTTACCAATATTCTCTCTGCATGCTGGTTATTTCATATCCATTTTTTCACTATCAACCCCATTTCCTTTTTAGATATGGATAGAAATCACTTAACATCATAGTGTAGTATTTAAACGAAGAGATTTCGGCAAACTAGCTTCATATCTTGCAATTGTGGTAGAATTAACCTTGGATTATTTCTCCTTTGGTTGGAACTTATTTTGTGGATTTTGGGCATAGAATTTGAATGTATGCAATATGGAGCTATTTAATCCTCTTTGGCCCTAAGAGACTATGATTTCAAATGGACGTTTTTCAATTACATTAATGGTTTTACTCTATCTAGATATGTGGTTGTTATGATTTATTTCAGATATCCGTTATTTTGCAATGTGCACCCTGTTCATTCATAATGGTGTTATATATCCTAGGGGTGGCAGGTGCAGGGGGGATCCTCTTGGATCCTAGAGGACATGTTAAACAAACCTTCGCTTGGGGCCTTGGATATAGGACCAACAACGAGGCTGAGTGGTTGGCACTCCTACAGGGACTACAATCCTTAGTCAGTAAAGACCTTCACAAGGTAATGATCTTTAGAGATTCTTGGCATTTTATTTTCAAGCTGATCAATGGTTACTCCTCCGGTTCAATTAATTGTCGTCATCTGTATGACAAAGCAAAGCCACTCATGTCTAAATCCTATGAGCTATTCCACATTCTTCGCCACGATAACTCTGCAGTGGATGCCTTGGAAAACATGGGTGCCTCCCTATCTCAAGGTCATTATAGTCTTAACGGAAAATCCCCCCTACACCAAATTCATCCCCTAATGGTTTGTCGGGCTTACTCTTTCCTACCACAAGGAAAGTGGTCTTCCCTCTCTTCACTCCTAGAAGTGGCTCTTATTATCCCTAAAGGATTTATAGAGGATATCCCCCTCCTTTCACCTTATCCTTCCTTCTCCCCCTCCCCTTATCCCTCCTTATTCACCTTATTCCTTTTCCTAACTTTCTTCTTACCCCCCTCCCTTATCCCTCCACTCACCCTTCCTCTCATAGCCTTGCTCCATCCCACAGCTGGCTCCCATCTCGCGCTCCTTCCCGAACGGTCTTCTCATTCATTGCACTATCCTGCCAACTCTATTACCCCCACTGCATGAACCTTTCTCTGCCTGCATCCTCTCTCGTGCAACGTCAGATTTATGGCTCACCACCCCCGAGTTAATTACCCCTCCTCCTCGCACGCTCCAAGTCTTTTCAAGCATCTCATTATGTCTTCTCCTCGAAGCAGCCTGCAAGCTCATTTCTCTCCATCTCTCAGCGTTGTCTATCATGAGATTCCTCCGTAGCGCATTCTCTTGGATGTCATTGCAGGCGTAGGTTAAGGGTGGCTGCAGGAAATCCCATGGGAATCTCTCCCTCTCACCAGGAATTTTGTGAAGGAAAGGCTTTCCCTTGTAGGCTTCTCCTCTTTCTCTTGCAGCACCATTATAGGCTCCTCGCTGTGGTTTGCAAACATTGATTCTGTCTCTAGTCTCCCGTCCGAAGCTCAGTCTCTCACTGCTGAGAAAAACACGATTTTGGGCTGTCACTGTTCAGGGTGGAAGGAAGGTGTAGTGGGCACTTTAGCCTGTCAAAGCAAGGAGGGTGCCTCCCTTCAGTAGGAGCTTAAAGTGTTAAAGTATATCCGTAGTGGCCTCTCTGCCAAAAAGCAGGCTTGCATGTTAGCAGGCTCAATCCATGCTCTGCATAGTAACTTTTCCCGTATCGATCTCTCTCTAGGAAAGGGCAGGATGTCTTAGGCTAACAAAAATGCTGGCATTATGGATGTAAAGAAGAGACTCAGGATTCTTTACGAGATGATAGCGATAGGAATAATGGATAATAAGGAAATAGCATAGGAGGTCAAGAGCATGGGGGAAGTGGTGAGTTATACCTCTCTGCAAATTAGCAATCATGATGCAAGGATTGATGACAATGAGAGCAATATTAGGGAGATAATGGGTAAGGTTGATATAATTCAGGAATATGTCCAGCGCCTGATCAACATGAATCGGGGAAGCAAGGTGAAAAAAACCCCTACAGCTGCAGCTCACCCCATGGAGGAGGAATCAATGATTCAGCCCATGAAGCCTAGAGGAAATCCTTAATCGGTTCTCTTTTAAATATGTTAATATGTTTTACTGTCTTTTGCTATGTAGTCAGTTTATAAGGGTATACACTACCCCAGGCATTGGTTGTTTTGCAAATTCCCCATGTGTAGTTTTTTGGACATCTCTTTGGATCAGTTTTGTATGCAGCATTTTTGAACTGCAAGAACTCTTTGTTCCCGCTTTATTCTCTGTAATGAATGGTTGTGCACATCCTGTTTTATAAAAAACCTTCTTAGTTTCTGTTTAAAAAAAAATGGTGTTATATATCCTGTTTTTCCTCTATTGAAGAATGTTTTACAAATTTGTAGTGATTGGTATATATGATAATTCTCCCTCCCTTTTGTTGTACAGGAATAACCACCTTATAATCGAAGGTCTGGAGTTACCAACATACTCATAAAACTTGCAGGAAATCGACCCTAGAGTATAGAAAAGGAAATAGGAGGGTAGAATTGTTGATGTATATGTAACTTCGGAATGTATTCTTCTATGTATATTATATATTGTAACCTGATGTTTATTCCGGGATGTCTCTATTATGTATTTGAGTCATGTGGTCATGCCCCGATGTTTCGATCGGGAGGATTAATAATGTAATCAAGTCATATCAAGTCATTAGGTAAGTCCCCACAGTTTCGGGGCACTTGAGTTATTACACTAATTAAGGTGTAGGCTCAAGTAGTAATTATTAGGTTGAGCCTACGTGTGAAAAGAAAATTCAAGTGAATGGATGAATATAAATAGAGAGTGAGAGTCTCTCTATTTATCACTTGTGAAATACATCACTTGCTCTCCCAAGTGTGGCGCACTACTGGAGAAGGAAATTTTGGGACTAGACAAAAGACAGAAGACTACTGTTGTTTTGGGAGATCTCTTACTATTTTGGTGTTGATTCTATCTTAGAGGAAGTTGCGGGGTTTTATCCTTTATGGTTTCCTCGAGGAAAACTCTTTGTGTCTCTTGTCTCTTGTGATGTGCTTGTGTTTTACTGCTGTGCTTTTTATTCTCTCAGTGAAAAGATCCTAAGATCATAATGCTAGCTTAAATGTGATGAAAAACTAACATGGTATCAGAGCTAACCTGAGAAGAAGACATTGTGCAGCTACAGGAACTAGGGCTTCCTATTTTGTGGATCTTCCTCCACATATTTTCAGCAAAAGTATGCTAAGATGACTCCCCATTGAAGGGCGCATCTTTCTGTCGAAGCGGAATTTGATTTCGAGCATTTTCAGTCTTCGATGCGAAAATTAGGGATATCTACAGAAGATGAATTTTTGAGTGAGACCAGCATAGGGTTATTCTCCTCATCAAAACTGAAGTTTAGAGACCTGGATCAAGAAATTTGGTTTGGTAAAACTCCAGGAAAGTCAAACCCTAGTTTGACCCTGAGCTAGGAGAAACCCTAAATACTAAAACTGCTAAGTTTTGGTACAGTCACTATATTCCGAGATTGGCGAAGTATCAGAAGCTAAAAATTTCAGGGGCTGAATATAAAATCCTGATGAATCCTGTGTCCAAAAATCAGACTCATATTCGCTGTACTCCAGGCGATATGATCTCTCCACGTTAGGGTTCCAGCCTCTTCCAGAATTCATCCCTGAACAGGACATCTAGGGAGATCTGCAATATCTTGAGCTAAAGATGTCCAAATGGAATTTCTGAAGATTTTCCAGAAATGGCATGGACTGTAATTTCGGTGGTCCAAATATCAGACTCAGAAGATAAACCAGTGACACGTGGAATGCCATACAACTTCACTGTTCTGAACAGTCCTGTAATAGGTCACCTTGGGAAAAGGATCATAAATCCCAAATGGTGAAACCAATTCTGATGAAACCTATGGTGTTGGATTAGGGATATGAGAGGTTACCTCAGTGAAAACGTTTATACATATAGGAGCAGTAATTGCGGATATATAATAGAAACAGTAACAGGAATTTCTACATAAGAAATCAGTAAATTAGGGCTTCCTGTTTCAGGAGCTTCCCTCCACTGTTTTCAGAAAAGGAGTACATTGGATAGCTCCATTTGAAGAGATATATCTGTTTTTCCAATCAGATCTAAAAGTTTCCAAGTTTTGAAAATTAGGGTTTCTGCGACAAACCCTAGATCAGCGAACTCCGGGACAAGGACGAACACCTCAAATCGGTAAGATCTAATCTTTTGTATTTCCATTTGAGGTTCTCATTTCAATATGATCTATCACAATAGCTTGATGATAAGCTTGGTGAAGTTGACAACTTCCAAGCATAGAATTATTTGATCTCTCTGAAGAAAATGGATTGGACACCTACATGAGTATAGAGGTTCCAGTTTCAGAGGGAGACGAGGCCAAGAAGACATCATGCTCAGGATGATGAACCATCCAGAAAGAGATCCATATATGAAAGTGAAGATTCTTCAAGCGAGTATGAATATGTTCTGATATCAGCTCTCATAGGTAAAATTACTCATGGAAATGATGATTGGCTTATAGACAGTGGGGCTTCCAAACATATGACGGGATTCAAGGAATCCTTTGTAAGACTGTCAGACATGAATCACCTCACAAGGTGAAACTAGGAGATGACTACCAATATCCAATAAAAGGTAGTGGGGAATCTTCATACAAGCTAGACTCTGGTAAGTCTCTAACAATGAAATAAGTATTGTTTGTTCTAGGACTTAAGAAGAATCTTCTATCCATTTCAGCCTTGGATGCAAAAGGAATGTGGGTTGCATTCATTGATGTTCAAGTCATCATGTGGCCAAAAGGAAAGAAAATTGATGATGCGGTAGTGATTGGAGAACAAGAAGGAGGCTTGTACAAATTGAAGGGTCATCCAGAACAATCCTTGATCCATGATACGGTAGAGCCAAATGAGCTTTGGCATAGAAGGCTTGCACATGTGCACTACAGAGCACTACCTATTGCATTCCAAACAAAGCATGATGGACTTTGCAAAGGATGTGCGAAAGGGAAGAATACAAAGAAGACATTTCCTAGCAGCAAAAGCAAAGCCAAAGGAATTCTAGAAATCATCCACTCTGATGTATGCGGTCCAATGTAATCAAACTCACTAAGCGGGTATGCATACTATGTTTCTTTTATTGATGATTTTTCTAGAAAGACATGGATTTACTTTATGAAAAACAAAGATGAAGTGTTCAGCAAGCCTTGATCAAGAAACATACTGAAAATAAGATCAAGACCATTCAATCAA
>LPNX010905439.1:38565-75716 GCA_001517045.1 Pseudotsuga menziesii | reverse complement strand
TTTGGGAGATCTCTTACTGTTTTGGTGTTGATTCTATCTTAGAGGAAGTTGTGGGGTTTTCTCCTTTATGGTTTCCCCGAGGAAAACTCTTTGTGTCTCTAGTCTCTTGTGATGTGCTTGTGTTTTATTGCTGTGCTTGTTATTCTCTCAGTGAAAAGATCCTAAGATCATAATGCTAGCTTAAATGTGATGAAAAACTAACAAGAATAGACTCACCCAATACACGACGGTTGATCCTAGCTTTGTCCTCTTCCGCTCTACTTCTCCTCCAAAGCCTTCAGGGATGCTTATCCTTCACTTGTCAAGAGAAAATCCTCCAAGTACAAGATGATACATGTATATAAAACAGATCAGATAAATCATATACAGAGTGCTTAATCATAAGTATTCATCAAACCATGATACATGAAAGACATTCTAGACACATATGGAAGAAGGATTCTCTTTATTAACAATAATGAATGAGTTCATATTACAACCCAATGCCTGAGACAAGAACTCCTCTGCAACCAAAGGATTATGAGTTCCACTGCTCCAAAGACTTCTGAATAGACTCCATCAGCATAACTTTGCTCTCCAAGTATGATTTATTAATACCCTCCCCAAGGCCTTTAATTATACTTAGTGAAATAAGGCAGTTTCGATGGTTGAGGAGGTTGAGAAAGTTAAGGTGATTATGGTTAAGGGATTAACAAATCTCAAATAATCATGATTTATTATTTTTAATGTCAAAGGAAGGTGTAAGAGGGTATAAATACTGGCAACCCGCGTATGACATGTGAGTTGCTCTAAGGGGAACTCGTGTACATATCTGTACGAGAGATGCTATTATAGATACTCGCGTACAACACGCGACATGCTTTAATAAAAGGTGTGTATGTATGCGAGTTGCATATAAGAAAAGGTGCATACAGTACTTGACATATTCAAAGGTAAAAATAACCAGCTGGATGGATGATAAATGTAATTCATAATATGCCCATCTATAGTGTTTTAGGAAACCTTCAATCCATAAATGTCCTTTTGTGTGCCAACATAAGGAATGTTGGCACTCAGATGGAGAAGTGCCATTTAGGTGGATGACAGATGCCCCCTAATGTGTGAGGTCAGAGGGAAATGATGGCCGAAATACATTATAATCTTTATCTTTGGAGAACTCAGAAATCCAATGGAGTAGAGATAGTACCTGAAACAAATACATAATAATGTCATATACAAAGTCATATCTAGGGTGCTATGTTCAATATACTGGAACACTACCTCCTTTACAATATTTGAGTACATCATATGATACGGGTGCAAAACCATGTATATTACAAAGGTGGATTGAAGCCACAATATACAATAATGATGGGTCTTCAAAGATCTAGAAGCTATGTACATGAATAGAACATAATCTTGCGCAACTTAGTCCATAGGTGAGGAAGTAAGGTCTTCATAAACTATCCCAAAGAACCAGTACAATCCAATCCATGTGAATAAAGGTAGGTTGAAGTCAAACATGGAAAGGATTCAACAGTTTGTCAATCAATAAGTAGTAATTAACAACTGAAGCAAAGGAATTCACCAATGATGAAAGTGAATCCTGAGGTATGATCATCAAAACTCTAGGTCTTCATCATCAGGAAGTACTGAAATGGAACCATGTTGTGATAGGGAAGGAAATAGATCCTCCAATGGATCACAAGAGTGACTAGGAACTGGGTAAAAGAAGGGAGACACAATAGATAACAGATATAAAAATGATGGGATCAGGATAGGGATCAAACATTGGGTGGAGTCCTTGAAAAATGAGTACAACACAGAGATGACCCAAGGAAGCTTTTAACTTATAGATAGAACAACTAGACTTATCTGTCATGTAGGAGACATGATCAGATTCCCCAGGTATAACGGACAAGAGGAGGAGTAGGAAACTCAAAGTAATAGCTGAACTGAAATTAAATACTTAGACATGGGTATCGGAAAAGACAAAGAGTGCGATGTTCAAGGATGACATGCTGCCACTACTGAAAACAAGAGAAAACTTCTTCCTTACCTTCCCTGTTAAATTTTAATGAGTCCAGGAAAGTTAACTCGGATCCCTCTTCATTTTTTAACAAGCTTGAAGAGACGGGAAAATAATGCTTGATAGTGTCACTGATTCATGGATTTAATGAGCCCGAACTAGTACATTCTCAGCTGGTGTTTTCACATTTAGAGAGTCTGAAAACTCCAAAGAAGACTCTAGGGGGGTCCTTTTTCTTCCAATTTAGTCTCCTAAGGCCAAAAAAGTATAAAACATACCACAAAAGAACTCTCTTAACTTCCGTAGAAGAAAAGGTGAACCTTTTTTGTACTTAGTCAGGGAGGTCCGAAAAAGGTTAAATTACCACCTACCCAACGCTCCTTCCAAAACAACATAAAATAGCTTGAGTTTTACGAGTGTGAAGGAAAGCAAGATCACTCGGAAAGATCAATTTGATTACAAGAAACGGGGCTTACAACAATAAAATCGTTGCTTTGTTCTTAAGTGTTTAACGAGCATGACAAAGACACAAAGTACACTCAGAATATTTTTCATGTTTAGGTCCAGAGCACGAAAAAGAGAAAACTAAGCTCATACCGGGCATTCCTTTTCCGTAAATTTAGTCCCTCAGGTCCAGAAAAGTGATAAACCTATGCTTGAGAATACTCTTCTCAATTCAAAATAGAAAAGAGAGGGATCCTTTCTCGTATTATTCCGCATGGTCCGAGAAAGAGATAACCTACCACCAATGTGGATGCCCGTTCACATATTCTTAACGAGCTTGAATGGACAAGTTAACTCTGTAGTCAAGTCTGTTTTGAAGGAGTCAGACCTGGGCCTAAAGAAACTCCATAAGGGCAAGGAGTCCTATAAAGGATTAGCTTGTAAAAAGAGATTCAAAAGAAGCTCTATTTGGTGTGAAAAATAGCTAAAAGGATACCCCTATACCTGAAACAGTTGCGGCAAGAGTATCAAAGAACAACATAGGATTTGAAGGAAGATACTCATGAAAAAAGGGTCCTATCCACGGAAGAACAATGGTTAAAATAGGGAACTAATGGTTTATAATACCATAGTCCATGGAAAAATGTTGATTGCTAAGGTTAATGTGGATTGAATATAGATGCCACAAATGCATTGGAAATGACAAAGCCACCCTATTGGAGCAAAAAACACTTTATAATGATGAAAAACCTGTTTCAAAGCAAAAAGAAATATGGTATTAGTTGAATGGATTTTCAAACTATAGGAAAAAACCCACTTGGAGAAATAAAATTTCTATAAATAGTTGAAAATCAAAACAAAACTCACCATTTGGAATTTTTAGCCATAAGAAGGAATTTTTTACCTCTACCTTTGTTCGATCGTTGTGGACAATCTAGCAGACGAAATCAAATTCCACAAGTTGCAAGTAAGCCTACACCCTGAGCTCTTCATTTTGATCCTAGCAATTATTAATTTTGAGTCCCAATTTCATAATTAAAAGCATCCTAAAGCATTTCACAGTGCGTACACAGGTTCATAATGTAAAGACACACGTACACACATTCTGTATGCGGGTTGCCTTTAGAGACAGTTGCGTACAGTATGGGACATGTCTAACTATACAGTCACGTGTACTGCGTGAAGGATAAAAAGCTAATTATAGTCAAAAAAATTTGAAATTTTAGATGAAATTAATGAATCAAATTACTTGTTTTTCTAGGTGTGAATGTGGTGTTGGAATGGAGGGAACGGGAACATGAAACAATGGACCAAGAAGTGCTCCAAAGTGCGCCCACTATACATGCATTATGAACAAGTGGGCTATTAAAGTTCTTTTGCAACTCACCCATGCGGTCCAATGTCCGCATATTGGAGTTCATGATAAACTATTGGGATCATGATTTCGGGATGTTCAACCTACAGGGTGAGACTTTGGAGATAACTACTGAGGACATGTATTTCATTACCGATCTGTCATGACGAGGAGCACCGGTCAACT
Source organism: Pseudotsuga menziesii (assembly GCA_001517045.1). Taxonomy (NCBI): domain Eukaryota; kingdom Viridiplantae; phylum Streptophyta; class Pinopsida; order Pinales; family Pinaceae; genus Pseudotsuga; species Pseudotsuga menziesii. Next base: position 71,724 of record LPNX010905439.1, on the reverse strand, counting down.
TAGAGAGCACCGGCAGGGGCGGTGACCCTTTAAGTCTCCAGAACTACATAGATGTATTTTGCACACCAGGTACCCAAAAGAGAGGGAACTGTGTCCCTATTGCACATATCCGTGACTTTACACTACAGGTACTTACGAGCACCATCATGAGGATTGCAGGATCCTCCTCATTACATTTGGCTACACGGAACCAAATGAGGTTGGAGGTGGATTGTTTTCCTGGTGCCCTCTATGATTGGTGTTTGGGAGTTGTCCCTATCATGAAAAGGCAATTGTTCGATTGCAAGAGAGGAAGGCGAAGGAACTTTGGTTATGCAAGCATATTGGTTGTCTTCTTCTTCGAGAGAGTACCAGGGTTGAGCCCCGCCATACCTCTACCATCCTGATCTCCACGTCAGCCAAGGCTGAGTAGGTGGGGAGACATCTTCCTCCGTCAAGGAGGGGGAGACACAATGCATAGTGTATACAATGATGATTTCTATATCTGGTGGGAACGACAGCTACCGGCACTAGAGAAGTTTCCATATGCCGGCATGGATTTTCAAGGTGACCCAGACCTTGTCCTCCCTCCAGGAGGAGCATGGGGAGAGCTAGGTAAACAATTTTTAATTTTTATCATTTTTAAAATTTTTATGAATTTTAAAATGATAGATATATACATATATACAAGTCTTAATCCTATAAATGTATCAAAATGCAGATATTGGACCGGTGTGCCCTGATGGGCATCCACGCATGTTTGTTCGTCCTGTCATAGGCGAAGACTCGGGGTTGATCAGGGTTCTATAGGGGAAGCTGGCTAGGCTAACCCAAAGAGTTTCCACCTTGCGGATAGAGCATATCTCGACTGCCATGCAGGAGTTCATTGTTGGAGTTCCACCGGTCTGGTTACATCTTTTCAGGCGAGTGGCCAGAGAGGTTCTTGTATACATCGAGGCTATGGAGGCTTCCGAAGCTGAAGAGGCTGAGGAAGATAGAGTACAGAGGGACCATGCGGACCAAGGTGGTCCAAGTGACCAAGGTGGTCCTGCTTAGATCTAGGACATTTTGATGGACTGCGATCCACATTTTTGTATATTTTTTGTATATTATACCGTTATGATGGGATCAAAGGATCAGACTCGACCTATCTATGGACAGATATTTTACACACACACACACACACACACACACACACACACACACACACACATATATATATTGTTGTTGGTTTATTTACAAATGTTTTTTATATGTGTGTTGTATATCTTTATGAAATGTGTGTTACATGCCAATCTAAAATGTAATTAGCATATGCATTAGTCAATGAATTCTGATTTTGTGGAATGTGATTGAATATCATAACTTCAAAATTTCTTTCCAATAACCGAATTTGCATGAACTGACGTAATAGAATAGGATTTCGTACCTGATAAGCTTGATTGAGATGGGAAACCACCAACTGAGAGTCTAGACGGACTTCAAGATGGGTGATACCACGTGACAAAGCATCCCATAAAAGCTCAATTACAGCCCTATACTCAGCAACATTATTAGAAGCAGGACCTAAACAAGTGCCTCCAGCAGCAACAAGCTGTCCTGAGGGAGAATAAATAACCCACGCTGCTGAAGCTAGGTTACAAGTGTGACAGTTGGCGCCATCAGCGAACCCTATATACCTTTCAGAGGACATCTGCAACAACCAGCAGATAGTATAAAAAACAAAACTGACAACCTAATGTACATAAAAATACATACAATAAAAATACAAGAAAAAGTGCTAAGCCTAAGCATAGTAATTCTTCAAGTACAGCCCATTTCTAGGCTCAGGCAGATTGTTCCCATCAAAATCAACTAACTCATATGCGCCCTTCTTCAATGCTTTTGACGTGACATAAGGTCCTAACCACATGGCCTTGAATTTTCCTGCCCCCAGGGGTTCTTTGTCTTGGTCCCAAAGCAAGACAAGTTCCCCCTCAGAGAAAACCCAAGGTTTGACTAATTTATCATATTGAGTTTTGACCCTATTTTTATGAGCTTGATTAGCGGTCAGCGCATCTCTACGCTATTCATCAAGGTATTCCAAATGTACCAGACATTCCTCAAGCTCTATCATATCAGGTAACACATGAATAGCTATTTTTAGAGACGGGATTTCACACTCAATTGGAGTAACTGCTTCCACTCCATGAACGAGTTGGAAGGGGGAGAAACACATAGCAGTTTTTACGTTAGTTCGGTAGGCCCAAAGAGCAGGATATAGCATGATGTGCCAGTTATAATGGGCTGCATCAATTGTACGTTTAAGGATAGTCTTTATAGTTTTGTCGATAGCCTCGACCTAACCATTTTCTTGCGGATAGTATGAAGATGAATGTTCTTGTATAAATCCGAGCATAATGGTCAGCTCCATCATCATGTTATTTTGAAAATGACTTCCATGATTAGTGACAATCACTTTGGGTATACCAAACCGTGATATAATATGATTGAATATGAAGAAAGATGGTGTTTCCCCGTCGGCTTTAAAAGTATGCATTGTCTCTGCCCATTTCGTAAAATAGTCAACAGCGACAATGATGTATTTATGCCCCCCAGTTGAGGCTGGGTTTCATGTCACGTAATCAATCCCCCATTTCATGAAGGGGCCTATCGAGACAACAAGAAATAATGGAGCAGGATGTGACCGCATTTTCCTAGTGTAAAGCTGGCATGGATGACAACGCTTCACTGCTTCCACACAATCTTTGAAGATCGTGGGCCAGAAATAACTGGCACGTAGTATCGTCTGGGTCGTTGCTAATCTAGATAAATGACCCCCACACGGTCCACTATGGGAATCATTTAGGACAATCTCTGCTTCCTCATGGGTAAGGCATCGACACAAAATGGAATCTACCCCTCTTTGATATAATGTATCTCCTATAATGAGGTAGTTCTTGGCATGACAGCATAATTTATGTCATTCCTCCCTTAAGGAAGCTGCAGGATACTTCAAAGTCTAGAGATATATAAGAATATCCCCATACCAAGGATCAGAGGTGGATATCAAGAAGATGTGCTCATTTGGGAATGATTCATCTTCAATGGCTACATCTTCTTCAATAGGAAATTCTGCTATAAGTTCAGCAAAAACTAAGGACTTCTTAGACTTACCGGACTAAAAATCCAAGTCAAACTCTTGAAGAATGACTATCCATTTGTTAAATTTTCCCCCAACAATCCGTCGGGATAAAAAATATTGAAACGGATTCACATCTGCCACTACTGTCGTAGTCCTCAGTAAAATGTAGTGACGTAACCTATGAATAGCATAAATGACTGCTAAGGCTAATTTCTCAACGTGGGAGTATCTAAGTTCAGGTCCAGTCAAAGCACGGATAAGATAATAAACGAAATTCTCTACAATCTCATCATCCTCTTGGACTAGTACTACCCCAATGGTCGACTCAGACATGGCCAGATATAATCTAAAATCCCTAGAATAATCTGGTGAATGCAATAAGGGTGCCAAAAAAAAATATTTTTTCAATGCCTCAAAAGCAAGTTGTGCGGTTTCATCCCATACAAATGGGGTGCCCTGTTGAGCAGGCACATGAAACCCTTAATAATCTTGGCATAGTTAACAATAAAACATCGAAGAAAATTAGACTTTCCTTGCAGGCTTTGAAGTTGCCTGATAGAATGAGGAGGAGGCAGATTTACAATGGCCTCAACTTTCAATGGATCCACCTGGATTCCTCTACTAGAGACAATGAACCCAAGCAATCTTCCTGACTCGACATAGAATACACACTTATGGGGATTCAAGCGTATTTTATAATGTTTGCATCTCTCAAATATCAACCGTAAATGATCTAGATGTTGAATCCTCTTACGAGAATGTGCAGGAAGATCATCAAGGTATGGTTCGACAATGGATTTAATATCATGGAAGGAAAAATTCATAGCCCGTTGAAAGGTTGCCCCAACATTTTTCAATCCAAAGGGAATTTTATTATACACGAAGGTACCCCAAGGACAAATGAAAGCATTTTTATGTTGGTCTTCCGGTTTTATTTGAATTTGATTATATCCGGAGAAACCATCCATAAATGAGAACACCTCACTTCCCGAACAAGCATCTATAATCTGGTCTATAAATGGCATGGGATAGTTGTCCTTAGGACAGGATTTATTAAGGTCTCTATAGTCTGTACATACATAGATAGTCCCTTGCTTCTTATCAACAGGAACAGGTTTGGATACCCATTCTGTCAAAGCTATGGGATAGATAAAACCAGCCTTCAACAGCTTTTCAACTTTAGCCTTCATAGTCCCCGCTTTGCGCGGGTTAACAGGTCTTAACTTTTGTCGAACCGGTTTGGCATCAGGATATGTTCAGATTTCGTGTTCAACAATCGATGGATCTATGCCTGGCATCTCCTCATATGACCAGGAAAAGACATCGCGGAATTCCTTAAACAGGGCAGTATAGATAGCAATCTCTTCAGGAGAGCAATTTGTACCTATTTTTATGTTTTCCATGACATCAGGATTTATAGAGATGTTAATAGGTATAGTGGCAAAAATATTTGCCATATTCCCCTCGGAAAACATTCCTTCCCTAGGCAAGGGATTGATGGGTGTATCAATATCTTCTGACAGTCTCAAACGAAACTCTTCATTTTCTATTCTGCTTAGTTCTGGAAGAAAATAGGAACGATGATGAAGATCCTCACAAATCTTACCACGTCCACTCATGGCTTCCAAAATGGCTTCATCAGAAGGTAAAACCATGTCTAAACAATCTATAGAGTGCAAATAGTTTTCTGCCCATGCGGACAAATAGACTTCTTCCAGATCTTTTGAGATTGTTAGAGGATCTGGGATGGGATCAACAGTGGCTTGAGTGATAGCTTGATAAGCTACCTCCACTGCCGATAAGGGCACGTCTGGTTCATGGGGGGATGGGAGAACCCAAGGATCAGTCCTATCAACAACCGTAGCTATGGACCTCCCCACACTAGTAGAACCAATATAATTAACTGGGGATGGAATATCAAATGTTCCCATCAGTGATGTGTACATTCCAGCCCCCAAGCTTTGTGCAGCAGGTTTGACCTGATCAACCAATGGCACAGTGGACTCATTAGACTCTAAACGGCCTTTTCAAGTATAATCAAGTTGATCAATAGTAACCAACTTGCCCTCATGCGGAAAAACCACTACACGAAAAACGACCGACGCAATAGTGGACATCGCATAAGTCCAGTTCCTTCCCAGAAGCAGATTATAATCTAAAGGAGCATCAATCACTTCTACCGCAATAGACACTACTTTCCCTACCAGCTTAATTTCAAAATTAGGCAAGATACCATGTGGATGGAAGGACCTTCCATCGAAATCAGTAAGTAGAGTGTTTGATGAGACCATCTCTCGGGATTCGAGAGCTTTCCAACAGGTCAAGGACATAATGCATGTAGAAGCACCCTCATCAACAGCTGCCCTTCCAATGGTCTTTCCACCATGGATGACATCTATTGATAAGGCTACATGGTAAGGTAGGTAAATTTTAACATCATACAAATGAAACTTCACCATGAGACTCGACGAATCCATGCTGCCTAAAGCTGCTAAGAGGGAATCTCGCTGAGCGGGACAACTCTGTAACACCTCTAAAGCTGACATTGCACACAGGGTTTGAGCTAAATCTTCAACCATGGAGTAGTTTGAAGCAGCCCTAGCATTAGGGTTATGCAAGGTCTTCTTGAAGACACCTTTTGGTATCTTCGGCATAGTTTCAGCAGGCTTCTCTATCGTGAGAGGGTTAGAAGTTTCACCTACAGCTTTACCCTTCTCAGGAGTCTCTTTCTCATAATTTTTATTCCTCGTCTGTAACAAAGTCAAAGATCGAACCATGTTGATATAGTTTGGGTCAGGGGCATTTTGAGTGACCCCTGCTATGTTAGAAGCTGAAGTAGAGTTCTATCCTTGGGGAAAAGGATCCTTCAGGACAGCCGGTTGTTGAGCTTTAAGCAGCTTCTGGGATTGTTCCATAAGGGGACAAAGGTGAGTAAGGTGGTCCTTCTGGCATAACTTAAACAGGAACTTGACCTTCTTCTTTTCTTTCTTGTCCCCATCAGCGTTGTTAGCGGGCTTCTGCTTGTTCTGGTTTTCCTCTCCTTTCTTTCCTCTCTTTTTCTTCCCACCAGGCTGTCGATTTCCCTTCTGAGAGGTTTGTGCAAAAAAATTTGCACTCTGGGGGGAGGGGGCATCCTTTCCTGCCTCCGTCGTAGACTACTTGACAGAAAACTGATGAAGTTGCTTAGCCAAAGATTCTATGGTGGGACAATTAACGGACCCAACCACACCATCAGCGTGGGGTCCAGGCTTAGGCTTCTCTGCATCGTGCATAGGCCTCAGTGCCTCAGGGATAATCTCATACAAGATCCCAAATTGTGAATAAATCAAATCCAGTTGTTGGGCCCTGAGAATGGATTCTTCTTCATTCGTCACTCCTGAGGTGGATACATCCTTAGATATGTAGGGCAACAGGGATTTAAGGAACCACTCTAAAAGGAACTCAGGAGGGATAGTGGCTTTTATAAGGCTCTTTCGCCTCCTCCACTCTTGGATGTGATCCAAGATGTGGGTAGCCTTGTTCTACCTAAAGGTAGATAACAAGTCCATTCCAAAATCATATCGGAATGGAAGCTGAAAGTGGCTAAGAAATGCACTAGCCAAGTCCCAGAAACTACTGAAAGCAGTAGAAGGCAATTCAATATACCATTTTGCTGTGGTACTTGTTAAGGTTCTCTAGAACTGCCTCAACCTAACTAAATCTTCATTCAGTGAATTCGAAGAACACCATAAATGGACTATGGTGGCATGAGCCCTAGGATATTCACCAACTTTGCCCTCGAATTTAGGGATGTCCGATGGCAATTTGGTGGGAATAGGTGGCCATGAGGGGTCATGTCTCACCGGGTCATTCATCAATTTTGACAAATCTGGCAAGTTTAAAGTTGCCAAGAATGAAATTTTGGGTCGAACCGGGGCAGTAAATGTGCCGGTCTGGGGATTAGAGGGACCTGCCCCCGAATTCCCATAGGTAAAAGTGGGGTTGCCCCCTGCCACCGGTTACGAAGTGGGTAGATTACTCTGAAATGGATTCCATCTGTAAGCCACAGGATTGTGTGTGGGAGGTGCAGTATAAGAAGTTCGGGCCGTCCCAATAGAAATGGGGTTCTGAAAGACAGGAGCCGATATCCCTCCGCTAAATAACAAAAAGGGAGAGCTCGTAAACGAGGCTGAAATCAGAGTTTGAAAACTTTTCCCATAAGAGGTATTGTTCCCAAACTGCACTCCTACATACGAAGGTGATGGGCCTACATATGGAGTGGATGGGGGAATGTGCCCCCCATTCCAAGGAAATCCTTGGACGAACGCCGAGGATCCTACCGGAACACTCTGGGTAGTATATGGAAAGGAAGAAGGAATAGTAGGTATATTAGGGATCCCAGTAACCATATCACCAGAAGTACCTGCTAGGTTTGAGTGAACCAGTGGTTGAACCACCCAGGTCACCGGAGTCAAAGGTGTAGAAGGTATACTAGATCTAGGAGCACTTACTGGGGAAGGTAGTACCCTTCAACTGGAATGGCTAAGGTGAACACAAAAGAACTTTCTCCCATAGAAGACATAATCCTACCCACAAGGACACCTAAAACAGGTGAATCAAAAGGTGTAACCTAAACGATCACAGTATCGTTTAAATCAATCAAGGGTGTGTTAAAATTCCTTGCAAACTCGTCAGTCTGCAAGTCTTCTATCTCAACTGTATCAAGATCAAAATGGTTAGCTATAAGTTTTGGTTCACCTATAACTTCACTTACTCCTACCGGTTCAAATGAACCATCCGTGTCTAATCTTCACCTTTGGGGTAGAGGTGGAGGTTCCAATGTGACGAGAGGAGGAAGGTTTCGCAACATTATTGACCTTCTTATAGGTTGTTCCTCCACGATTGAAAATTTGACAAATCAAAACCTAAGGCCAGCTAAACACAGGAAAAACCACAGAGCACGCACTATAAAAATCCTAAAGCCTCAAACAATCAATCAAGGGTAAAAGATATGCTTTCCTAAAGAAAGCTGAAGAATGATTACTTGGCATCCTTAAAGTGGTTCTTAGGCACAAGCAGAGGAATCACCCACCGCCCTCCTACACTTACAACAAGGGTTACCTTCCAAGCCCGTCCAAGGTGAACCAGAAATAGCCTTCCAGTTTACCTAGGTATGAACCCTAAATGTCAAGAGACTAAAGGCTACCTTAGCTATACCAATAGTCTGGGGGGACAGTCGCAAGCCTGACTCGTATGCGTGGGCAGAGTAACTGAGCCCGAAACTCTATCTAGGATAGAATCCCCAGATGCGTAAAAGTCCTGATTTACATTTTGACAAGGAATCGGAGGGTTATCTCCTCAGTCCAATGCCTCCACGCGGCCTCGTGCTTGACTCCCTTTTGAGAGGAGCTTCCCAGATACAATTGATAAATTCAAGGATTTACCTAAAGAAAGGTCCACTACGTCTAAATTTTAAAACTTATGCGAAGTTTACACTTCCTATCCCACAAGTCTAGCCTAATCTAGTAGGTGAAAGGCCCCTAAAAATAAAAATTACTAGTAAATTTTAATTATTGCGTTCATTTTAAAAGGATTTTTCTTACTCAGAAGGAAATGGAGTGATGAACTATGGTGTTTTTGACTCGATAAGAAATAAAAAAGTAAAGGTGTATTCTTTTTTCAAAGAAAATTACCACTATTAAAGAAAACTTGTTTTTCTTTTTGTGAATATATATTGATGAAAAAATGCAATGATAAAGAGAAACTAAGGCTATGTTTTTTGTAGTTTTTGAGATTATATTTTGAAACTGAAAATGAAAACTACTTATGCAAAAGAAAATGCAAAATCTTGAAAATGTTTTTCTTTTCACTTTTTAAAAATGCTCAAACTCTACCATGCACCTAAAATGCACTAAAATTGAGTATACTTGGATCAAATCAACTGTATAAAATAAGCAAACTGAAGTAAACAGGTCAATAAAACGAAGAATCAACCAACAAAGGGAGACGGGAACCCTAGCTTGGGTGTGTACAATGACAAGAAATCACTATAAACTCACAAAGGTAAGTGACAAACCAACCACTATCAGAAGATAGACTGGAAAAACAATGCCCACAACCTTGATCACTGATTCAGACAGAGACACTTCAACCTATAACCCAAACAGGCCAGCCTACTTCAAAATGCAAATAGAAGAAAATCCAAACAAAAAAAACCCAAGGGATTTACAAGAAAGCACCAAGTGTGGTCACCAAGGTCTTCATACTAACTGCACAGTATCCATAAAGAAAGCCAACTAACAAACAGGAATTACACAAAGTCAGGGACAAGCAAACCCTAGCCTAAAAATCCCTATTTCCAGGCTTGTATGCGACTGTGTATAAGGGCAACTCACATACTATACGTGACTGTCCAAGAGAGCACCGAGCGTATGCAGGCCTCTGTACGTGACTGTGTAGCAGAGCAACCCACGTACAGGTACAAATATTTTCTCAAAAAATAAGAAAAATCCACAAGGCTTTCAAACACTATGATAAGCATGAACCAGGATAAAATACCACACACAAAATTCAAGGCAAATACTGGTCAGGGGTGACAAAAACATCCTACAGTAGTCTGGGCTCCCCAGCAGAGTCGCCAGTTCTGTTGTACAGGAATAAACACCTTATAACCGAAGGTCTGGGGTTACCAACATACTCATAAAACTTGCAGGCAATCGACCCTAGAGTACAGAAAAGGAAATAGGAGGATAGAATAGACTCACCCGATACACGACGGTTGATCCTAGCTTTGTCCTCTTCCACTCTGATTCTCCTCCAAAGCCTTCAGGGATGCTTCTCCTTCACCTGTCAAGAGAAAATCCTCCAAGTACAAGATGATACATGTATATAAAATAGATCAGATAAATCATATACAGAGTGCTTAATCATAAGTATTCATCAAACCATGATATATGAAAGACATTCAAGACAAATATGGAAGAAGGATTCTCTTTATTAACAATAATGAATGAGTTCAGATTACAACCCAATGCCTGAGACAAGGACTCCTCTGCAACCAAAGGATTCTGAGTTCCACTGCTCCAAAGACTTCTGAATAGACTCCACCAGCAAAACTTTGCTCTCCAAGTATGATTTATTAATACCCTCCCCAAGGCATTTATTTATACTTAGTGAAATGAGGTAGTTTCGAGGGTTGAGGAGGTTAAGATAGTACGGTGATTATGGTTAAGGGCTTAACAAATCTCAAATAATCGTGATTTATTATTTTTAATGTCAAAGGAAGGTGTACGCGGGTATTAATATTGGCAACCCATGTATGACATGTGAGTTGCTCTAAGGGGAACCCACGTACATATCTGTACACAAGATGCTATTACAGATACTCGTGTAGAACACGCGACATGCTTTAATAAAAGGCGCATATGTACGCGAGCTGCATATAATAAAAGGCACATACAGTACTTGACATATTCAAAGGTAAAAGTAACCAGCTGGATAGATGACAAATGTAATTCATAATATGGCCATCTATAATGTTTTAGGCAACCTTCAATCCATAAATTTCCTTTTGTGTGCTAACATAAGGAATGTCGGCACTCAGAAAAAGAAGTGCCATTCAGGTGGATAACACCTTTTTAATTGAACTATTGAATTTTAAAGGAGTAACACCACCCTCTCCAACAAAACAAATGAGAGATCCCAGATCTCTCAACTATTCTAATATTTTTTCATTTGAACTTGGGAAATAGTCACACTTCAAGTCCTAGAGGAAAAAAATATTGTTAACAGTTCATTGGTCATCAAAATGCTAAAAAGAAAATTTTAGAGAAAAATAATAATAATCTTTTACCATTTTCATAGTTCGATATATGGAATTTTATTTTTAAGCCTAGTTGCACGGGAATCACCCTTGGAATTTGGGGACCTCATTCATGTTGTTTCCTAAGTTCCAAGGGTTTTGAAGCTTGTAGTAACTATTATGGGAACTTTTGAAATGGTTTTAGGAGTCGGATGGAGGTTTTGAGCGAAGTGCAGGCTACTACCAATGTCATTCACATAATGTTTTGTGTGTTCCCAACACCATGGGGACTAAAATACTTTCTTTTGGAACTTCTTTTCACTAGGTTACAATGCCACATCAGAGTAACTAGACCCACAAACTGCTAACTATGACAGATATATCCCATATGAATCTATGGATTTGTGTGGTTTGCACTCATCAAGTCATTGATTTGTCGGTTTAATGGTTATTGATGTGTTTCCATACGTGTGAGAAGACCTTTCTTTTAAAAATACTTGTGTCTTAAGTATTTTGAATAACTTCATTATTCATCATTTATTTTTGATTTATTATCAATTTCCCATGTCAATTTACTTTTTCAAAGAGTTTTGGGCAGTTTTAGAGTTATATTGTAGTTGAATTTTTGGTTATAATAATAATATGATAGATACAGTTCTATATTAGCAATAGATTTGTGCATCATTAGAACCTTACTAATATTATTAGGAATTAATGGTCACATATGTTTTCAGAAAATTAGAGAACTACTGATTGTAACGAATATAAAATAAATTATTAAAATAGATTAGTTAATTATATGAAAGGGCGTAACCCTTCATGCTCAAGCCTATAAAAGGTGAGCTTATTGTACATTTTACCCATCATCCAATATGTTATCTACTATTCATATTCATTATTACAATGATAGTTGGATTCGACTAACGGACAACTGGATTCGGTTGCTCCATTTGGTATCAGAGCTCGGATTCGGCTCCTCAACACTAATCTTGGATTCAGATTCTCCCACTTAAGATCAGTTTCAGCTCATCTCACATCACCCTTCCACTCACATCTCTCATACATCCTTGCTCCAAAAAAAAATTAAAAAATTATTCTCCACACTTTTTCTCCACTTACCCATCTCCTCACCTCCTCTTGCATCCACTTTGCATTCTACCCCCCCTCTGCGCTGTACTCATCACAATATCTCATCCACATTTCCCCTCTAATCACCCTCCTCAATCTGAACCTATGCACTACCATCGCACCTCTGCCAACCCTCTCCTACCCCACGATGTACACACTACCTCACCGATGCATCCCTATGGAATCCTCCATTGCGCATACCCTTTCCACACTCCTCTACACCTATCCCCAACTCCACACATCCATCTTCATCACCCACTCCACCTACAACTCCCTCCTCGCCCTCCTACTCAGCTGTGTTACCCTTCACCGTAGCCCACCCCTCCCTACGCCCGTGTGTCCTCTCCTCCTGTGCGCCTGCACACTCAATCTTCCCTTCCTCACACGCGACTACCATTCCCCGTACTCCAGCATACGACCTTCACGCCTTCCATTCCCACACTCCTACATGAACCCATTGTGCCAGTTCCTGCATGCTACCACATCCGCTCCTCTGCTCTTCCACGGCCCATCTGCACCTCCATCTCCACGTCCTGCAAAAACCAAAAAACAATAAAAAACAAAAAATTTAAATATTATCATATAATATTTCAAAATAATATAATATTTAATTTTGTTTTATTATATTTAAAATAATATAAAGGTTCATTATATAATAATTAATATATAATTAATTATTATTCTTTTAAACATATTAAAAAAAACTATATATAAAATATAATATAGTTTATAAAATAACAATAATAATAATTAATTAATATATTATTATTCAATTCACCTTAAAAGGCCGAAATAGTGCCGAAATACAACCCTCTGTATACAAGGTCCAGGACCATGGAGGAACTGAAAGAGAAGATCGATAAAATGGAAAAGGACATAAAGTCCATTGCCGCTAACCAAGAAGGCTTGACGGAAAAGATGCAAAATAACAATACATTACTAAAAAACGATCTTGTTTTAGAAAGAAGGCTTAACGACAAACTTGACATCCTGAGCGAAAAACAAAAAAACATGGATGACAAAATGAGTACCATAATGCAAAACATAAACACCTTAACACAGAACATGAGCACCATGACACAAAACCAGAATACAATGATAGGAATGTTACAAAAACTAAGGTTTGGTACAAACCATATCAGCAGCTCAAATATGTTGGACCAGTATCTCAACAAAAATGAGAGAAACCAAGTCAATCAAGACAATAAACAAGACAAGGAGACAAACTATCTTAGGAATGACCAAAATACCAATAATATAGTTGATAAAGATGAGCTCGACCAAGATCATAATGGGATTCAAGCCAGTATCGTTGATAATAAAGATGATCCATACAATGAAAATATATGTATCCTACAGTATGCCAAGGAATCCAAGTCAGACAAATCAAATATCATAGATTCATCTTCTACCTTAACTGTTTTACCACCCTCGAGAAACTTAAATGTAACACTACTTGGTGACTTTGAGTGTGAGAACCCTCAAGAGACTCCACTTCTCAAGATAAATCATGAAGATAATATAAGGAAAACATTACGTGGTGACATCCTAAGTATCGTGGGACAAGCAATTTCTAAAACAAAGTTTGATATGGTCAGTCACAAAAATGTTCCTCATATTCATGTCCATGGAAAACGGGACAACAATAATAAACGAAATGGAGTACAAATTCAAGTAATAAATAAAAGGAAATTGACAAACTATGGTGTAAAGAACAAGCACATACCTAATACAAGTTCTAAAACAAAATACATAAAGGAAGTAATGACATTGTTTCAACACAAAACAAAAATGAAAAGACGACAACAATAATCTAAGCTTTGAGGACAAAGCTTACTTAAAGGGAGTGGCAATGTAACGAATATAAAATAAATTATTAAAATCGATTAGTTAATTATATGAAAGGGTGTAACCCTTCACGCTTAAGCCTATAAAAGGTGAGCTTATTGTACATTTTACCCATCATCCAATATATTATTTACTATTCATATTCTTTATTACAATGATAGTCGGATTCGACTAACGGACAACCGCATTCAGTTGCTCCACTGATGCACCCTAGTCTCCTATTTTTTCCTATTTAGTGACAACCAATAGTAGTGCAGCAACAACAAATGCATGATATGACATGTAGATAGGAACAAATGCAAAAAATGAAATAGATAGAAAGGGGTGAAAGTACAAAGTTATAACAATGAAATCCCTAAAAAGATTGAAATGAATGCATACAGAAAGGTAGCTCCAAATATAGATGATAATAGTTGTCTTGTTACCCAAAAGAGGATCTCCACCATAAAGAATAGAGTATATAGGATGCATCTAAAGTAGTGGCATAAACTATGACTTGAAAACAGAATAATAATTTTGTAGAAAAACCATACTCCTTCTCTCTAGACTAAAATAAAAACAGAATACTTAAGCGCTACCCCAAGCCTTCTTATATATATGAGTAAGAGACCCTTAGGGTTTACAATATTAGCTCATATCCAAATCTGGATTGATCCCCAAAACAGACCGAACCCTAGATCTATTTCATTCCTATCTGCACCCTTATCTTTGCAAGATGGATAGTCTTTAATAAGTGGGATCCATTAGGTAAGACTAGGTCTCCTTGGTATCTGCACCTTACTACTAGGATTCATCCACCTTCTTTGACTAGGTCAAAATTATAACTTTTCTAAAACTAAACAATTCAATGCAAATAGAAAAAACAAACTGCTAATTGAAACTGAAGGTATTTTTCTTAACTTGAAAAAAAACCACTAACACACACAAACTACCAAAAATAGATTGCTGGAAATATAACAAAAATACATTCTATAATAGTCACCCTTCATAACCAATGCACCATACTACTGAGAAAAAGAATGAGGAAGTGAAGTCTCATTGTCCTTTTTGACGCTACAACTGAAGCATCCAGACTTGGTTCACATGTGCACCCAAAACAACCACATGTGCACCAATGCTAAGAAGACTTCAGAGATAGAAATTCTAACGTTGGTAACACACACGGGATGTTGCAGAACACTCCAGGGGCCGATCAATGTAGACCACTCTTATGAGGACATTGACATATAGGTTCTTAGGGTGGATATTGTCATTTTTTTATAACAATAGTGACTGATAATCTTCTCTTAGTTCTACTTGTGTTTGCATGTATAGTTGTTCTCTTAGATTTAGGTTTTCTATTGTTTTTTTGGAAAATTCCTTTACATTCCGCTTATGGCCATTTTAATATGTTCTACTTTACAATATCGATCTTTAGAGGATGTTAATTCAATTTATTTTGATTTTAAAAACATCAGGGATGAAAGGATAATTACCTATTGAACTATCTTCTTGTTTTTGTCTACCTCTTGGACCTTCTTCACAAGGCTATAGAAGCTCATCCTCCCTCACATATTGTAATGTGGTGCGATACCATTGTCCCCTCTTTTGTTATTATACTGACGGAATTAGAAACGTCTCCTGCATATTTGGACTCAATTCTATAATCTACATCTTCCTGTGTGTTTGGGTTCACAGGGTACTCCCAAAAGACCAAACACCAAGAGCATCCACTCACACAAACAGATCACAGATCAAGACACCAATGTTTGTCACGTGGTCAAAAATATCGAGAGGGAAATAGTCAATGGCCCCAGCCAAATAGATACTTGGAGCAATTTATTATGCAAAAGAACAAGGTTACAAATGAGCTTCTCATAATCGATCAACTAGCCAAGGACCCTCTATGCTCTTTAAATAGAGATCATGGACCAATCGGGTGTTAAGCCACAGATCAATTGTAGGTATGATCTAAGAGAAGTTGAACCGTCGGATCACTTTATGTATAGAACATATCATGACCATCTGATTAGAATATTTAAAAATTCATACTAATGCATACTAAAGAAACACACTTTACCTAATAGATATATTACACAAGTTTATCTTAACTAACTCCTAAGTGTATAAATATCCTAACATCCCCCCTTAAGAACAACTTGGGATAGGATTGAAGGACTTACAAATGTTACACTATTAGGAGAAGGAAGGAGGCAGTAGAGCCTATCCCCCCTTAAGGACACATTCCTGAACTCCTAACATAGATCGAAGTTTAGAAAGCTTCGCTTCTGTAAGAGACTTGGTGAAGATGTCTGCAACTTGATCATCTGTAGGGAAATAGAGCATTTCAAGAACAAGATCATGAACAAGATTTCTGATCAAGTGCATGTGTAGCTCAATGTGTTTTCTACGTTGATGTAGAACTGGATCTTGAGCAATATTGATGGCACTTTGATTGTCACACCAAAATGGAGTAGGCTGCTGCTGCTCGAATCCAAACTCTGATAGAATCTGTCAAAGCCATAAATCTTCCTGATTGGCATTAACTATGGCTTGATATTCTGCTAAAACCTGTAGATGTTTGTGAACATTTGAAACCCAGCACAAGGCCCTATCACCAGGAGTGGCGTTTATTCCACTTGTTTTATATTCCCAGAGGTGCATCGGTTATACCATATGGAGGTATCCGATACTCCAACACCCCGCCTCTGGCATAGCTCGGGGGAATTGAACCTGAGACCTCTGCTTTGATACCATGTTCGGGTTCACAGGGTACTCCAAAAAGACCAAACACCAAGAACAACCACTCACACAAATAGATCATAGATCAATACACCAATGTTTGTCACATGGTTAAAACCCTCGAGAGGGAAATAGTCCATGACCACAGCCAAATAGCTACTTGGACCAATTATTATGCAAAAGAAGAAGGTTACAAATCAGCTTCTCATAATCTATCAACTAGCTAAGGACCCTCCATGCTCTTTAAATAGAGATCATGGACCAATTGGGTGTTAAGCCACAGATCAATGGTAGGTATGATCTAAGAGAAGTTGAACCATGGGATCACTTTATGTCTAGAACATATCATGACCGTCAGATTAGAATATTTACAAATGCATACTAATGCATACTAAAGAAACACACTTTACGTAACGGATATATTACACAAGTTGATCTTAACTGACTCCTAAGTGTCTAAATATCCTAACACTATGCATCTCACATACCAATTCTTGATGGTTTCCCATCAACATGCAAATCAATTAATTTTTCATACCCAAACTAACAATTACAAATAAGAACTTGAAAAGACTTTTGAAACATCTCCACAGAAAATTATCTGGTTAGTGATAGTATCAAAAGAAACCTATATGCTTTGGATTGGTCACTAATACAATCAAGATCTGTATACCCTTCACATCCAATTTATAATTTTTCACCTTCAAAATCAAAGCATATGCAACAAAACCAAATACTCTTAGGTCTAACCAGAGTTTTTCCTTTAGAACATGCTTCTCTAGGTCGAATTCCTTGGAGGACCTTTTTTCAACAAATAAACAACAGTATGCATTGCTTTAGCCAAATATTGATTGGGAACTTCTTTACCTTGCAACATAATCCTTTCCATCTCCATAACCATCTTTTTTCTCCTTTGCATAAGATCATTTTTTCTTTGTGAAACATATTATGTATGATATTGGAAAATAGTCAATTAAGTGGACCATCTATTAGCACATGTCCAACTGTGGACTTGTGAATAGATTTCCATCTTGTATCTATTCTAAGATCCATTGATAGACAATCATGGATCCATTTTGGATGGTTATACCCAAAGGTGACAATATGGTAACTAGAAAACACTATGCAAAGACAAAGACTTTAGGGAAGGGCATGTGTTGCCAATGAAAAATCTTCGGCTTCTTCAATTACTGGTAAATCACTTGCTAATGAGTTACTAACGAATTTGTTACAATATGTGATATTTTTTAATTGAGGTTGAATTTTAATATTCCTACTATGATCACAAGAGTCGTATCATGTCATAGTGGCTTAGTGACATACTTCCTACCATTGCAATACACGTTCCATCTATCCTTTTCCAATTCCATCAAGACCATCAGTTCTCTAATTCCATGGCATTTTACATATTTTATATTCTATACACCCAACATTAATTACGTTGATATTTATGTCAAAATTGTTTCTTATGGTGTGGCACCCCTAATGGTCTTATGAAACTTGCCACCATAATCAAAACCACCTACCTCCCTCAACCCCAATATTCCAATCAACTCTAGCAACTATAAACCCTCATCAATACTCCGATCGTCCATGTCTCTCCTCCAATTTTGGCAGCTAACACGATGGATTCCAAAGTAGTTAACTATAAAGATGATAGAAAGGCCAGGGGAAAAATACCTCTTGAATTTCTCTTGAAATTTGAAACTTATATTCTAAAACATGTTGTTTTGCAATACCATTTTACCACTTTTCTACTATACTCCATGTGTCTTTTTGTCATTTGTCCCCTAATATAACACTCGTAATCTCACCCTCTAATATGATCTAATCTGATTATGATATCCATGACATCTCTTTCATCATCAACCTTGTACAGAGGCATTTCCTCTTGAGAAGTGATTCTTTACACATTTATAACAAAATCAGTTTTGTCATTAAAAAAAATGTTGTAGAGTTTCTAAACCATGGAATGATTAATTGTTCAGAAAAAAAATTGTGATCTACATGTTGATCTCTTATACAACTGTTGGATTCATGTTTATATCATTCTAAAAATATATTGATGATTGAGGGGAAATTCTTGTTTTGTGCCAAACCTGTTCACAACAATACACTTTATAGTTTTCCCAAGGAAGCAAAACCGGGAAGCCATAAACCTTTTTCATGCTTTTATTGCTTGAAACTTAGCCATTGCTTCTCTTTGTTAGTTTAGTCCTTAGTGTTGATAATATAATTTTCATTGACGTCAAAGGTGTTCATGAATGACAAAGGAATAACCAATAGATATGGTAGCATGATGAATTCATCAATGACAAAGGAAAATCAGTAACAAGGTTGATGACAGGAGAAAGATCTACAAAGTAAGCAGTGGAATATCCATAGATAAGAATTTGGTATCCACAAGATCCATCGATCAAATAGATCAATGGTCGTCAACGATTTCGCTAGGAGAAGGAGAGAAAACATAGATCGATTGATCGATTCTCTATTCAATTGGAATGAAAGAGAGAGCATGATTTATTCAATTAGATCATTGAGATTTCATGAATGGAATATGTTTCAGAATAACCTTGTTGCAAGTTTCTGGATCAACGATCGATAACTGTAAGGATTGATAATAAACGAGACTTAAGTCTGTGTAGGATTAGATGGTTTAGATCGTGGTAGGAGAAAATCCACAGTTAAAAGTTGATTCCACAAGTTGGAGTTACATATGAGATAACCCAACACTGCCTAAGTTAAGTCATCCTCATGATTGTAGATCATGTGGTGTATATCTGAAGGTTCCGGAGATCTACAGCTAATATGGATTTTGTTGATTTAATAGCGAGGAGGATAAAAAGGGTGTTGGGTTGCAAAATAAAAAACTAATCACCAAGAAGGAGATCAATATCAACGGACAAGGTTGATCATGGAATTATATCAACAGCTTCCAGCTATTTTGCAGGGAAAACTAGCGTTAATTAATAAAATCCCAATGTGCATGAAATTTGAATAAAATAAGCCTTATGATATTTGGGGTCCACCGTCGATCTAGATCTGACAGTCCTCATGGATTTCATAGATTTAGCTAGCATTTGAGTTAACTGCTAAGATGGGTGAGAAGTTTTAATTCAAACAAGTTTAATACATTTGAAATCCACAGTTGATTGGTGGGGACCCTGATCCAACGACGGTGAAGTCATTTCACTGGGTGAAGTGACAGGAGGTTAACACGGGCCAATGTGAGAGAAATTTGATTAATAAATGATTGAAAACGTGACTGATCCAGACCAATCGAGATAAATGCGAAAGCATATTTTGAGAAGATCAACATCAGGGATTGATTTTTGCACAAAGAAAAGGGAAAATACAAAAATCTGCATTTGATCATAGATCAACGAACATGAGTGAAATCGCAAGAGAATCAACGATTCAGAAGGAAAGAGAAAGAAAGAAATAGGAAGGCAGAGAATCACGAAAATAATTTGGGAAATTTCACTATTATGCTACCCTAAATCTAGAAGATCGACGGTCCAGAAAACATCCGCTTAAGATCGTTGATGCAGAAGAAAAATTGCAAAAAGTGGAAATCTCGAAAATACATGTTGAAACAAGTTACAAACCCGCATTCTGCAATCCGAAAGATCAACAGTCAAGATAGCACTCAAACAAGATCGACGGTATGAAAAGATTGGTTAGGAAAGAGGAAATCATGGAAAGATATTTGGAAAAAGTCACATATCTGATATCCGCTTTTCATCTCAGATCAACGGTCTCAGAGAGCTCGAAGAAGATCAATGGTGCAAAATGATTGGTGCAGAAAGTGGAAATTGTGGAATGATATTTGGAAAAATACATATTCATTATCCAATTTTTACCTCATATCTATGGTTAGGAAAAATCCCAAAATGATATCAATGACTCAGGAGAGTGCGGAAATCCGTGACTGGATTTTTTTTGTTTTGAAGAGGCACGATCAATGAAACGACGCAATGGTAAAGAAATGTGTCTGCAGGAAGCATGAAGGTATTTACGGATAGAATAATTGAAGGAAATAATTCCTCTTTGTGATCACGAGTGACAAAGTCCAAAAGTGAATACAGTTCTAAAAGAAGACTGATAAAATTCAATCCAAGGTGGCAGGGCGGTGCTAGGGTAGGATATATGTCTACAAAGGGCATTGTAGCATCCTTGTCTGTTGTAGTAGATAGAAAAATAGGGTGTTGCAACATCCTTTTCTATTGTAGCAGGAAAAATCCCAGGGTGTTGGAGCATCGTTATCTACTGTAGCAGGAAGAAACTTGGGGTGTTGTTGAATCCTTCCTGTAGCAGCAGATAAAGCAATTTTGTAGATTCATCTTTCTAATGAGTTTGAATTTGTGATTTTCTCTTTGAAGTTTCCACGATAAAATTTGTGTCTTAACTTGTTTGATTCATTGTGTGTTTTGTTATTTTTGGAAGAAAAAGACAATACTGATTCACCCCCCTCTTAGTGTTATGGGATATTCCAAAAATTGGTATCAAAGCGGGTTCCTTCACTACAGTTTAACCACTGGAAGGTAGGTCCTATTTAAAAAATACTATGGATCAACAAGAAGGTTTAGCCACCAACATACCTCAATTATTCATAGGAGAAAATTATGCATACTGGAGTGTGAGAATGAAGGTCCATCTAATGTCCCTTGGATGGAGGATTTGGGAAACAGCTAAGAAAGAGTATAAAATAGATGTCCAAGCACCTATAGACCCAGATGAACTAGGCCATTATGAAGGTAATTCCAAAGACCTGAATGCAATCCTGAGTGGGTTGACAAACTCTGTATTTACAAATTATGCGATGCAAGACTGCCAAACAAGCCCGGGATAAGTTAAAAATGATCTATGAAGGAACATCTAAAGTCAAATAATCCAAGCTTCATACATATAAAGGGTTGTTTGAGATCCTTCAAAAGAAAGACGAATAACATATTGGGGAATACATTCTAAGAGTAGATGAGGTTTTCAATTCTATTAGAGGTCTTGGAGGAAAGTTAAAGGAGAGAGAAGTTGTCAGCAAGGTACTAAGAACGTTGCCAATGAAATATGACTCAAAAGTATCCACCATAGAAGAATGAGATGATATTGACCATGTGACAGTAGATGAACTACATGAAATCCTCACTGCATATGAGATGAGAACGGGACTAAATGAATCCTCAAGAAAAGAAGCAACATTTAAAGCCTCATCCAAAAATCAATCATAGAACCTAGATGATGAGGAAGCTCTTTTTATTAAAAAACTTGAGAAGGGTACTGGAAAATATACGAGAAAGTTACCCCTAAAATGTTTTAATTGTGGACGGATTGGAAATTTTGCTTCAAAGTGTACTTACCCTAAACAAGATGATAGTGATGAGCGAGAAACCTCAAAATTCAAAAAGGGTAAAACATGAAACAAGAAGAAGTCCCATGAGAAAAAGAAAATTGTCTACACCATGGAAGATAATGAAGATGCAGATACAAGTGAATATGAAGAAACTGAAATTCTATTCATGGGTCTAGATACTCAAGCTTCAAATAGTGACTCAGATGTGGAAGGATAAGTAGACTTAAGGGATGAAATTGTTAGCACTCTTGAAGAACTTGAGAAATGTAGAAAAAAGAACAAACAGTCAAGTCATATCATTAGTGAGTTGGAAGTTAAACTTCTAGATGCCAAAAGAATTGTGGCAGACCTACAGCTGAAGCTCAAAAGAAGAATACAAGAATCTGAGAGACTTGAAGAAGAGATCATACAATTCAAGAAAAATATTTATGAAGGATCTATCAAATCAAAGTTTGAGAATAGCTGAAGGATTCTAGATGACATCCTTAATAGCCAAAGAGCATCAAGTGATATATCTGGCTTGGGTTTTAACAAAGAAAAGAAACCAAAATGTTTCTCTTTCACTAACCAAGGAGGAAACAAGAAAAGCTATGCTAAAGCACTAAAGAGTCCAGTTAGAAAGGAAGAGAGCAAGAAAGATGACCTAAACTATCAAGATAAAAACATAAATAATATCGTGCATAAGCGACCAAATAAATATCTGCAGATCTTTTCAGGTCACGGTTACTCTTGTAATAACTTTGGTCATAAAGACTTAAAATGAATAAATTATGGGAAGGTTCTTGAATACAAGAAGAAGACATCAAGTAATAAACCAAAAGGAAATCATAACATTTTTACACTTCTTAAAAAATATGACATAGAGTGTTATAAATGCAATAACCATGGAAACATGGAAAGAGATTGTAAAATGATGACTGCTACAACAAATATTGTTTCAATTAAGTCTCCAGACACAAAACAGAGGAATTATTGGAGGGAGAAGGAAGAAAAGGAAAGTTCCATGATTTCTCTATGTGCAACAGAAAACCAAAATCTATGGCACTTGGAGAGTGTGTGTTCAAAACATATACCGGTGACCCAAAAAAATTCATAACACTAAAAGATAATAAGGGTAAATTCACTTTTGGAGACAATTTGTCTTCCAAGATAATTGGAAAAGGAATGGTTGTTGTCAATAACAAGATCAAAGCAGAAAATGTATTACTAGTAGAAAATATGAAGCCTAATCTCCTCAGTGTAAGTCAAACATGTGATCAAGAGCACATCTATATTTTTTCCTCGAAGAAATGTGAGATTGGGAAAAAGGACTATGGAAGAGTTGTTGGCATTGCTACAAGAAATTCAAACAATGTATACATCCTAGAAAATGAAAATCAATGTTAGTTAAGTATGGTTAATGAAAGTTGGTTATGGCATGAGAGGATGGGACATTTAAATTTTTACAATCTTGTCAAAATAAGTTAGAAGGAAACAGTAAGAGTTGCCTAAAATTGTAAAACCCCTAAACTCAGTTTGTAGACATTGTCAACATGGGAAGCAAACTAGAGCCAGTTTTAAAGCAAAAGAACATATGACCTCACATCCTATAGAAATAGTGCACACAGATCTCTATGGACCAAGAAGAATTAAAATACTACAAGGGGGATATTATTTCATGTTGCTCATTTATGATTACACAAGGATGACTTGGGTGACATTTCTCAAAGAAAAATCGGAATCCTTTGAGAAGTTCAAAATATTCAAGGCCATGGTTGAAAATGAGACATGTATGAAGATCAAATGTCTTGGATTAGAAATGGGGGAGAGTTTACTTCAAATGAATTCAATTATTTTTGTGAGAAACATGGAATCAAGAGACAATTTTCAGCTGCAAAGACTCCTCAGCAAAATGGTTTGGTTGAAAGCAAAAATAGAACATTCCAAGAAGCTTCCAGAACAATGATTAACAAAGCAAAGTTGTTAGATGCATATTGGAAAGAAGTAGTATACACAACTGTCTATATACTTAATAGAGGACAACTCAGAGTGAATAAGGACAAGACCCCTTATGAACTATGGTATGGAAGACCAACCTCAGTCAAATATTTCAAAGTATTTAGTAGTAAGTGTTACATTAAAATGAACGATGATGATCTTGGCAAGTTTGAATCTAAGACCGATGAAGGAATATTTCTAGTATATTCATCCTCCAAGAAGGAATATAGATGTTTCAATAAAAGGTTACACAATATTGTAGAAAGTGAAAATGTAAGAATAGATGATATAAAACTAAGAATTCATGACAGTGCTGAAAATAAAAATAATGAATACTTACAAGAGGACAAAAGTACTCATAATTAATACGAAGGAATAGAGAAGGAAGATACACAGGAAAGTGAAGAAGACTCCCCAAGACCTAATACAAAAGTTCCATCTATAAGGATATAGAACAATCATTCGGAGACACAGTTCATAGGTGATAAAAATGTTGGAATTAGTACAAGAAGAAAACTATCATTTAATGAACAAGCCCTACTCTCAATAGAGGAACCTAATTTTTTTACAGAAGCCAACAAAAGTAATGAATGCGTTAAATCCATGAATGAAGAACTAGATCAGATTTTCAAAATCGAGACCCGGGAACTCATTCCAAGACCCAAAGATAAGAATGTTATAGGGACCAAGTGGGTTTTCAAGAAAAAGTTCAATCAGGATGGTCGGGTGATAAGGAACAAGGAAATATTAGTATGTAAAGGGTATGCTCATGTAGAAGGGATTGATTTTGAATAAACTTATGCCCCTGTGGCAAGAATTAGAGCAATCAGAATGTTTCTAGCACTCGCAAGCCATAAAAACTTTAAAGTATATCAAATGGATGTCAAGTCTACATTTTTTAATGGAAATATAGATTGAACAACCTAAACCTTTCCTATTATCAGAAAATAGAGACTATGTTTGCAAACTGAAAAAGACACTCTATGGTCTGAAATAAGATCCAAGGGCCTGGTTGTCAAGGTTGTACAACTACTTAAAACAACAAGGATTTAAGAGAGGTGCCACTAAAAGTAATATCTGCTTAAAAATCGAAGATGGGAATATGATCATTGCTGTTGTTTATGTATATGACATCATATTTGTAAGTAATTTGCAAATACTTTTTTTTGTAAGTTGAGATCTATTCTATCAAACAAGAGAAAATAGTAGTACAGGCATAGTTACAGACCGACTTGCTCAGGTGGAGCAGATATGGAGTATCAAAGTGTATCTAGGCCCTCCCTCCGGGAGGGAAAACAATTTTTTATATGTAATTTGCAAATACTAAGTGTAAACTTTGCTTCTGAAATGAAGAAGAAATTCGAAATGTCAATGGTGGGTGAACTAAAATTCTTCTTGGGAATACAAGTTTATTAAACAGACAAAGGAATCTTTATGTATCAAAATAAGTACATCAAAGACACGCTTAAAATATTTAAGATGGAAGACTCCAAACATGTTATTACTCCTATGATCACAGGTTGTAAATTAAGTAAGGACGATGAGTCTCTGGAAGTGCATTGTACCATGTACAGATCCATGATAGGCAACCTACTGTATGTGACAGCTACAAGACCAAATGTACAAAAACTTGAGCCATTAGGGTGAGACGAGATGTCAATGGGGATGTTTCCACCTTTCACACACCTGGGTTACATGGCAGAAATATTCAAGCCACTCGGTGTGTCCCTGGGGGCAAGTCTCGAGTCAAGGCTATCACCTTGTTCTTGACTCCTCCGTTTAGGCTCAACTCCTAACAAAGCCAAGGGGGGTAGACCCTATTAAGTTACTAAGGCTAACTACTTAGTGTGAGGGTGTTATATTGATTAAGTTGTTTAGGAGTTTTGAAATTAACCAGTGGAAACAAAAGATAACAAGATACAAAATTTAAAGCATATAAGCACAGTAATGATAATCAATATATATATAATCGAAAGAAATAAATCACCAGTGCCTTAAATGGAGTCAACAAAGAAACTAATGTGCTTGCATGCGCTTGAAATAATGTTTTGCAAATGTCTCTTGGTAGATTTTAAATTAATGTGGAATGTGAATGAATTAAATTAGGCGAAAAGGGGACTCCAGATATACCCAAGGGGTACTTGGAGTATGTCCAAAAGTGAACTTTCATGGCTACCCGCAAGGTGTTTGTGGGCTGGAACGGAGTCTCGGAGACTATTTTTCATAACGGACCTATCCGGGTGTGACAGAGATCAGCTCCTCGAGGTCACTTTCCAGTTGTTCCCACCCCTTTGGGTATTTTGCCACCGCTTATAGTTTGTTCGAGGCATTGGATTTTCGCTTGATGTTTTGTTAATTTGGGAGGTGAAGACTAATTAATCTAGTCACTCAAGTGATTTTGATGTATCTTGACTGATCAGATGAACCACAACCAAGTACAAAGCATACACACTAGAGTCTTCGTTATTTTAAGTAAATTTTAAGATAGGTGTTCTTGTTAAAAAGAAAACCCTCTAGGAACCTCTTTCAATCCAAGTGGATCTCAATTGGGGAATCAAGGAGGGGTTAATTTTATTACGACTAATGAAACAACTGATGAAAAAGGAATCAAAGATACACAATGCCGGTTTTCTAATTAGTCCTACCATGCATCTCTTTCCCCTTGCGGGTCAATAGGGAAGTCGTGGGGTAAGTAGTATGATTACTTTTGAAATTAAAGTATGGAATAATTCAAAATTATATCAAATTATACAATCCTACATGTCTGTACTAAACTAGAGCAGAAAAAGGGAAAAAAGCAAAAAAATGAAACGGACGCAGATCCCCCCTTAGAGGATGGGGAGTGGGCTCGAAACAACCTACTCCAAAAAATATTTTATTTTATTATTATTGGTTACAATATTAGAAATATGAAATATCAGAAACCTCTTGGTCCTTATACGGGATGAAACCAATATCTTACAACTCTGCAAAATTTTTAAATTTTAGTGAAAGGGGAGACCTTTAGGGGGATTTGAACGCTCCTGAGGCCACTTTTGAACAGCAGATTATTTTATTTTCTGTTACACTTTCTAAAACCCAGAAATTATGTTAGAATAACATATGCCCAAAATCACTTTAAGGGTACCTTTGGATCACCCTACCTTAACTCAAAAAAGATTAAGTTAAAACTAGCTAAACAGGTGAAAAAGGAACCAAGGAAAGCAAGCTTTCCTTGGGATCTTGGATTTCTATTTGTGCATCCAATGAAATATGCACTGATTTCTGGATTTAATATTTTTAAGACATAAAAGTAAATCTATAGCATGCAACCTACTGATTTTCTTTAACTTGCCATGCAAAACGGACGATTTCCTTATGCTAGATCTAGAATGCTTAATGATACTTTTCAGAGTTGAGATCTAGACTATGAGATTTGAAATAGCATATCTATGTAGATTTTAATTTGATATAACAGATACAAATGATAAGAAATCTTTAGAACACAGTAACCAAGTAAGAAAATTGATTTTTTTTAAGGAGAAAGAGAGAGAAAGAGTGTTGGAAGCCTGGGAATGTTAGGATTTGGAGTCTTCTTTGGTGGAACATAGAGGGACTATATCATTCAGAAGATATTGAATATGAGGAAGATGTAAACCATCTCAACCTCCTCTACAAGCGAGATCACCTGCAACCTAGAAATCCTTGCACAAATAGATGGTTAAAACATAGGTGCTACTGGAAGAGATAATTGGAAATCATGCAATTAAATTTAAAATACATACGAATCCAATAGATCTGAAACAAGTAGTAGTAAGAGCATAAATCAAACTAGAATAAACTCTTACCCTAATAGGAGGGAGCTCTCTCCTTCAAGGTTAACAATTAACCAGCAAAAGAAAATGATAAATAACACTGATTATACCTCATAAGCATTTGACAATCACCATCCACACATGAAGAGAATTACACCATAGATATTGCCTCCAAAGCTTCTTTATTCCAGAATAATAAACAATAACACTGTATAAGAGCAACAACACCTTAATCCCAGTTCTAACTAGCTTGGAAGAGGTAGCATGAGCTTTATTTATACAAAAAACAGGAGATCCAGCCTAGGGGGGGCGCAAATCCCAAGGAGACAGACCACTGCAGCTGAAAGAGAGTCAATCAATGTTGATCTGAAGCTGAATTGAGCCTACCTGTCAATTGGGGGGTTGATTGAGCTAACACATCAACCCACAGACTGACACATCAATCCATAGAGCTTCCAAAAGCTCCCACAAGTGTGGAGGAGAGAGATAGGGCGCAATTCCCCATAAAGGATGCTGAAGATCAACTCTGGATCTATCCATATCACCTCCTTCAGTCAAGGATTTGTCAGATCCAGTCAATCTAGTCCAGATCTGACTGATTTCAATCAAATCAGCTGAGAATCCACTAATTTGGGATTTGGGATTTGCTCCATTATTCATCAATTTATTAATTAAAATAATCAATAATTGATTTTTTGGGGTTTTCTGACTTGAGTGATGAAAAATCACTCAAAAACTGAAAAAAGTGGGTCCATGGGTTTACATGGTGCTCTTAGCTTGAAAATGAGCACCTACATGACTGAAAATGATTATTTGGCCCACTTTTATTACAAAAGCAATTTTTCCAATTAAACTATTTAAAAATAGCCTAAGTTTTGGAAAAATTAAATTTTAATAAAAAACACTGAAAAATTAAAAATTTAAAAAATTGAAAAAACCTAGGGAGACTTAGACATGTTCATATGACTCGAACATGATTCCTAGCATGTTTATACATTGACACATAGACTCTAATAACCTCAAAAGGCCTAAATGCCAAGTCGACCACCCCAAATTTGGAGGTATGGAGTGAAAAACTCAAAAATTATCAGTTGTTTATTCAACAACCAATAATAACCAAGGGAAAAAACACCCTGGGATGATCGGATTGACAAATAAAGTCTAAGAGACCGAGTATTTTACAGACACTATCATGCTAGAACATTTATTACAACTCCCCCAAGGGGGTATGAACATGTGATATAGTACAACAAGCACTTCCCAGAAGCACTTTTGAAGGTCTTCTGATGTCCGAACAAAAAATATTTGTCCAGTTCATGAGGCTCACTTGATAAAAAACCACTGAGTAGAACTTAGGTGGTAACATTCTGGCTCCAACTGCAGGACGTGTGCTCGATCTATTCATAGGGCATGGAGAGGATACTAGAACACCAAACTCTCTGGTTTATACACCTTGTAAAAACATCTCAACTTGACAAGAAAACCTCAGTAGCAAAAGCTTTATATAAAAACCAAATGAACCATTAAGCTGATTTATTTAAACCAAATAAATGTAATTAACTATGATTTTTTTTTTAATTATAGCTAAGTACAAAACATAAATGTAGAAAGTAAGTTCTCTCTTTTAGGATCTTATTTTCCTACTCTAAGAATGATATAAAAAGGTTAGGTGTAATAAAAAATCCAATGTAACCACCTAAGCATTTTATTAACATAAAAAAAAATCTTGTCTTTGGTTACCAGCCAAAGTAAGGATACCTTATTCAAAAAATGCAAACCTGCGTGATGATCCAGAATGGGCGGGATGGATGGGAGATCATAGGCATGCATAATGTCATAAAAAATCTTCCCCAACTTGTATGTGCTCATGCAGGATACTTCTATCCATGACTGGATAGGACTGATATACCAATCAGAACGATGAGGCAAACTGAATACATCATCATGCTGATCACCAGGGCTTATCAAATGATAACTCGTTGCACAAGTCCCAAGTAGCTCCAAATCATAAGGAACCTCTATATGTGAAAAAGATGGCTAAGACTGATATTCCACTGACTGCATCACATCTGACTTTTCACAACACTATTTCTCAATGTCTTCATTACTGATACCCTTGTGCGGCTCTGCATGATATGACTTTGAATGATCATGTGAAAATTCTGAATGCTCCTCTTCCATACTAAGGTTTTCCCAAGCATCCAGATCTGTGCTCCCCTCTATGGACGTATCGTAGATTGGACTTCCACAAAATTTTGAATAGACACTCCCCTTGCTAGACATACCATGGATGGAATTCTTAATAAGATTTTCACAAGTTGGATTATCTATGAAATTCCAATAGTTATCACTCCCATCCATGTCATATGTGATGGATTCCCCATTGCTGATATCAAGTTCTGATATCAAGTTCTCTTTATCCTCATTATTGATACTGATATATGGGTCAAACTGATCATATGGATAAACTGCATGCTCCTTTTCAATATCAAATTTTCCCAATGCCACAAGGTCCATGCTCTCTCCTTTAGAGATGCCATAGACAGGAGAATCAACAAAACCATCAAAAGTTTCTGGTTCATTATTTTCCTCTTTATCCATGTCATAGACTGGATTTTCCATGAATGTCGAGGACTCCTCATCAATATCTGTGTCAGAGATAACAGAGTCTTCGTCACTTGTGTCATGCTCCAAGTTATACTTGTCCTCATTTTCATACTCAACTTCTTCAGAAAAAAAGGTCATAAGGCAGTAAACCTTCCAGACTGTCATCATTATATGGAGAACAAGATCTAGTGTCATCACACACCATACTGATCTTATCATAAGTTTTTTTATAGGCTTCTGTTATGATATCATGAAAAGGAATCTAGAATACTATCTTTAATCAAGGAAACTTTTGAACATACTCAATGGGATCACTTAGGATGTGTTGCTCAGTGGGTTCCTCTAAAGGGATTTCTTGAAAAATATCAGCATTGCAACACACTTGAGAATACCTCAAATCTTCAATGTTTTCAGCTATGGTGACATGAGGAGAGTCTTCAACAATGTTTTCAATCATGGGCTCCTCCTAAAACTCTTCAATAGGATCATCCTGACTGTCCTCATCTACAATGGAAGTCATGGGCTCCTTTATCTCATTTAGGTAGGTGAGGGTCCTTTCTACAACCGTCATCATATCTCCCTCACCATCATGCCACCTCTCAAAAAACATAGCACACAAATCTCCATGGGAGGTAATTCATTTATCAGGAAGACCACAAAGCCATGTCCAAGCCTTATTTTTCAAAGAATGAGCAAATATTTGCATCACATTATCCCCATGAAGTATGTTGAGTTTTGTCACAAATGCAAATGCAAACAAAAATATGATGTGACAAACATCTAAATGACCATTTCCATAAAAGGTCGGAGCCTGGGAATATATTTCATCCTGGAGATATGGTTCATAGTTAGGAAAACCCGGGATGCCTGAGAAATCAATGGAAGGATATGCATTAGAAATTAGAGCAACATAATATTCATCATCCATAATGGCCTATCAGTAGCATATATTAACCATGTATTTTATACTGAAGTGGAGCTGTCAAATAATGAGCATTTTAAGGTTTTACTATGTCGTATGAGCTCATCTACACACAACAAGTCTCAACAAATTTATGAGAAAGCAAGGTTTTATCCCTTCAATGGAGTCGCCACGTGAAAAATAAAAATAAGCAATTATAAATATTTTCACAAAAAATAATTTTTGCTTTTCTTTGAAAAAATAAAAACTAAAAACAAGGTCAGTGGAGTCACCAGATGAAAATTAAAGATCTACTGTAAGCATTCATCAAGCAAAGAAAAAAAAAAGGAAGAAAACAAAAGTCATACTCGGGAATAAAAAGATTTATCCTCGGCAACAGCGGCAAAAAGTGTTGCCGCCTTTCACACACCTAGGTTACGTGGTAGAAATCTTCAAGCCACTCGGTGTGTCCCCGGGGGCAAGTATTGAGTCAAGGTTGTCACCTTGTTCTTGACTCCTCCGTTTAGGTTCAAATCCTAATGAAGCCAAGGGGGGTAAACCCTATTAAGTTAATAAGGCTAAATATTTAGTGTGAGGGTGTTATATTGATTAATTTGTTTAGGAGTTTTGAAATTAACCAATGGAAACAAAAGATAACAAGATGCAAGATTTAAAGCATATAAGCACAGTAATGACACTCAATATATATATAATCAAAATAAATAAATCACCAGTGCCTTAAATGGAGTCAACAGAGAAAATAATGTGCTTTCATGCGCTTGAAATAATGTTTTGCAAATGTCTCTTGGTAGATTTTAAATTAATGTGGAATGTGAATGAATTAAATTAGGCGAAAAGGGGACTCTAGATATACCCGAGGGGTACTTGGAGTATGTCCAAAAGTGAACTTTCACGGCTACCCACAAGATGTTTGTGGGCTGGAATGGAGTCTCGGAGACTATTGTTCATAACACACCCATCAGGGTGTGACAGAGATCGTCGCCTCGAGGTCACTTTCCAGTTGTTCCCACTCCTTTGGGTATTTTTCCACCGCTTACAGTTTGTTCGAGGCGTTGGATTTTCGCCTGATGGTTTGTCAATTTGGGAGGTGAAGACTAATTAATCTAGTCACTCAAGTGCTTTTGATGCAGCATGCATGATCGGATGAACTGCAGCCAAGTACAGAGCATACACACTAGCGTCTTCGTTATTTTTAGTAAATTTTCACATAGGTGTTCTTGTTAAAAAGAAAACCCTCCATGAACCTCTTTCCACTAGTACAAGTGATCAATTTTGCCACGGAAAAACGTGGCAATATCCACGAAAAATCATGGATATTGCCATGTCTAAGTGTTTTTTTTTCCGTGGAAACAATTCCTTCGCAATAGAGACGACCCCTAATTTGCGTTGCAAGAGCGACAATGTTCTATATTTCATTAGATGTCTAATCCATCACTATATCCATGCATGGCTGTCTCTGTATCCACGCCTGGCCGTCTCTGTATCCACGCCTGGCCGTCGCTGTATCCACGCTCTGTATAAGGTTTTTTTTAAAAATTACAAACCTAGGAATAAGATGTCACTATAGCCACGCCTTTCCATCTCTGTATCCACACCTTGTTGTCTCTGTATCCACGCCTAGCTGTCGCTGTATCCACGCTTTGTATAAGTTTTTTTTTTTTTAAATGCAAACCCCAGGAATAGCGACAGGGATGCTATACCTGCGACGGGCAGACTATACATGTGACTGAACAGTAGTGTTATCGAGACATCTCATGCCATTAGAATCATGTACATAGATAGTGTTACAGAGAGACCTTGCAACATCTAGCCAACACTGCCTTCAAGCTTCAAACTCATCAACTGATTTACTTCAGCTGCAAATTCTAGTGGGAGCTCGTTAAATACAACCCTACAAAATCCATTAATCATAGCTGCCACTACCTGCTC
>LPNX010905439.1:7681-38545 GCA_001517045.1 Pseudotsuga menziesii | reverse complement strand
TCCACTTTGACCTTGTTATTATGCACTTTGATGTAATAGAATTTGTTCGTCAGTATGTCTATTATATTTGGGGTGTGCATCTCAATCTAGTTTGAGAGTTGCCGTNTGAGGTACTTGCTTCATGTTCAACACGGGCTGTTGGGTTCTTCACCTGAAAAAGTTTGTAAATATCAGAGACATAAGGGAAACAAATGCAAATCAATATTTTTATTAAATCCTTCTGCATGAATTATACAATGAAATTAAACAACATANTACTTCTGGCTACAGTGATCAATCCATTCTGAAGAAGATGAAAATGGATTACTTGCTATGGATTTATTTTGTATTTATCTTATTATCCATGTTTCTAGTTTCCTGCGAATGTCCCTATATCAAATATACTCTATCTTGGAGGACCAAATATAGCGTCAGAAGTATACAACAAGGAGTATGCTAATGCCCGAATATGCGGATCAAAGAAGTGGGAAAAACCCCTAGCAAATTTCCTTCGTCAACCACATTTTACAGTATGGGACAATCCAGACCTTGTCACACATGAAGTCATGGGAGGTCTTAAAAATGTATATGCAATTGGTGTAGGTGAGNGCATGCCTATGTAAACCAAGAAATCTCCAATCTTACCCATTTTTTGCACATCTTGTAGCAAATTTTTAGACCTTCATGTAGCATCAATGGCACAGATTTAGTGTTCATATTCTAAGCATATTATCTGTAGGTTAGGGAATAGAAATTGTACTCATTTTCTAACAAATATTCAAGCATATGGGCACAGATTTCCACCAGAGATTTTTCATAATACAATTTTCTATATATTGTGCTCAGTTTCTATGCAAATTTTTTATACCTTGGGCACATATTTTCACCAATATTGCAGATACATTGTTTATAATGCAATTATGTTCTACCATACACCTATATAGTGCTCATTTTCTGAGTAAACTTTCTGGCACCATTGAACCAGGAAAGAGACAAAGATCAATAAAGTCCATGATGAAAGCAGTCACACTAGAGGAAGTTGAACGTAGAATACTTGTCTGAGTATGGGCATGCAGATTATAGCGGTAGATTTAGAGTCCATTAGAGTGTCAAGTCAAGTTGTGCCATGGACACAGTGCACATGGTAGGGGTAACTTTAGAGTCCATTAGTGTGACTAGTTCAGCTGTGCAAATTACTTAGGTGCAAGTGCAACAAGAAGTCAAGTGCATCTAATGGCATGGCATACTACAGTGGGGTGGATAGACTACTCAGCTTGTGGATTTATGTCAAGGTTGGTCTTTGTAATGGCACATGTTGCTTCCTAGTTTTATATTGGACAAGCACCATCTCACTCTCAGTTGGTTCAAAGTCAAGATTTTGCACAGCAATGTCATCCTTCTTGTCCTTGCATTTTCACATATTCATCCATCATTGATGCGTTTTGCAAGCAAGGTAATGTGGAAGCTGCTATGGCGCTGCAAGGTCAGATGGTGAAGAAGGGTCTGGCATTCAATGTTGTGACCTGAGGCTTTGGCATTCTGGGAAGAGCTGCAAAGACGTGGTGTTATGACCAACATTTCTAATTACAATTCAGTTATCAATGCCTTTTGTATGAAAGGTAGGATATTGGTTGCAAGCAACCTCCTTAAAGATGCCTTGGACAAAGGTTTAATTCCAGGTGTGATTACCTACAGGGCTTTGATTAAGGCACATTCTGAGGCAAGAAATATACAGGAGGCCTCTGAACTTCTTGATAACATGATAGGTTGTGGAATTGTGCCAGATGACTCTCTCTATAACACTGTCATTGATAGACTTTGCAATCAATGGAAATTTGATACTGGTATGAAACTCTACAATGAAATAGAAAGGAAAGGCATGCTCCCAAGTATTAGCAGTTACATGTCACTTATCAGAGTACTCTTAAAAAATTGCAGAAAGGAGGAGTTTAATGAGATTCTGAATAGCACCTATGTAAAAGAATTGGCTTTTGATGTCAGAACTTGCAATATGCTGACTGATTATTTATGCATGGAAGATGCAGATTTAGTCATGAATTTGTATGACAGAATGGAGGTGAAAGGTGTTGCACCTAATGCTTCTACATACAATGCTGTCATTGGTGGACTTTGCAAAGTAGGAAAGGTAGATATGGCATTGAAGATGCATTTGAGAATGCAGAAAATGGGTTTTCTTCCTGTTATTGAAAGCTTCAGCACCCTTATGCAATCAATGCCTCACAATAACAATGCAATCAATGCCTCACAATAAGTCTTTTGAGACAAGCCACCAACAAGTGTATTGTCAGGTCCACTTAAAAATGGTTAATGAGAGTGGTACCATGGAAATCAGAGCTACACAAGGAATCTTTTGAGATAGGTCTCTTGCAAGGGTATTGTCATGACCCAAAACTCTTTATTCCTATAGGAATACTGCTCCTAGTTAAGCAATATTGCACTAATGGAACCCCCAAATTATTGACATGACACCAACATCAATGGAGATCCAAGATATTTCCGAAATAAAAAATAGTATTTTCTATGTTTCATGGTATTTGTTGTGCAAATATATTTTTATATGTATATATAAATGTCGTAGCTAGCTATATGGAAAATTTCTAAAAATTGACAAATCCCTGTCCGTCCTTGTATCTATAATCATATCCTGGAAACATAGTTTGATTGAATGATCAAAAACAGGTGTTCATGGATAATTTGCTACTGCACAGTGCAGAATATTGGTTAATAAATATGCTCAAGTCTTTTTCAATTTCAGCATTTGTGTAAAGCATAAACAAAAGCAAAGCTCAGCACCATAAAAAATAGGAAATACGGGATACCCTGCATCATTAAAAATGTTTCACTGGCAAACAAATAAAAGAAAATAACTCTGGGTAACACAGAAAAATCGAGATAGTTGTTCATCATAGACTGCACAGAATAAATTGCAAGGGAGACATTCTATTGTGTATAAGTCCAATCCATAGAGTCTCAAAGGGTGAGGTCTAAAGTGAACAAATCTAAAGAATTTATATAAGGAAACCAAACAAAAATATCTCGTCACATGCATGGTACCTGAGCCAGGCCAGAACTTGGATGTATATGTACAATTTGTGGGTTCTTGACTGTGCGATAGGATCCATTTTTCTGCAGCTTGGAAGTGTGGTAAAAATATCCTATCAAAGCAAGAAACCCTTGATTGTCAGGAAACCTTTGACTGTGCGATAGGATCCATTTTTCTGCAGGATAGTTGGAGCTTGGTACTAGGCTTTGATGGCGCGAGAGATGAAGTGCCAAGGCCTGCAACTGGAGATGAGCCCTTATGTATAGTTATCTATTTTTGCTAAAGAACATGGAAATCCTGGTAAAAGAAATGAACTCAAGCAAGGAGGTTAAATTATCTATTTTTGAGTTTTTGGATTTGAGAAAGAACCATGGGAAGGAAGAGAACAGAGCACGTGATCTATTTTTTGCTCTTTGGGTGCTATACCTCTTTATGAAAAGGGTCCAGGAGAATTCTACACGGGCTGCAGCGGATGCAATCAAGTTTACTGTGGATGCAACTAACATAAAGCAGGAGAGCATAAAACCTGTGACTGAAGATGTAGAAAAAAAGCTAGCTCAGATGGCATGTTCATTGGAGAATAAAGATGAATGTCTTGCTTGTGGAAGTTGATTAACTAGGTAGAAGGCTTGTTGCCGATATGAGTATAGTCTCAAAATCTGGGCTTTGTTTAGGCGATGCCTTTATTGCTTTGTATAAATTCACTATTTATGGATGTTGTACATTATTTATCCTTTTTCTGTAATATATTATTCATCCCTTGAGTGAACAGCGTATATCTGGAAAATTTCATTCTCTTATCTATTGTCTCTGCTTCCTTCCACCGTTTCTGGTTAAAATAAAAACCTGCACTGTATAAGTTGTGCTAAGCTCTTGCAATGCAATGAGAAACTATAATTCAATGAACAGATTGAGGTGCACTATAATTTTTTTTCATAATACACTATACACATACTATTATATTATTACATTCATTATATATACATATGCTACTAATATATACATAATATACACCATATACATTATATATAATATATATAATCCATATTCAATATTACATTATGTCATCTATCAAAAGTGCAGTGATTCCTCATCCTATCAACAGCCTCAAAGATGTCAATGTATACCTTCATTTCTTATCTAGAGCCTTAATCCTGGGAGAACTTGGCTTATCAATTTTCTTTTTGATTGCAGGTATTGCAGAGGTAGGGGTGATGATGGTGACTACAAGCCTAGTGACTCTTGTCATGGTTCTTATATGGCAGAAAAACGTACTCCTTGCAATTGGCTTTCCTGTTCTATTTGGATCAATTGAGCTGACTTATTTTTCTACAGTCTTGATGAAAGTGGGGCAAGGTGGTTGGCTTCCACTGGATTTTGCCACATGCTTCCTTCTTGTGATGTACATTTGGAACTATGGAAGTGTTTTGAAGTATCAAAGTGAGGTGAGGAAAAAGATGAAGATCCAAGTCTTGAGTATCATCTTTCATCTCTGCGTGAAGCTAAAGAATCAGGAGTTGTATATCTTGTTGGTCATGGAGATGTCAATGCTAGAAAGGATTCATGGTTTCTCAAAAAACTGGTTATAAACTACTTCTATGCTTTCATGCCTTTCATTAAGGATATCCACCGACATTTCTGTTAGTGAAAAATCATAATCACCAATCATCCAAAACATTTTATCATCATCCAAGATCACTTGAATACTCCAAAACAATTCATTGACTGAAGTCTTCTTCATCGCAGTTGTGTTTGACTGAGGAAAATTCGTGGCTAGGTTTTTATTCTTTATCTCTTCCCTAGTGTGGCAGCTCCAAGCCTGCTAGGCTTCTTCCTTCACAGCACATAGCAGCTCACGGTGGAGGGTAGTCTCAGTGGTGAGGAGCAGTAGCATCAAAGCTGCTAAAGCTCACAGTTAAGGCTTGTTACAGCAGCAGCAGCTCTTGGTGGTGAGAGCAGAGCTCATGGTGGGGGCTATCTACAATAGTAGCAGCTCACAGTGGTGGGACCAGATCTCACCATGTGGAGTCTGAGGTAGAAGCAGCAGGCTGCCAAGGTAGAAGCAGCCCACGAAGGCAGCAGTAGGCTGCCAGCAGCCTTCACTGAGGTGGCAGCAGGTACAGAGAGGTGCAGTATATTAGTAGTGATAAATAATGAGAGTGCCAACTCAATTCCTAACAGCTAAAAGCTAAAAGAGTAAGGAAAGAAGCTGCATATTAACATGAAATTAAAAGGAAAAAGTATATGACTATATCTATCAGTACAATGTAGAGTGGCCTGCTCCACAGTCACAGTCTAAGTAGAGATAGAGGCAGAAGTGGAATATACGCATGCATGTAAACAGGCTTAAAATACTTCCAAATGTATCAATTCACAAAGTTTCTAGTATCTAACTAAGATTAACCCAACTTCCAATTTTGATCTTCTGCACATAATGGCCATCAAGTGGACAGACTAACTTTATTATTCAAATTCCTAATAGCATAATATTTAAATTTTAAACAGGCTTACCAACCAAATGGACAAGCATTTACAGATCCAAGCAACACCATGGCTCTCACTATAGTTACTAATGAAAATAGAAATACATAAAAACTTTCAACTATCATCCAAGCAATGGAAGAACTATAAGGATTTTAACAAAACGTTGTATAAAGCTTGACTCCTTAATTTCAAAGACTGGAAACTTATGTGGATAGTGAAACAACACAATAAGAAAATTGGGAAACAAGCTAATGAAGAAACCAAGTTCAAAACAAGGAAATGGTAGGTAAACGCTGGCCCATAAAACAACAAACTGGGATTGCATAATGTACTGGGAAAAATATTAAATAAGAATAACCCAAGTCTAGTGCCAACAGGAAGTCAAACACATAACACCGTTCAGAGTTGCAACAAACAAAAGCTACATAGGTCTAAAATGTCTGTCTCTGACAGACCTGGCTTTGAAATCAACCCAATAAATCTTTTGCTGACAGGCAGTTCATAAAGCTTGTCATGCCTCAGCAATTTCATGGTTATCTTTTTTAAATATTTGTTGAAGCCTCCTAAAACCTTTTGCTTCTGTCATAATTTTGCCCAGAATCTCCTTATGTAAAGACCAGAAAAAATGGGTGTGATGAGTTCATGTGTGGGAAGCAGCAAGTCTATCCTAGAACGAAACCATTATCCATATAGATCAAGTAATTGCTACAAAAATTACATTCTTGAAATCACCTGGATAACTTCAGTCAACCAATTTGAATGTTCAAGTTCCTGCAGCAAAACAAGAAATTAAGTTGGTTCCCAAACCAGTATTAGGCTGTCCAGCACGTCCCTATTCTATGTGCAACGATATTCTGCCTCAAGGAAGGCTTGAGGGATTGGATTGTCAAACAGGTGCATGGCTTCCTTGAATGCACAAGTTTACCCAAATGACAAACTACCCTAGTGAAGATAACCCTAAAACAATGGCCACAAACGTCAACCTTGCATAGGCATCCATCATATCCACTACGTCTAGTATTAAAACTTGTCACATAAGCAGGGGTTTGTTTGCAACTGTCTCATTCCATTATGAAAAGAACAGAAGTCTGTAGAAACTAAATGAAAACAACTTCAAACTAACATGTTGCTTGATACATGATAAACACATGGAGAAAATGAGGGGGCTTTTATTTTTTTGTCTGTGGGCTCAAGATTGGGGCTTCTTAAATATTTGTTGTTATCTTGTATTTAGGGAATCCATTAAGCAGGATGGACCCATGATGGTATACCCTTGACTGATATGCCACCAAAACAGGCCCATTTTGGCATTTGTTGTGGCCCAGATAGCCCAGAAGCTCTCTGAATGCTCTCCTTTTGGACCAGAAACATTGGGAATGTTCCCAACATTTCCAATGTTGTTCCCTGCCAATCAGAATTTCCTTGCATGTTCTAAAGTTC
The DNA here is from genome assembly GCA_001517045.1 of Pseudotsuga menziesii. Classification (NCBI taxonomy): domain Eukaryota; kingdom Viridiplantae; phylum Streptophyta; class Pinopsida; order Pinales; family Pinaceae; genus Pseudotsuga; species Pseudotsuga menziesii. Next base: position 31,578 of record LPNX010905439.1, on the reverse strand, counting down.
TCTAGAACAAGGGACCTAGATAAAAAATTCAACCAACAGTGGGAATGAGTTCCCCTGCAACTATGGAAAATACATTATACATAATGCACACAGCATCTCCAGACTAAAAGGTAACCAAGAAAACAAAAAGGGAATGTGGCATGCAGAAGTAAATCAGCAATGATGAATGTAAGTTACTCATACACTTTGGGTCTATATTTCTCATTTAATGCTAATTCACAGTAACTAGAATACCAGAATATACCGGTACACAGGAGAAATCTATGGCCAAAAGCATGTCTGAATTGTACTATTAAGTACATGACACAAAATAGCATGCAAAATTTATCAGTAATGATTTTAGACGGAGATAAAATGATTACTTCCAGAGTCATAGGATTCACCTGAAGAACAATAGGAAGGTGCTCTGGTGGCTTTTTCCATTCAGATCCATGTTCCAGCCACACTTCAAAGGCCGTTAGCTATTCTGTGAAGAAAGGACTTGGCTAGAAAGTGAAAAGGAAGTTACAAGTTAGAAGAGATTATGCATGGCTTATATAAGAGTTTGCAAAAAGGATTCCACTAGACCTCAACTGTTTAGGATCATTTTTCTTTTAACTGTTTAAGATATGCAAATTTATATCTATTTCACTTTTAAAGAGTTTTTCAATCATGCAAAAGGCCAAAAGCTCTCTGAATGCCCCCATTTGGACCAGTTACATTGGGAATGTTCCAAACATTTCCAATGATGTTTCCTGCCATATAGGAACCTTCCATACATGTTCCAATGTTCTCTGGAACGAGGGAACTAGTGAAACAGGTGTTGAAACCAGCAGTCGGGATGAGTTCCCATGCAACTATGGAAAATACATTATGCAGAATGCACACAACAAATACAATTCATCTTGTTAGGAACCTACTTGAAACTCCACATTTGGATCGTTGAGCAAAGTTGGAAGCTGAGAAAGGAAAATTTCTGCTGCCATAGCCCATGCATCCCTAGACAAGCAGATGCAATAATAATCTCAATCAACAAACATTTAGACATGGACATTAATGATGAAAGTAAGATTTCAGATTTCCAAAACACATTACCACATGGGATGTTGATGAGTAGGTGGCAAATGTGGAAAAGAAATGGGAGAACAGTTTGCAATGCGCCTGATGCGTTCTGCAAGCAAGAAATTTCGGAAGAGACTTGCAACTAGAAGGTATTGTCGAAACAATCTCTGAAACAGTTCTGCAACAAATGCACTTTGTCAGCACATTTCATGTACTTATTATGAGAATAATAAGCTTTTACTTTATGGCATTACTAAGACATACAAAACATATAACATGCTACTTAAATGCAGAGCTCATTACCACGAGGTAAGACATTGCATGCAATAGTATCAGTCACTGCTGTAAATATCCAATTTTGAGGGATCAAATTTGTTGAGACCAAAAGCGAATTCCTAAACCAATTAAAAAAAGGGAGGAGAATGGACCTCGTGACTGGGGCCCTTGAGGTGAAGCATGCGGGGGATGTGCTCAAGAACATAACCGAGGCCGTCGTTGGAGAGGAGGAGATCGGCAGTGAGCTTCGGACATGTGCGAGGCGGTTTTTTCACCTTGGGAGCTTCGGCCGAGGGGGTATTTTGCTGCTGCTGCTTTCCTCCTACTGCTGAGGAGGAGGAGGGGGGGGAATTGGGGGGCTTATATGTAGTTGGAGCAAATGTGCAGTCCCAAGACCAATGACCTGACCTTCCACACTTGTAACACCCTGTTGGTGCCGTCACCGATGAGCCATTGTTAGTCTTCATCTTCTTCTCCATTTCAATTCCAATTCTGATTTAGTTCCCGGCCTTTGCTCTCACTCACTCACTCAGCCTTCGGATCAACCATTGGGTCTTCATTTCCATTTTCCCTCTTTTCTGTAAGCGGGAAACCTTTTGCCGTAAAATTATGATTATTAACCAAAAAAACATAGTTATTTATAATAATAATAATAATAATATAAATAAGGGGCAAAACTCTTGGATTTTTATTGCATCTATTAAGGAATGCGTGAAATTGAATGTTAGAGAACCTTAAAAATGGTTGTAAATCCTTATACTTTGCAGAATATGTATAGAAATATGATGGAAAATGTCTTTAGAATATGTATGTTTATAAAATATGTATGGGTATTTGTATAGCGATATTGCATATTCATAGGGATTTTTCTTAGTCGAGCAAACACAGTATGTGGAAGGACGACAAATTATGGAGGGCATAATTTTTGCTCATTAGACAATATATTCACCGAAAACCTCTAAGAAGGTGGGCATGTCATTGAAATGGACATGTCCAAAGTCTTTGATAAAATATATTGTCATTATATTCACTAGGTTTTGCTAGCATTTTCTCAACATGTTGGATGAATTGTATCTTCTCTCTAATGTCCTATGTTTCCTTTCCCATATTGGTCAATGGATCTCCTTTGTAAACTTTCACTCCTTTGCAAGGTATAAAGCAAGGGGGTCCCCTATCCCATTTAATTTTTATCCTTATGGTTGAAGGATTAGGATGAAGAGACAAAGCTATTATGGTTCCAGACTACATTAAGGGCCTCCGAATTCATGGAAGTGATCTAGTTGCATATCATCTTCGATTTATGGATGACACAATTCTCATGGGTGTCCCCTCCATTCAATAAGAAAAACTATTAAAAATATCCTAAAATATTTTTTTGTGGATTTAGGCGCATTGATAAACAAAGGTAAGTATCAAATCTTGTTTTCCAATGCTCCCCTCATTGTTCAACACAATATTTATCATATTCTCAACTTTGAGAGGATATCCCTTTAATCCAAATACATGAATTCTCCACTAATCGATAATTATTTGTGTAATATCTCTTGGGAGGAGCTTCTTTTCAGGTTGCCAGAAAGACTCTCAAGCTAGACATTCCTATCCCTCAACCTTGCGAGTTGATTAAGTCTAATAAAATGTGTTCTTCAATCAGTGCCTATGTATATTCAAAATATATACATGCATTCACTTAGAGCCACCCTGAAATTGAAGGTTCGATTGTAGGGGCTAGTATTTGGTGGCATTGTTTACATAGTAAGGATTCCCTATGGGGTAACATTTGGAAGAAAAATTATGTGTCAGATGTGGTCAATTAGGACTTGATAAGACTAGAAGGAAATATAATTAACTCTCTTATTTGGAACATTTCATTTCCAAATCATGCTTTGATTGAAAACCATTGTTTCCAAAAAATTAGATATGGCCATGTGGCCTTGTTTTGAAATGATTTTGGAAACAACTTCTGAAGCTTATCGAAAGACTAGAAAAATCGTCACTAATCCCAATCCTCCATGAAAATAATAAGATATAAGTCAGTCAATCTTGGAAATCTAGCATCCTTGATTGAAGATGCATATTGTGGATTCCCAAGCATGATTGGTCAAACTTACATGTCTACTTAGATTGTGAAGTTTTTTGGGTGAATCTTGAACAAAGACAGATACAAGTAAAAAATGAACTTGACCAATTATGATGTGGATACAAGGATGGGGGGAACTTATTTCTAAACGAATCCTACTCCATATTGATAGGGAATTCCAATTATTGGGGGGGATTTGGGACCAAATATGGAAAAAGAACATATAGCTAAAGATATACACCTTGATTTAATTCATTGGAAGATGTAAAAATCTAACATTGGAGAAAACAATGAAAAGAGGTTTTGAATGACCCTCCAGTTGTATCTTTGTCATAAATCAAAAGAAGCCCTAGAACATATTTTAAAGCACTTATGTTTTGTCTCCACCCTATGGGAACCATATTCAAACAAACTAATTGAATTTTTGATAGTATAAATGATACGATGGAACACTAGAGAATGGTAGAATTCCAAAATTTCTTTCTCAACTGTGATTGGAAAATGGTCCCAAGGTTTATTCTTTAGGAAACATATAGGGAATGGAACAATAGAATCTTAAATGAAAAAGGCGTCGTCACTTAAGCCGTCGCAACATGTATCAATGAGGATTTGACATCATAGTATGTCAATTCCTAACTCAGAAAGAGGTCAAACAAGTTATCAATAGATTTCATGGGATGCTTACAATGACCATTTATCAAGAATGGCCATCACCCAAAAGATCCTTTATGTGGGATATATGTTGGCTTTCTTTTCACATCACTACATTCATGAGATTAATCTATGCAAGAATTGTCAAATTCTACTCCTCCATATCCCATTATCATTAGGTCAATGTTTGAGTATGGGGATCTAGAATAGGAGAAGACGTGTTAAAAAAAGTGACCAATGAAGGTATATGAATCCTTTTTGAAGGTCAACATCTGACTTTTAGTTGATTAGGGTCTTATGAAGAGGGTTTTCAGTTTTTGAAATTTAATAGGGCAGACAAAAGGAAAGGCTATTAGATTTTGGTTTTGGAGTCCAAGAGGCTAGGGCATTAAGAACACTGCAAGCTTGTTATCTTTCATAAACAGTGCACAATAAACTCAGTCGTGGCAGTTCCTCTGTAGCATTTCCTGCCTTTGGAGATTTACTGTACAAGAGAATAATAAGGTTTATGGACTCACAGAAATGTTACTGTCTATACCATGAAATGTGGAATGGAATCCTGTGATAAAAAAATGTTGCACAAAAGGATGAATCGTTTTCCTCTCCCAAATGTACTTGTCAAAGCAAAGCTTCCTTGTTTCAGCACCATGTGAAACAGCATAACCAAATGATTTCATAAGCCTGCTAATTTTCTTGAATTCACAGAAACCCCAATCGAACAATAGACAGTGTGAATCCGAAGCCACGAGGAGGATAGAACCCAAAAGGGTCTCAAACTCAAAGGTGGAAACATTAAAAGATCATTCTCGATCTAGATATGTGACTAGAACGCTTCATCAACCAAATTCACTTTAACATATACTAAAAATCGGATGGTAGCTATCAGTCCAAAAGACATACCTGGCCAGACATGTTCGATGCTCGTGGATGAAATTGGAGGGTGATAGGAAGCCTGCAAATGCATTCACCTGGGCTTTCTCGAGCTCCTAGCCAAGGGGAGCAACTCTCTCCAGCTCCCAGAAACCGTTAAGCCAACGCGTTCGGGGCCTGCAAATTGGAGGGTTGGACGAAATTGTGAGGACCTGCAAATGCGTTCGAGGGTTGTGAGGGACGAAATTGGAGGGCGGCAAAACTTGGATGAAATCACACATGTAAAATCACACTTGAATCAAAAGTATGATATCATGTTAACATGGCCAATAAACCAAAAATAAGGACCATAACTATGCTAAGTGATTTAATATAAATTGTTAGTGGAATAATCTAATACCACTAGATCACTTTGAAATAAAACAAGTCACTCTCCTCATGAAGATATTTTTTTTTGCGACTAGGAGGTAAATTTTATTATGTCCATGAGGACACCAAGACTTCAATTATTCCAAGGTTTAAATCCCTCTCTTGATCCCACACCTAACTAAGTCACCATAATGTACACAATGGTATGAGGTGAACAAAGTCATAAAAAAGTTAGAAAATCAAAAGAAAAATAATTATAAAATATGGGATGGACCAATAATATTCACCAAAAACCTCATAGTAACCATAGCTGGGAGAACATTATTTGGAATTGAAACCAATTAGGAGGAATCCAAAATAGGTCAACCATAGAGATGAGAAGTGAATACATATCCCAATAACCATTAGGTCCAAAGGATGTCAAAATAACAACATAGAACCATGATTAAGCTTGGCCATCCAGACTGTCATCAAGTACCTTGGAAGTAAATGGAATTGATAGAAAAACAAATGAAGATAAAATTCTTAAAGAAAAAGTCCACCAAAATCAAAATCCCACAAAAATACAAAATTTCACTAAATGACAACATTTTGGAAGACCAAAAGTTTGAGAAATTTATTTATTTAATTTTATGTAATTTAAATAAGCTCAAGTATCACTTGGAATGTGGAAGGAAAATGGCCATGGAACTTGAGCTATAAATTTTAAACTCTACCCATGTAAAATGGATTTTTCCTTTTCACTCTTCTCATGAAAAATTTCATGGAGATGAATAAAAGGGAAGTTGATTGTGACTGACAAAATGCATTTGATGTTATGTGATTATATTCTTCTAAAAATCTCTCATTAAATTCTAATATTAACCTCGAATTCAATTCCTTTACAATTTAAATTTCTTTCTTGTTCATGGAACCTTGTAATGGTTCCCTCATCTCTGTAGTTGTTGTGGAAATTGACTATGAATGAGGAATGCTCCACCCAAACTTAGGTGAAATATGTTCATAATCCTCTCAACACAGTTGCCACCTTGGAGCTAGGTCTATGAATCCATCGGGGAGATGGGTTAATTCTCATACTCCATAGGCTCATACATGAATAATACATACCAAACAAAATCCCTTTCTTCCCCAGACCATACCAAACAATATCAATAAATTAATTAATTTAATGATGGAATCCTTCTCCATGAGGAATGGAATTCCTTCTCCCAATGACTATATAAACTCTTTAGATCTTTCCCTGAAAACCTTTTATAAAAAAAATCATTAATCATGATAAAATTAAAGAATTAATCCCCATAACCAAGGTCCTAGGAAAAAGTTAAGATTTAGAGAATATTTTTAGGGTCCAAGACATGGTTAAGCTACAATGTCATGACACCAACACTCTATTCTCCTATCACACACCTTCCCCTCTCATGAATTTATAGTCCTCCATCTCTTCTTAATGTTCTCTCCCCATTTGTAGATAGCTTCATATTTTATTACTAATTGTTTAGTTGCAATTACATATACTTGGCCCTCATCCATATCAAATTTACAATTATATTACAATATGGGGGCTTTAACATGAGTGTTACATTCTCCTACCCCTTAATTTCAATACCTTCCTTGATGTTAATTTATTTATGAATACATACCCCATGGCTTGTTGACTCTAGTTTCTTTTCCAAAGATTTTGATTTTCTTTAGTAGCCTATAGTGACACTCTGCCTTATCTTAAGATAGATATGTATTTGGTATTATTTATTCATCAACATCCATTGTATTTTTTGAGATCTTTAGAATTCCATATCTCTCTTTATTATGGAAATGCCTTCAAGGTACTTTCCAAGGGAAATTGCGCCCTAGGTCAACTTGATCGTTGTAAAAAGTCAACAAAAGACGGTGTCGTCGCTATAGAGACGGTCAAGCGTGGATACAGCGACGTCCAAGAGTTTAGGTGTGGATACAGCGACGTCTAAGAGTCCAGGTGTGGATACAGCGATTTCTAAGAGTCCAGGCGTGGATACAGTGACGGCTAGGCATGGATACAGCGACGCCTCACATCGGATTTTACACCAAAAAGTAAGAAATGTGGAAAACCTCCGTGGAAAAATCCACGCTTTTGTACTAGTGTTCGATCCAAGTGGATCTCAATCAGGGAATCAAAGAGGGGTTAATTTTATTATGACTAATGAAACAACTGATGAAAAAGGAATCAAAGATACACAATGTCAGTTTTCTAATTAGTCCTACCACGCATCTCTTTCCCCTTGCGGGTAAATCGGGAAGTCGTGGGGTAAGTAGTATGATTAATTTTGAAATTAAAGTATGGAATAATGAAAAATTATATGAAAGTATACAATCCTGCATGTCAGTACTAAAATAGAGAATAAAAAGGGGAAAAAGCAAAAAAGTGAAAAGGACGCAGATCCGCCCTTGGGGGGTGGGGAGCGGGAGTGGGCTCGAAAGAGCCTACTCAAAAAATGATTTTATTTTTTTATTATTGGTTACAATATCAGCAATATGAAATATCATAAAAATCTTGGTCCTTAAATGGGATGAAACCAAGATCTTACAACTCTACAAAAATTTTAAATTTTAGTGAACGGGGAGACCCCTAGGGGGATTTGAATGCTCCTGAGGCCACTTTTGAACATCAGCTTATTTTATTTTCTGTTAAACATGATAAAAACCAGAAACCATCTTAGAATAACATATTCCCAAAAGCACTTTAAGAGTACCTTTGTATCAGCCTACCTTAACTCAAAAAAGATTAAGTTAAAACTAGCTAAACATGTGAAAAAGGAACCAAGGAAAGCTTGCTTTCCTTGGGATCTTGGCTTGCTGTTTGTGCAGCCAATGAAATATGCACTGATTTCTAGATTTAATATTTCTAAGACATAAAAGGAAATCTAGAGCATGCAACCTACTGATTTTCTTTAACTTGCCATGCAAAACGGATGATTTCCTTATGCTAGATCTAGAATGCTTAATGATACTTTTCAGAATTGAGATCTAGACTATGAGCTTTGAAATAGCATATATATGTATATTTTACTTTGATATAACAGATCCAAATGATAACAAAGCTTTAGAACACAGTAACCAGGTAAGAAAATTGATTTTTTTTAAGGAGAAAGAGAGAGAAAGAGTGTTGGAAGCCTGGGAATGTTGGGCGTTGGAGTCTTCTTTGGTGGAACACTGAGGGACCATGTCATTTAGAAGATCTTGAAGATGAGGAAGATTCAAACTAGCTCAACCTCTTCTACAAGCGAGATCACCTGCAACTTAGAAATCCTTGCACAAACAGTTGGTTAAAACATAGGTGCTACTCGAAGAGATAATTGGAAATCATGCAATTAAACTTAAAATACATACGAATCCAATAGATCTGAAACAAGAAGCAGTAAGAGCATAAATCAAACTAGAATAAACTCTTACCCTAGAAGGAAGGATATCTCTCCTTCAAGGCCAACAATTAACCAGCAAAAGCAAATGATAAATAACACAGATTATACCTCATAAGCATTTGACAATCACCATCCACACATGAAGAGCACTACACCATAGATCTTGCCTCCAAAGCTTCTTTATTCCAGAATAATAAACAATAACACCATACAAGAGAAAAAACACCTCAATCCTAGTTATAACTAGCTTGGAAGAGGCAGCATAAGCTTTATTTATACAAAAAATAGGAGATCCAGCCCAGGGGGTGCAAATCCCAAGGAGACAAACCACTGTAGCTCACTGAGAGTCAATCAATGCTAATCTGAAGCCGAACTGAGCCTACCTGTCAATCAGGGGGCTGATTGAGCTGACACATCAATCCACAGAGCTTCCAGGAGAGCCCACACGTGTGGAGGAGAGAGAGAGGGCGCAATTCCCCATATAGGATGTTGAAGATCAACTCTGGATCTGTCCAGATCACCTCCTTCAGTCAAGGATTTGTCAGATCCAGTCAATCTGGTCCAGATCTAACTAATTTCAATCAAACTAGCTGAGAATCCACTGATCTAGGATTTTGGATTTGCTCCATTATTCATCAATTTATTAATTAAAATAATCAATAATTGACTTTTTGGGGTTTTCTGACCTGAGTGATGAAAAATCACTCAAAAACTGAAAAAAGTGGGTCCATGGATTTACATGGTGCTCTTAGCTTGAAAATGAGCACCTACATGACTGAAATTGATTATTTGGCCCACTTTTATTACAAAACCAATTCTTCCAATTAAACTATTAAAAAATAGCCTAATTGTTGGAAAAATTAAATTTTAATAAAAAACACTGAAAAAATAAAAAAATTGAAAAAACCTAGGGGGACTTATACATGTTCATATGACTCGAACATGATTCCTAGCATGTTTATACATTGACACATAGACTCTAATAACCCCAAAATGCCTAAATGCCAAGCCAACCACCCCAACTTTGGAGGCATGGAGTGAAAAACTCAGAAATTATCAGTAGTTTATTCAACAACCAATAATAACCAAGGGAAAAAACACCTTGGGCTGATTGGATTGAAAAATAAATTCTAAGAGACCGAGTCTTTTACAAACACTATCATGCTAGAAAATTTACTACAACTCCCCCAAGGGGGTATGAACATGTGATATAGTACAACAAGCACTTCCTAGAAGCACTTCCAAAGGTCTTCTGAAGTCCGAACAAAAAATATTTGTCCAGTTCACCAGGATCACTTGATAAAAAACCACTAAGTACAACTCAGGTGGTAACAGGGGAAACCCATGAACCTCAGCTACTTTTCTCCTCTATCCTCAATCATCAATTTCTTCCATAAGTTGGTTGAGGCAGTTAATGCCTTGGGAAGAGCAAGGCATGGCATTCTAATGGCTTGACTGAGCAATCCTGCAGGTTTGCAATGGAACTGATTATCTGTGAGTATTTTCCTTTGTTGAGTTAAGGGCAGTGGAGATCACTTGATTTTATGAAAGAGTGCTCCTCCAAGTTTTCTCCCACACTTTCAAGCAATGTTTAATTGTTCTAAATGGGTTGTTTCAGTCCTATGAGTCATGGAAGGCATTTTCGTAGTGGTAGTCTTAGTGTTACAGAGTTTTGGTTGTTTTATGGAGTTAAATCTCATGTTGTTGGTTTTTCCCTATGATTCTGTTGTGATTTGCACCCTAGTGTCTATGTGCAAGATTGAGGAGTGGAAGAGAAGAGGAATGGGCATGTTAACCCAATTATGAGAGATGGTTTGGACTTAGGGCATGTTAACCCATATGTTGGTTAGGTGGTTTCTTAAGGTAAGTGTTGGCTTGATAAGTCTGCAACCTATTAACCCAACTAGGTGTTGGCTTGGATGGGCAGTCTGGTAAGTGCAACTAGGTGTTGGCTTAACTGTGTGATAGAATTATCTGGCTGTGTCTTGTGTTTTTGGCCTTGTGATAAATCCTTGGTGGGACATCTTGATAAACACAACTTGAATGATGGCTTGGCTAGTATCCTAATAAACCCATCTATTATTTTGGCTAGTCCTTAAGCTGGTTGTTGGCTTGACTGTGGAGAGTGTGATAAACCCAACAATGTTTGGCTTGTAAGCCTACATCTTAATAAACCCACTATGAATGATGGCTTGGATGAATGCCTAATAAACCCATATGTGGCTTGGCTAGGGCAGTATGATAAACCCAACTAAAGGTTGTCTTGACTATGTATGTGTTGTGGTCTAGTTGTATGTAAGTCTGTTGTTCCCTAATTCCTTGTGGAAATCATGCCCAACGCGGGGGTGGCAGTGTGTTGAGAGATTAATGAACACACTAGCCTATGGTTGGGTGGAACATTGCAGTGACATAGCTAGTTGTGTGAAAACTTCATCCTTCAAGATAAGTATTCTTGTTATGTTTTTTATGCAATGTTTTTTGTCTATGAATTTTTATGTTCATGTGGAATGCTTACTAATGATGAAGTAGATGTTACTTGTTCTTATTTCCTACATTTTATCCGTGTTATGCCTTAGATGTTTTATGCATTTTGACTAAGTCCTCAGAGGATAGAAAATATTGACTAGAAGGACAGGTTGTAGCTGATCCAAGTGTTTCCACCCCCCGAGATCCGGAGCGGAAGGTGAAAAGTGGAAAGCGAAAAAGTGCCGGAAAGTGCTAAGGAAAGTTTAAGTTTTCAATTTCTGATTTTCGAGTGCGGAAGGTGGAGTGTAGATGAAAGAAGGATAAAATTCCATCGAGAGTTCCTTCGTACATCTATGTTTCTGATTTCTGATTTCTGATTTTCGAGTGTGGAAGGTGAAAGGCGAAAAATCCATTGTGAGTTCCTTCACACATCTATGTTTCCAATTTTCGATTTCTGAGTGTGAAAGAAAAGGCGAAGCGCAGAAGGCTAAAGGCAGAAAGTCCATCGAGAGTTCCTTTGCGCATATATGTTTCCGATTTCTAATTTTCAAGTGCGAAAGGCGGAAGGTGGAAAGTCCATCGAAAGTTCCTTCACACATCTATGTTTTTTATTTCCGAGTGCGGAAGGAAGAACATGGAATGCAGAAGGAAGAAGGCGAAAAGTCCGTCGAGACTTCCTTCACACATCTATGTTTCTGATTTTTGACTTTCGAGTGAGGAAGGTGGAAGCATAGGTATGGAAAGGGAAAGGTTCGTTCGGAAATGGCCATTGTGGACGTGGAATGGATAATTGAAGGGTAGAACAAATGGTATAGTATTTCTAAGCCTAAGAGGAAGGTTGGAGAATAGGTTAACATCCATACCCTGTTCTTATTAGAAGAACAAAGAGGTTCTTTAAGATTTTTTTTTAATAATCCACATTATGGGGGGTATGGGGATGTTACAATGTGGTATCAATGCAAAGGTTGTAGCACTAGGGCCTAAATGGGACAAGTTAAATAGTTAAAATGGAAAAGAACGCCCACATTGTGGTTTAATAGAGTTGTTGGTTGCAGCATTGGTATAAATGTGCCAAGGCAATTAGTTGCAGAAAGAAAACTACAGTGAGTAAGAGTGATATTTAGCAGAATCGCTAAACTTAGCCAACCTGACGAAATGCACCATGACCATAGTTCTGGGTTCTACTACGATCTTGACCGTTCATTCCTGCAATAAGCAGTTGGTAAGTAATTTTTGAATTTCTGAAATTGTCTAACAAATGATGTTGTTAACACATTTTGCAGAGTCATAGTGCAGATTGAAAAGTTGGTCTTGGTCTGACCAATAAGTTCAAAGAAGATCAACATTAACAGCATGGATGACGCATGGGATCCCTGTTGACATGGTGAATATGCGGGGGAATCCAAGAGATCCACAAGAAAACAGAAAGCCACTCCAATGCTAGAGATGTGGAGGATCCCATTTGCGCAAAAGTTGTCCACATGGGGAAGGGTATGTAAGTCCAGCCTACAATATCCAAGAAAATGAAACAGAAGCTAATGGAAGGAGGGAACAAGAGAGTTCCCCATATTCTGTAGCTACCATAAGAAACCTAAGGGTAGAGTTGCAAAGTTGCAAAGAAGAAAATAAAAGGATGATCAAGGAACTATGTTGAGGCCTGGAAAATCGCAGGAAACAACAGCAAGGGATTCTCCCCAGTCAACGTTCCCAACTATCCTGTGACTGTTTGGTGTGGGGAATCCATCCGGTTTGCGGTCCGGCTACCATAAGTCAAGTAACAAAAATAAAAGGTATTTACCGGTTGCGGCCCAGTCCATCGTATATATTTTGTATTTTTTACTTTAAGTATGATATGCAAGTGCCTATTTAACATGCATATTGATTGAGAATGCAAGGAGTGTTCACAATGTGATGCGCAGGTTCTTACCTCTCATCTTAGGCTCTCATGCATCTAAATCACACACAACAAGAATTTAAATCTAACTACCTACCTATCCCCAGGGAGAAAGATTTTCACTTATTAATGAGTAATGTATCTTGTGCATGCATTATAAAGAGAAATTAGAGATAGCTGATACTTCTTCCAAAACACATAAACAATTAAAGATATTTAAACAATCAGATAGCCAATTGCTTATGAACAACATTCATTACTCATGGTGGCAATTTTCATAAATGAACCAGAAATCATTCAAACAAGAACATAGGTCCTAAGAGTTAGAACGATCTCATAGTTAATGGACAAAAAGCTGAAAAACGAAATAGTTCCTCTTCAACAAATCCATAGCATAACATTTGAACATCCCACCAAGCTTTCTCCAACAGGCAAACTGTAATTCTCTATTGCAAAAGGAAATAGTTCTTCTTACAATATGTCTTCACTAATCTAGCTAGGAAAAAGTCCTTCTCTCATCTAAATCTTCTATATTTATACAAAAAAACAAGACTGTTGGGCTGCCCCCGAATGACTCTTGGGCTTCCCCAACTCTTTGCCTCCCAAAAAATTACTTTCACTAAGTGTTTATAAAATTTACAAAACATTACAAAAGTGAACAAATGTTCATGAGGAGGGCCTTGCTTGATTATTCAAAAATTTCTTCCATGCTGAAGCCTCTGAAGCAATACTTTCAAATTCAGAAGGTTCCAAGAATCGAATATTTATTTCGAATTTTGCACCCTGGTTTCTGATGACTTCTATTATGGATGCGCTCAGGAGAAGCTGGTCTTCCAATAGCTACACACTAACCGCGGAATGATCTACCTCATTCCTTAGGGTCTATTCATCTAAATCTTTAATGTGTTGTATCCTTTTTTCATCTTCATGATACCTTCTTTGCAAAATTTCCAAAAACAAGTTGTGTTCTGGAAAAGCATCCATTCTTTGCTCAGCCTCTACCTGGAATCAATTATAAGTGATCAGAAGTCTCTTGAATAATTTTGCACATGCCCCTCTTGTCTTCTTAATAGCCTTCTTGAACTCTTTGGCTGTGTTGATGGAAAACTCCATCAAATAATAGTCTTGCCTTAGGGCTTGTTGATCTTTTGAGGGTAACTTTGCAGGAGTTTCTTCATTAGCTTCTAACCTTGCCATCCTTCCTGTCAGGACTTCCAAGATGTCCTAAGATCTGTCAACAAAATATAAATAGGTCTCCAAAATTTCTTCCAATCGGCTTTCAACCTGCAAAACCTTGCACCTTTCTTCCTCTATGGCCACTTGTAGCTGGTGCATCTTGGCTCTCTGTGCCAAAACGTGCTCCTTGAAAGGATGAAGACTAACCTGCTGTTCTTTGGCCTCTTCTAAAGATGCTATCAATGAGGTGATATACTCTTTAAGTTATGCCTTCTGCACTTGATATTGCCTCTCATCTTCCTCCAAGGTATCCTTCTGCAGCTCCAATTCCCCTATCCTACCTAGCAGCTGCTCTTTTTCTACCCTCAACTCTTGATATTCCTGTTGCACTTTCTCCAGACACTCTTGGACGGTCTCCATAGATCTCTTCTCTATCTGCAGGACCTGAAGCTCAGCTTTTGAAGACTTGATCTCCTTTTGTATGTCTTCAAACTTTCTCTTTAACTTATTATTTTCCTCTCTTTCCTTTCTCAGGGTATTTTTGAGCTGGGATGAGGACCTCTTGGACTGTTCAAGATCAGTCATTATTTTATCTACATTGTCCTCAGAAGCATGGATCAATGTATCCCCCACTCTGATAGCGAACCCGGGGTCTTTGTTTGTCCCGTATACGATAGTTGCATCATTTATCATTTTACTAGACAGCCCCCCAGTTTCAACCTTCCTCTCGGTCCTCTTTACTATCCTTTTCTTTTCTTTATCATAAAAGATAGTATTAAAATACGGTACCTCGTCCCCTTTCTTCTGTTCAAAGGGGATTAGCCTAAGGGTGGGGACCATGGCCTGTCCTGGTTTGCTGGCAGCAAGTGCTTCAGGATCTTGAATGTCAAGGTTTTCCAAGTCCTAATCCTGACTGTCTGCTGTGTCAGAAGTTGATTGCTTTGTCACTGCCCGTGTCAGCTTTATCTTCTCTGCTTCCTGCTTCTTCAGCTCCTCATCTATCTTTCTTTTTCTTTCTTCTTCTTTTCTTTTGGCAGCATCTTCTGCCTTTATGGCTGCCTCTTGTGTAGCTCTTCTCTTCTCCTCCTCCTCTCCTTTTAGCTAGCCTTCGGCCTCTTGGGATAGCCTCCTAGCCTCTTCATTTATTTTCCTAGTTTCCTCCTCCTCGGCCTTTGCTTTCTCATTCTATCCCTTTCCACCTTTGGTGGTGATTTTATTTTTAAACCTTTTTCTTAAGGTTGTCATGTTTTGTGCACTGAAGAAAATGAACTCCTCTCTGTCCCAGTGGCTAGTGTATTCAAAATGTACATTCACCTCTTTGAAGTGCTCTACAAACTTATTCCAGGAGTCATTCCTGTGGAAACGCATTTCCCAAAAATGGAATTTCTCCAACTCCTCAACGAATTCATCATCCTTCTTTACCCTGGTAAACTTGTAACTTCCCAATCTGAATGGCAAAGGAGGGTATGCTCCTTTCTTATGTTCAAATAGAAAACTCCATATGCCATCTAAAAAGACTTGTCTAACTACCTATTTGTGGACTACATAGTCTGTGGCATACTTAGGCAGTAGTGAGGGTGCTCTAGAGCCTCCAAACATTCTGAAATATATCCCATCCTCAGTCAAGTAATAATCAGCATACTCCTCAATCACCTGCAATGCCTCCTCCGACATGCAGTTGCATTCTTTCAAGAAAATTAAGGTATATAGTGGCATAATGAAGTGCTCACACACTTCCCTATAGTGGCTATGATATTTGTGATCCCACAATGGCTTGTACGCCGAGTAGACCGGTGTTCTTTCCCAATCCCAGATGCACCTTAGATTGGGGAAAGGTTGGTTGCATAGTATGCAATCAATTATTATAGAGCTCATGTAGAACTCTGATCTCTTTTGGGACACCCCTCCTAATGCTGATGCTATGCAGGCCGAGAGGTTATTGGACACAATGTTGGCCCAGTTGAAAATGGTCCCCTAAGTTGCAACATAGAAAATTATCGGCACCCACTCCAATTTGAAGCTTTTACCGTGGGCCCTCCCGAAAATCCTATTCAGCATCAAGGCGATGAACCTGTAAGGGGTTCTTAGACTTGCAGTGTCATACTCTCCAGTTGACCTGGTTCTAAAGTTTTTTCCAGGCATGAGCATCCTCTTTAGTGTCTTGACTAGGTCCATCCTGATGCTTTTCAGCCAGTCTTCAGTCAGATATATTTGCGCTTCGGGTAAGTGGTAAGCCAGGGCCACATATCTAGGGCTATAAGCAGCATAAACCTGTTTATCAACATTTTCCAGAATCATTGTGTTCACATTTGCCCTGGGTAGAATCCACCCAATCACCTCTAAGTATGGAAAGAATTCAGGTCTAGTAGCAATTTTCATTAATAAAGACCTCTCTATGTTCGCATAGATGCTTTCTTCCTCAAAACCTATGTCAGGTACCTCTCGACACGTAATCAATCTATAAATTCCCCCCCATTGATATTCGGGTTCTACACCAATCATGCATTTGGTGTCCTCGTAAGTGTATTTGACTCTGGTGATGACCTCGACTTCAGGTTCCTCTTCAACTGTGGGAGCCTTTTTCTTCTGACGCTTAGACATTTTGAAATCTGAGGAATTTTCCTGTCATGTACAGGAAAGTGTTTTAGGTTCTGTTAGGTCATTTCCAGAGAACATTTAAAATAAAGACAACATTGTAAGCGTTTTTACCTCATCTATGCTAATCATAAAGACAGCTACAAAAAATACGCAAACAATGTTCAAAACCAAATGTTCATACCCAAAGACCGAAACCATCTCACAACCAACATGTGCAGATCATCTTAGACAAACATGAGTTTTCTAAACGACGAAAAATCTCTTCTTAATGCTGAACAGAAAATAGTTTCAAAACCCCCTCTCAGCGTTGTGGATTACAACGTTACGCGATGCCTAAACTCAAGTGAGGACGCCGCAAGTGATAGCACACTAGGAGACTGTAAATGATCACCTTGTGGTCTGACTAGAAAAAGCCACTCTAACCCAGACTGGTTCGGGGTTCGGATTCGACAGTGAACAGATTTTCCCTAAGCAGGGAACTAAAAACAACACCGAGGTCTCGGTTCACAAAATGAGAGTGATCAAACCAGTGGAAACAAACTTGGTCCTTCCTAGGAAAGACATGAAAGCCCTCCCCAGACGGCCAAATGCAAAATGGGGAAAACTGGTGCAGACAGCGTAATGGCCATCTGCACCGGTTTCCCCAACAATTGAGTGCAGGCCGTAAGACCATAACGGCTATGGGAGAGAATGCTGAGTCAAAACCACAACACCCCCAACTTCCAGCCATACTACTTAACTTGAAGATATACATGCCGGGATGGGAAAACCTAAGGAAAGAAACTGCGGGGGCAGAAAAGTAGTTCAAACAATCAAACAAAATGGAAAAAGGGCACAAGGGCCTACCTGGCACTGTGCTGCGCGACTGGTGGAGGAAAACCATTGAACTTCCATGGTGGAGCCACCTAGGAGCGAGGGTACCGACAGTGAAAATCCTAGTCTGCTCGAACGAAAACGACAGCACAGAGAAAAGTCCAAAAATAACGATAAAATAATAAACCACCCAACTCCACTATGTATATGCCCCAGTCAACTATAATCGGCGGGAAGAAAAAAGTCATCGGGCGGCAAAAGGCTAAGGGGTCGGCGACCCTATCAACATCGCTTCTGCAACGGCAGATGATGAAACAGTCAAGAGAACCACAAAGGCATCGGTAGAAAAACAAATAAACACTCGCATCAGAGTTCGCCAGACTAATTCATCGGAGCAATAGAAGGTTGGAGAGCCGCAACAGCGAGAGTTGACGAGAACCAAAACCCGGCGAAAAAAAACAGCGGGGATCGGAAGAGGATGAAACAACTATCAGACTGTTTCGCAAAACCCCTTCTGCAACAGCGGAAGACGTATAGACAATGGTTCCAACATGATTTCAAAACAACTGCCAATAAAGACAAAACATTAGAGGCCAAAACACTTGGATTCGGACTTGGTGTCCGGTTTTGCTCCATAATGGCGGACGCGCAGGCGACTAGACTCCCAACCCAAAAATTCCAAAATAAGTCCGAGGGTGAGGAAAAAGAAATAATTCAAACATAAAAACATTTTCCAGCATAAAATAGTTTCATTCAACATCAAGTAAAACCCAAACCAAGCAAAAGGAATTTAAAGGAGGGTCCCAAAAAAAATTTGAATTTTGGGAAATTGTTGCAGCTGCAACAGTTGGCGACTACCTGGTGAACCCTAGATTTCTGACTTAACTTCTTCCTAGTAAAAGATTGTTTAATCATTCATCTCCTAAGTTGAATACTTCCAGCTGCTTGTATTCCTAAGATGGCAAACACATGCATTTAAATCATTGAGAACAGTCCATTCTTTGGGAAATGGGAACACCCAAAATATTTGAAAGTCCGGATAACTCCTTTAAGGCTTAATAGGTGAGATTTATTTTACTTCTGTCTGTGGGTAGTTTCTATCTTGGACACCATAGGATCGTAACATATGGAAAACAGAACTATTCATTTGTTCCTCATTCCCATGCCATTTGCACTTTTGTGCTCCTTTGAACTTTTGCTCTTATGAGTCCTCCATCTTCTTTTCTTTCTGAATTTTTTATTCAGGCTCTTCCATCCATAGTGTCCTTTTATGTGAGAGATGTATTTACTTTTCAGCTCACGGATGGAGAAGAACTTTTGGCAGATTGATATTCATGTTTCTGATACTTTGCTTTGATATGTACTGCTTCTTTAAGGAGTTTTGACTCTTAACAGCCTATAGGATTTTGAAATTATGGCATGGGATCATTTATATATAATAAACTGTTTACCTTGCTTCCTTTCCGTGGGTCCTTTTCCATCACTCCCTAAGACATCTTAGATGTGAAATGGATGGAGCCTCAAAATAGTATTCTAGACCTCTAAATTCTGAGTTCTTTTCAGGGGTTAAGCAGGGCTTCAATGAGTGCATGGTCATTTAGGAAAACTACCTACTAGAAGACATTCTTTCATTTCCAAAATAAAATGCACAATATTTTCCCAAAGATTTCAGTTAATCAAGAACCCTAATGTTTTCCATGCAACCAAAGGTTTTCCTCTTTTATTCAAAAACAAAAATAACCAGAAACAAAATGGTAAATAAAAGCAAAACGACATCAAATTATTTATGTACAAAATCATTAAATCAAAAGAAAATAAAATTGTGCCCACCCTTGAAAATCCTTCAATCTAGTGAGTCAAGGGGCTAGGCTAGATTGCAGACATGGGATACCTAACCATGGTCTAATTGTACTATTTTTGAAACCGAAAACATGTCTACTGATTTACAATCAATCTCATCAGCCTGAGGAAGTTGAAGAAGATCAGGCTGAATTTCAATCATATTGCTGGATTTTTTTGAGGCATGATATCTTAGTTTAAGCTACGTTAGATAATTTCCCAGAACAAAATTAGCAGATTCATTTCCTTCCCCCAACTTAGTGATAGTGTGTTTCATGTAAGGTTCTCTTAAAATTTTGATCTGATTTGGGGTACCCTTATGAGGTAACCATAAATGAGACCAGTCTGAAGCAAAATACCCCTTTAACCTTGCGGACCAATCTCGGTTCAGAATAAGTCCATATCCATCCGGTATGTCAGCCACCATAATATCAATAAATTGACATATCTTGTTATTTGCAGATAAACGAATGAGAACGTTCTTCATTTCCCCGACTACTTTGACACTAGTTCTATCTAGTTGAATGACTTCCTCGGCAGTAGGTTTTGGCTGCCCATTAATTTTCTTACAAACTGTGAGTGGCATAACATTCACCAATGATTCAGAATCTACCAAACAATTATGCACCTTATGATTCAGCATTTCTAGAGTTAAAAGGAAAGGTGGGGTTTTAGCTTTCTCTTCCCCACTTAATTCGACGTCTTCCTCCACAGGTTGATTTTCAGTGGGTACTTCTTTTTCTAGCTCTTCAGTCTTTTCATTGTTTCTTTTGTTAACATCTACTTGTCCTTCCATAAGCTTGGAAGGCTTGTTGGTTTGTTCCGTCTCTTGGCTGAAAATGGTAACTTTGGGTACTTTATCTTCAAAATTGTTCTTTGACTGTCTCCTGACATTCTTTTGCAACTTCTTAATCTTTGAGATTGTTGTATTGTCTTTAATTATCAAATCCATGTCTCTTGTTGTTGTTGGTATGTTCTCAGGTTTAGGAGTACCCTTTTCTGTATCAAACAGCGAGACACAATACCATAAAAACATGGTATCATTTTCCTGTCTTTCTATGGTCTGAATACCCTTTTCCTCTTCATCACTATCCTCAGTTAATTTAGAGTCCAAAAGCTGATTCATTACCAATGTCATCGAATTTAACCATTTGGGAGGAACACACCCACCACCATTTCAGAAAGGCACGCCCAGCACTCACATCTGACCATGGGAGGAACACATCCACCACCATGTTAGAAAGGCCCAACACTCACATCTGACCATGGGAGGCCCAGCCTTCCACCATGTCAGAATGGCCCAGCACTTACATCCGAACATGAGAGGAACACATCCAAGAACCATGTCGAAAAGGCTCAACACTTATATCTGACCATGGGAGGAACACATCCAAGAACCATGTCGAAAAGGCTCAGCACTTACATCTGACCATGGGAGGCCCAGCCTACCACCATGTCAGAATGACCTAGCACTTACATCCGACCATGGGAGGAACACATCCAAGAACCATGTCGAAAAGGCTCAACACTTATATCCAACCATGGGAGGAACACATCCAATAACCATGTCGGAAAGGCTCAGCACTTATATCCGACCATGGGAGGAACAAATCCAAGAACCATGTCGGAAAGGCTTAGCGCTTACATCTGACCATGGGAGGCCCAGCCTGCCACCGTGTCAGAATGTCCCAGCACTTACATCTGACCATGGGAGGAACACATCCAAGAACCATGTCAGAAAGGATCAGCACTTATATCTGACCATGGGAGGAACACATCCAAGAACCATGTTAGAAAGGCTCTGCACTTACATCTTCCCTTAGAAGGAACCAATCTTACCATGTCAGAAAGGCTCTCGGACTCATCACTTCCCCTTGGAAGGAACCTCTATCTGGAGAACACCAAGGTTCTCCTTGAAGTACTCAAACTTCACTATGCCCATTTCTAGCATATAAGTACATCAGGGATGATTAGGTCCAAGGATAACCTATGAGCTTCTCTAGGACTGATTACATCTGAGGAAAACCTACATGACCGTTAATGTCTGAGCAACCTATGAGCTTCTCCAGGATTTTATGCTCAGACAACCTGTCTCACCAGCTATGATAGAACTCCCTCTTTCGAGAGATCTCGATATGGATCACAAATTGGAGCTTCACTGTTCCTCTCTTGGTTGTTCTCAGTGCCATGCAGGACTCCTTCTTGTTAATCCAAGAGATCACACATGATCCCATACTAAAGCAACACCTCAAAGTGCTCTTCCTATCAATGGCACTGCCTTCCCAATCTCAATCCACATAACCCTCCAGGTTAATCTTTTGATTCGCTTCATACTTTATCCCATAGTCAACTATACCATTTAGGTACCTCAATGCATGCTTTACAACCATCAGGTGAACATGTCTCAGATCCATCAAGAACTGGCTCAATGTGTTCATAGCAAAGCAAATATATGGTCTCGTATTTGTCAGGTATATCAAGAACCCAATCATCTGACGATACATCGTGGCATCAACCGATTCTGATGAAGCATCACTTAATAGCTTCAATTTTGATGCCATAGGTGTGGTCATGGCCTTGCAGTCCATCATCCTAAACCTCTTCAGGATCTCCACTGCATACTTCCCTTGTCCTAGGGAGATTCCATCTGCATTCTGCCACACCTCCATGCCTAGAAAGTAGTGCATCATATCCAAGTCCTTCATGTCAAACTCGACATTAAGTCTCCTTCTTGCAACTTTAATGGGGTAAAACCTGTCTAGCTGGGTGCTCAAGGAGATCATGGTGGTTTGGGTGTCAACAAAGAGTGGACCCATGTCGAATGGTTTTGTGTCAATAAATGGTTCTGTTTTTGGGACTAATTGAGGCGACTATGCAATTTTGGGGCAGCGTAGTCTAGGATGAGTAATTGGAGTAACTGAGCACGTAGTTGCAAGAGGTAGAGGGGCAGCTGGAAACACTTAAGACATCACTGAAAGCGTTGCCACCAATTGCTCATATCACCAAGTCTATGGAGATGAAGGAGTTGCAACAGCGCATTGTAAAGGATATGGAGCGTCAGTAGAGGTGCAGTACACAGTTAGATGAGTTCCAAGATATTGGAGTGCAACACTCTGTTAAGGCAGTTTCTGTGTTGTAGGCAGTTCATGAAGGAAAAAAGGAGGTTACTGATAAGATGGTTGAGAATCCATCAGCACATGATTTGAAAGGAATCTAGGAGATCGATGAGAGGGTTAAAGAGAAAGTCAAGGAGATCACTCAGCAGTACGATGACTTCAAGAAAAATATCAGTGAATACACCATGTCCAGCTGATATGGCTCGAGGGCAAGCCACAAGTTTGTGTTGGGGTCTTGTTTGCAAGCAGTTTTGGGGTAAGATAGCTGGGAAACATCATGGATGCTGTGCAAGGTCAAATATGTCGCGCAAGGTGGAATTCGATGCGCAAGATGAAATTATAATATTTTATGTATTTTTCATCATATTTTGTAGTTTTGGACCGCACTATGTGGATTGTGGTCATTATTTTGTAGTTTCAGTTGAGAAGTAGTTAGGAAGTTACTTAAGTGGACCATCATTGTAAAGACACAAGCCTATAAGTATATGTAGATTTGCAAGTGTTAATGGTTCCATGCTTTACTCTTGGACTCTATTTAGTTCTTGCACATTCTTTTGATTTTGATTTGTGTATGTGAACTAGAGAACTATTTGGAGACTATGTATTTTGTTGCGAAGACTAATATGACATGACAGAGGTTGAGCAGAATCATTGTGTCTTTTCCTGTTTTCCTATTTTCATGTTGTCTGCAATGCAAATATGAATGCAATGTGTATCTGCAATATGGATGTGTAAATGATGCGATGTTTTTCTGCTTGAAATGATGTTATAATGTTATATCTATTTGCGCATTGATGTTTTTGTTGCGATTCCGATATGATAATGATATCTATTGAA
This sequence comes from Pseudotsuga menziesii, assembly GCA_001517045.1. Lineage (NCBI taxonomy): Eukaryota > Viridiplantae > Streptophyta > Pinopsida > Pinales > Pinaceae > Pseudotsuga > Pseudotsuga menziesii. The sequence goes on along the minus strand of LPNX010905439.1, from coordinate 8,160 downwards.
TGATGATATAAGTCTGTTAATGCATAAGTTGAATGGTTAGATCTATGGAATAAATGTTGCGCTAATTTAATAAAGAGGCACAATGGTCCTCCTTCATACTGTAGAAACTTGGTTCTGACATCTCTCCCTCGAAAATCTCGGGTGAGACTTCATCTGCTCTGCAGGTGTTGCCGGATGGGGTAAACCCTCTCTGGGTTGGTGCTCAGGTAGATCATGGTGGTTTGGATGTCGGCAAAGAGTGGAACCCTATCAAATGTGTGTCAACACATATTATAGTATTGATAAAATAGATTTCTCACTTTCTCATGTATCATAGGGATTCTCCCATTTATTATATATATAAATTTATGGGGGTTCTTAAAATTTTCCATGGTTAAAAACCTTCACATTTTATTGTTCCCTAGATTTTAATTTCTTCTCACTCTCTCCTTCTCTCTTTATCTCTCTAACCCACTCCCTCTCTCTCCCTCTAATCCCTA
>LPNX010905407.1:25166-37664 GCA_001517045.1 Pseudotsuga menziesii | reverse complement strand
GTTTCCAAAGTGGTTATTTGTGTTCCTTCAAAGGATGTAGAGAGATTAGAGCCAACCCTTGTTGAAAACGGTGGCTGATCAAAGATAGCAAAAATGATGGCTATTGGTGATGCTTCTCGTTTAGCATTTCAAGTCAAAGCTGAATCAAAATCTGGTAAGAAAATTTATATCATTCATATCTCCTCAAACTCTAAATTTAATTTAAAATCATATGTTGGTTATGAATGTCAGGGAAAGTTTAACTTTAGTTCTAGTGTCAGGGAAATTTTATCCTTCACCTATCTTGTCATAAGAATAATTAATATATCCAAGATAAGAACAAACTCTCATGAGCTCCATAGTGAAACAGGTCGTTGGGCAATTCCTAAAACACCATGGATGGAAAGGATCTGCCATCTCTGTGAGAATATGAACATTGAGGATGGAAATCCCTTCCTCTTAGAGTGCCCTACATATGCCCACATTACATCTCAGTTTCATAATCTTTGTTGTAATGTTGACCTTCCTAGCCTTTTAACATGTCAAAATTATAGTGAGCTCAGGACGCTTCTCTCCAAGCTCTTTGAGCATAGGAATACAATTTTAAAATAAATTAAATAATTCATTTATTTAGGTCCGATAGACCAATTTTGCTCTCAGTGGACGTTAACCATCATCATCATCAATAACATGGATAGTCTATTCGTAGGATCTTCCCAAATCCTTATCTCTCTTGACTATATTTTGGTAGGGTTGTGCTCGAGGAATGATTATGACTCAAGTGTCATTTGTAGATATAATCTCATACCTGGGACAAAAGATACTAAAATGGGGTTTTTCCTCCTCTTTTGATCTGAACTGGATCATTATATTATTTTTCATCTATTTTGATACTTACTAGGTGGAAAAAGTGGAGGTATTTGCTTGTAGGGTCCATTTTATGGGTAGGTCCCGCTTTGGTGATTTGAGCTTTAGAAACTTCCATGATTTGGGCTTAGTGATTTGGGTCATTTCCTCTCAGGCTAAAGACATTTTGCCTCATGCCCTGCTTCTACTGGGATACTCCTATATGGTTCTGGTTGTTTCTATGCGGTTGGAGGTGCATTTTTTCCTGTACCTTGCCCCCCATCCACACCAAAGACCTTATGCTTGTCTTTCTTCTTTCTCCAGGAACATAATCAAGTAAAGGTCACAAGAGAAACAGGAGGATTATGAATGCCAGGGTGAGGAAGGAGGCTATGGAATATGTCATTGCCTATTAGAGAGAAATTCCAATGCACATTCAAGAAGACATTTTGCAAGCTGAGGAAGATGTGAAGGTAGAGAGGGAATTCATGTGCAAGGAAAAGGTTAGATGCACCATGGGTAATTGGGTTACTGATATAGGTACCTCCATTAGCAGGGCTACAAAATATCTGAAGAATGTGACCTTGTATTGTCACTTGAAAGGATTAATGGGTAAAGCTCTATTTGAGACACAGGTGGCAAACACTAAAATCCTGACTCAACTAGATGACATTCAAACTAACTCAACTAGATGGCATTCAGACTGAGTTGGAGAACCACAATGTGAAATTGGATGTGATAGCAAAGATTTCCCGTGGAGTCCACTTAATAGAAGAAACCCGAATTGAGTCCTTTGGTTCAAAGCTTCATCCAATTCCTTTCTTATGATGATTAAAGCATTTAACAGTTACTATATTATTATCTTTCACGACTTTTTAATGTTAACAATAACTCTATATCTTATAGGTTTTTCAATTATCCCTGAAGTAGACAAACAGTCTTTCAAAATGATAAACTCGTGTTTTATATTTGGTCTAGTTTTGATCAACCAATATTTTAATGCTCTATATCTTTTGAAATACTATAATATAACTAATTTAAGAAAAGAGAAGAGAAACAGTGGACCTCCTTATCAAAACCAAGGACCTACTTTCTTCTCAAGTTATAAAACAAGGTGAATCCACCCTCTAAAATAGTTCATTTTGAACTCAAATGCATTGTTTATCTCAAAACCTATGTTGAAATGAGTTTTTTAACTTTTGTAGTCTAACCAGCTAGAAAAAAAAATCACTATACTTTTTGTTATTATAGTTTAAGTGTTGGTGTTTCCAATATAAATTAAAAGAATTTTTTATTTGGCTACATTACAAAATAGACATTCAAAGACTTCGAGATCATATATAATTGGAAAGTCATTTCAACCAAATGCCTAATTAGATCATTTCCACTTAAAATCAATGTATTTTTATAGTGCATGCCATCAAAATAATATTAACAAAAAAGGCTAACTAAATCTTTGAGATCAAGATTAGAAGAGATGAACAAGAGAACAAGGAAAGTGTTAAATTCAAGTGATCATGAAAATAATTCAAGTTTTAGCCTATGAGGCATGTACAACATCTCTCACAAGAAATGTTTTCCTGGCAGGTTGCTTAATCTCTAGAAAGTTATTGGAAATAGAGATAACAAAAAAAACATATTAAAAATGTCATAGAAATATTTTGCATTATTTTTCAAAAGTAAAAATGCAGAAATTAAATTATAAATTAGAGACATATACACCATGCATGTAACAACAATATCAAAAGATAAAAACCAAACCCTTAGGCCTTAAACACAAACCCTTCAGCCATAGGCTTCAACGGATCTCACTATCTAATAATTTATAATAACAATGGAATAGCAAAAAAACAAACACCAAAGAGAATGCAAGCCCTCATTTTTCTTCACTGTTTTGTAAACAGGCGTTTTGAAATTGCTTCAAGATTAGAATTTGCATATATGCTGAGATTGTGTGTTGTTTTTTTATGTTGGTGAGAAGAATAATTGATAGAAGTGTTTTTTTTCAATGTTATTTATGTTTATTTTTGAACATTTCAATTTCAAAATAAACTATATGTATATTTTATGATTATTTTTGACTAATTTGAAACCAATCTTAAAATTATTTGGTTTCAAATTTTTTATCTAATAAAGCCATAGTAGTATAATTCGGTGGTATTGGTTTTTTGTGTACTGAAATTTCGAACAAATTCAAATTCTTCGAATATTCGATCTATGTGTAATACGAATACGGGTTAATTTTGAAAATTAATTTTTAAAAACCAAATTTTAATTATTAAAACACTCTAAAATAAATACCTTTCAATTTCATACTTGGTAATTAAATTTAATAGTAATAATAATATGCCAAAGAAAATAAATATGCATTATAATAGCAACACTAGATTTCTTGGTTACCAAAACCATGTGCCCAAAACCACTTACGTCCTTGCTCATTCGGGAGTCAAAGTTCACCATAACACAATTTAAATATTAATTAATTAATTCCAATGTAAATAGTGATAAATATTATTTACTTTCTTCTCAAAATAATTAATAACTATTAATAACTAAGAATTGTCTCTCTTATACCAAAGGCATTATCTTTTTGTTTTTTTAAAGAGTAATTTTGATTATAAAAAATATGTTTTAAAAAAATAAACATTTTAAGTTTAAAATTTAAAAGTTGATATTCAATATTTCATTACAAATATTGTATATGTTTAACTATATATATAAATGTTATATATATCGTTATATATTTAATTAAAAATGTTATATATATCGTTGTATATTTAATTAAAAATATTATATATAGTTGTATATTTAATTAAAAATATCATATATAAGAAGTCTATTTTTTTTTCATTACATTTTTTTTTATCGAATCGTATTTGTATCTATATATATACTCGAATTATACTAATATAAATAAACAAATCTAAAAAATCTTAAAATATGCAAATACATGCGAAAAAATTGAATCAACTTAAATTTAAAAAAAAAAACAATAATAAGAAAAGTTTTCCACATGAAAACAAAAACAATTATGAATGACTCCTTAGAAACATCTCTACATGTTTTTAAAAGAATTTCAAAACGTAAAATGTAAAAGTTGTTTTCATTTATCTCCTTAGAAACATCTCTACATGTTTTTTAAAGAATTTCAAAACATAAAATGTAAAAGTTGTTTTAGTTTATAAATGACATAAATTATGAAATCCGATATTGAGAAATAATATATGTAACAAATCATTAAAATAAAATTAGATATTTGGAAATGTCAATAAATTTTGCATTGGCATTGTGTCAATCTGTGCTATCAATCTTCTTTTTTTTACTTTGTTTCTCCTTTTAAGCCTCATGGCAATCGATAATGAAAGAAATGAATCACCAATTGGAGCAGAACAAGATCAATCAATGGAAGAAATAGTAGTGCCAGTTGAAACACCTCAGAAACAAGAACTATGAAGCAAAAGAAAAGCAGAGATAGTAAGTGAGACTATTTAAGAGGAATCAAGCGAGCCTGATGCAAAGAAAGATGAATTGAAAAGTCAGATAATACATAAACAGGCAGAAGAAGCTCAAGGCACTGTTGAAGCAAACCCATCCTCAAATTTGATGATCAAAGAATAGGAGAAGAAGAAGCTCAAGGCACTCTTGCAACAAAATCATCCTCGGATTTGATAATCAAAGAACAGGAGGATGAAGTTGATGAAGCTATTTTGCTTTTGGAGGAGAAAATTGTAAGAAATCAATTTCTACATGTCCTTTAATGATGGCAAGCTGTGCTCCAGCAACATCTATCTCTGAAATTGCTCAGGACTAAACTATTTTTGAGCTTGGAACATCTGATGTCAGGAATGGAACTGATTACAACTAGCCATTATTGCAAAGTGCTGAATCAACTAAGACTTAGAAGTTTTCATACACCTCATACAAACCCTGAAAGGAAATAACATAATATATAACTAGCGCAGCTACAAATAAAGTAGTGGGTGAATGTAAATAGGCACAACCAACCACTTAGTTTTGTGAAGATAACTGGTGGTTACACAAAGGCTAAAATATATAATTCTATATCCATTATATCCATTATTCATACTAGATTGTTAGACCTAATATAAACACAAAACAATATTATTTAATAAACAAACAAATAAAAATTGATATGAAAAAATAAAAACAAAAGCTTATTTAAATCTTAATCAATATGCATTTAAGGAATTTTTCTTATTGGTGTTAAGTGGATTATGGGTTGTGTCACTAACTCATGTTTTGCAGTCTTAGTCAATGGGACTCCATATGATTTTTTCCCAACCTCAAGGGGAATCCGTCAAGGTTGTCCATTATCGCCCTTATTATTCATTTTGATCAATGAGAGCCTCAGCATGATCATTATGGATGCTCAGCAAAAAGGTCACATTAAAGGGTTTCAGTACTCTCCTAGCCTGTCTTTAACACACATGTTATTTGTTGATGATGTGATCTTATTTGGGATTGGAACTGTTGATGAATGGGGTGCATACAAAGAAGCTCTGGACTTATTTTGTTCTGCTACGGGTATGTCTGTCAACAAGGAAAAATATTCTTTCCTTTACCAAAACGTTGACGAATAGACTAGACGTCAAATTTCAGTGCTTCTTCCCTACAGCGTGGCTCCTATCACTTCAGGGTTCAAATACCTAGGATACCGCCTAAAACCTCTGGGGTATCAATCCTCTGACTAGAGATGGATGGTGGAAATGTTTGAAAATAAGCTTAAAAACTGGACTTATAGGGTGCTTACACTTGGGGGAAGATTAGTCCTTATTAAATATGTTCTTACAGGGTTAGCGGTGTATTAGTTTGCACTGGCCAGGTGCCCCAGATCTATACTGAATTCATTGAGGAGCTCCATATTTACATTCCTGTGGGGGGAATCTGATGGTCATCACTGATATCACTTGGTGAATTGGAAGACTGTTTCAGCTCCTATCAAATTCGGTGGTTGGGACATAAAGAAATAATAATGGTTTGGGATCTCTCTCAGACTGAAGAGTATGTGGCAGCTTCTGATGGGGAATGGTATTTGGAGCCAGATCATTGCACACAAATATCTAAAAAATAGACCTTTGGAGGGATGGATCAGGGCTCGGAATTTCACTGTCATTGGAACTTCATATTTCTGGAATGACTTTATTAGAATTTTGTCTTGGATTACATGTAAGCTCGGCTGGAAGGTGGGAGATGGAATGAAAATCCATCTGGGTGTTGATCCTATAGCAAGCCTTGATGCATCATATTCTCTCCTAATGGACCTAAGGGATTATCTAGCTGACTATGGGATTACTTACCTCGTTCAAGCTTAGAAACTGGATGGATTTTCTCAAGGTTTTAATGGTTGGTACATAGCTTCTAATCTAAACCTGGGGGGTGATTGGGCCGACCTTTGGACATCTTTTTCCAAAGGCCTTTCTCATGGTGGAATCAAGATTAGGAATTCTGAAGACTCGCTGCTCTAGATGTATGATAAAAAATCATGCATGGTTACGGCAAAAAAAGCATATGAACTCATTGTGTCTGAATATTTGCCTCTGTCACTAGATTGTATTCTCTCATAGTTTTGGAAATTCAATATCCCACAGAAACTCAAGTGCTTTACTTGGATGGCATTTAATAAGAAAATAAATACTTGGGACAACCTATGTAAAAGGGGATGGCTCGGTCCTAATAGATGTAGCCTATGTAAGTCAGATTCTGAATCTATAGATCATATGTTTGTAGACTGCTCCTTCGCACGAGAGGTATTACACAGCTTAGGCAGTATATTTGATGTACATTTGGATTGGTCAGATTTGACTCTTTCAGGGAACCTTATCATCTAGTTCTCTAAGGACGGGGATCTTCTGTATCTGCTTATTTTTTTCATTTGGAATCTTTGGAAGACAAGAAACAACTATATTTTTTAGAACAAAGAGCCTAATATTACCAGACTCTGTCATAGGATTATGTTAGAGGTTTCATCTCATCAGGTGCCTCAAGTAAAAAGGTCTAAAGTCATGAATATTGGAGATCCTGTAATAAAACTATTTCCCATGGCATTCTTTGATGGAGTTGCGACAGATTCAACTGGAGTTGCGGCAGGTTCAACTGTAGGTGCGGGTGTCTGGAGTTGCGGCAGATTCAACTGGAGGTGCGGGTGTCATTATCTCTCTATTAAATTAGGTTGTGGACATAGCACTAATACAAGAGCTGAGCTATTGGCGCTCTAGGAATTATTGTACATTGCCAAAGATATTGGATTACCATATCTACACGTCTTTGGTGATTCCTCTGTGATTATAAATTGGGAAAAGGAAAAATCCACTCTTGCCATTGTGAACTTAGAGGCTTGGTGCGACAACACCAAAAAGCTTATATCTTCGTTCACATACGTGGATTTCAGCTATGTCTATAGGGAATATAATAAGAGGGCAGCTACATTATCCAAGAAAGGGCTTCATATGCTTTCGGGCCATTTTACCTTTACTGAAATATGTGAAGGTGAGCTATTTGGGGAAGTTGAACTTCAACATTTTTGAGAGCACTGCTCTGATTTTCCTAAGGCCTGCCGGTCTTTGAGTTTTGGCTCCTTTTTTAGCATGTTTGGATTAAGAGGTTTAGTCATGCCCTTTGACTATTTGAGAGGACCCAAGCCCTAACTTAGATAATGCCTCTGGGTTCTTATTATCTTCTTTAGGGACATATTTGGCTGATAGTTCTGCAGTGAGTTTTATGAGAGGAACATTCCATGTACATTATGCCTAGGTATTGACAGTAGTTGGTTCAGACATAGCACTTTTTTCTTTGTAAAAGTTGTTGATGTATTTTTGGATAGCTGTAAGATGCCACATGTCTAGATCTAATATTATTTGATGATGTACCCGGTTACCTTTGATTCAATAGAATATCAAGGAATGTTTTTTTTGTCTGAAAAAAAAAATGCATTTAAACATAACAAGATAGGACAACTATGAAATGAATCCCTGCTGTACACTTGTTATACTTAGATTAATCTTGTTGATGGACTCAAGTAAGTCTAAAATCTAAGATAATATCTAAATGCCTAAGCCATCTTCATACTCCAAAAAAATGACCAAAAAAAAAAACATGATATAAGCCATCTCCATGCTTCAGGAAAGTGTGTTTAGAAAAATGTTCACATATTGTTGCGGCACATACTTTGCTTAAGGAATGCTGAATTTTATCTTAAATAAATAAGGATGGTCATATATCAACGTGGAATGTTTACAAAGTGCCTAAGGAGTGCTGAATTTTATCATAAATAGGGATCATAATTTATAATTATTTTTCCACTAAAACAAAGAACAAAATGGAAATAATTTCCCAAAACAGAATGTACACATTGTTCGTGTTACTGGATTTTGATTTTGGTTTTAGGGTCGTGTTTGTGTATATACCATACAACAACAAGCTGAATACAGTTTCAAACCTCTGTTACATAATTTTTCAAGTGAAAAATAGAATGAAATCATACAAATAGTTCACTTAATCGCTTCTCTCCACATACAAATCATACTAAAGAGTTTCCCATCTTTAATATTTGTTCTAGTCCACTTAATCGCTTTGTTGATATGGGGTATACATACATTCTAAGGGGATAGATTTGGTGAGAGATTAAGCACAACACTAGGATTTCTCCATTCGAGAGTTGTAAAACGCATATATTAGAAATTTTGATGGGGAGGATGAATTTGGTTGGGATTTTAATAAGGTTAAGGGACAATACTGAATACAGCTGGGTTATTTGGTAGTTGACTATGAGGGTGAAGAGGAGGTGAGATGGTGGTGAAGTAAGTTAAGAAGGTGTTCACTCTACTCAAGTGCAAATTGATTTTTTGGTTACTCATGAATTGAAGGATGCTTACGTAGGACACGATTTATCATAAGGGTAGTCTTGGTCTTTATCAATGTTCAAATTTGAACCTATCCCAATCCTTCTAAAGGATTTTTCCTATCCCATGTGCAAAGTTAAATTTGTCGTTTAAAAAAACGTAAAATCCTATTTTGGTAGTCTATTCAAGAAGGGCATAATTTATAACAACATTTCAAAATAAGGGCAACTTTTTAAATTAAGCATCAATATGTCGAATTTTAATTTATGGACCCTTGGACGGTGGAAACAAGGACTTACCAGTTATCGTCTTCCAGCATAATATAAATCAATTCATAAAATTTGAAATGATCTCATGAGCATGGTCTTCCAAAAGAAGGAATAAATATCAAAACAAGTATTCTGAATTCAACATGATCTCCCAAACTAAGGAATGATAATGAAAACTACTCCATACACAATGTCTCCCTCCATATTTGCATGAGTAAATGTCAATTTAGAGTTCAAGTCATGCATGGAAAGATTTCGTAACGGAGCCCAAGCGTATGACGGATCGAGCACGACACCATAACAACTTGGTTTGTGGAGAAGCTCATTTAGGTTTTGTATTTCTACATCATAAGCCTCCATTTTCCAGTCCCATCAAATTAAATACATTTTATTTAATCTTCAGAATTAACTATACATAAAGTCAAAACTTTTATGGATCTAGGATTGATCATGTCCAATCCCATCTGGAAACACTATTAAAGACAAAATTCTTATGAGTTCATAATTTTGTTTATCCATTACCACTTCACAACCTTATTAAGGAGAACAAATTTATCAAATTATTTCTTAGTGTTAAATATTATAAAAAAATATTATAGATCCAAAGTCTTAATTGCACAGAAAGTCAGAATTATTATACTCATTGTTTCAATTGTGTCCAGTTCTATCTAATAAAGGAAAAACAAATTCTTCAAATTCGAAATCCTCATAGATCTAGAATTTTGATTGTAACTAGTCTCATTTCACAACATTATTTAAAAGAAATGTATAAGTTAATTTTTTACTTGAATAGGTATAAATGAGATCCACACATGCCTTTAACATATAAATACTTTTTGATTGATGATTGCGTTAACATTGGTCTGAGAGAGAGAGAGATCCCAGAGGGAAAACAGAGGGTGAAGGACTAGTTGGGGTTTTACTAAGGTGGACAGACTGACAAAAGCATGGCGGAGGGAAAGGGGGGATGAAGGAAAGCCTCCCTGGTAGCTGACTCTGCAGGATTGAAGATCGAGGACATCGTGATAGATCTTAATCACACCCAAACCCAGACAGAGAGATCGACGAAGCGAAAGCCAGGGAAGTGCATGTCGAAAACGGCCCTGATTCCGTCCATGACAGTCATATCTGTGAAGATAAGAGAATGAACCCAATGTATGCAAGATCATGCGCTGATAAGGATGTTCGTGGGAATGCAACCCTCAGAAAAATCCCTAGTTTGGTGGATCAATTCAACCTGGAAACCCAAATAGCACTATGACCTTCATCTAGGTTCCAAGGGGTTCTTCACTATCTCCTTCATTAACCTGGAGGATAGGAACATAGTTATGGATGGGGGGGCATACTTATTCTACTTGGAAGGCCTATTCTTGAGACCCTGGAAGGAAACGTTCTGCCTGGAAAAGGAATATATGAAAGTTGCACCAGTTTGGATCAAGTTGTATTCTCTATCAGGTGAATATTTGGATCCAAAAACTTTGGAGGACTTGGGGAATTATCAGGGAAAATTCATCAAAATATCATAACAAATGCAGATCCAGCATTATATGGCCTATGCGAGGATTTGTCTCTACATGGATCTAACCAAAGAGTTTCCAGAAGCAATTTGAATGTCATGGGAGGATGAGGATTGGGTGCAAACCCATTCCGGTGCCAAATGTGTCATGAACATGGCCATTTATTTAGGGATTGTCCCATGAACAATCCGAAGACAAATCCGAGGAAGGAAGAGGAAAAGAAGGAGCAAGGGTTTGCAAGATCCCTATCACGAAAGAGACAAGGGCGGAAGCAGGAAAACCAGGAGGTGCACAAGAGGATAGTTATCTCAAACAAGTTTGAGGTCTTGGAAGAAGGTAAGGAGGAAACCCTGCACAATTAATTGGTGAGCAAACATGGTACCTCACCCCCTTTAGAGACATATGAACCAGCCACTTAGATGGAGGAAGAGACTAGGGAGGAAAATATACAAGAAATGGTTGAACCTGACACATGTGAGGAAGTTGAAGACATGGATATAGGTGATCTAGAATTCGAGGGGATTGAGAAGTCCTGTGTGGATAAAGGGAAAGGATACGTGATGCAGGAATAAGTGACCCTATTAAAAGAAGCTATCCTCAAAGCATGAGCCTCCAACCAACTTGGGATAAGCTCAAGGTCTCACAAGGAGACGAAACGAAAATTTCAAGAATCATCCAAGAAGACGTGAAGGAAATCAAACAAATAAAGGATTGTAGGAATTTGGTAGAGTCAGGCAAGCGTTTGATAGAGTCAGGCAGGAGTTTGGTAGAGTCAAGTAGACAGGCATTTGGTAGAGTCAAGACAATACCCTACCATTAAAGTTGCACTAGGTTTGTTAGTTTCCCAATGAACATCTTGTCATGAAACATCAAGGGCCTAAATAGCCCACAAAAATTTAGGATCTTAAGCAAAAAGATCAAGAAGACAAATCCAACTATTGCTTTTTTATAGGAGACGAAGTTCCAGGCTGCCCAGATCCAGGATCTGAGAAAGAAAATTTGGAAGGGAAGTGAAGGGATATGAATAGATGCAAGAGGCTATGTGGGAAGCTTAGGAATTTTCTGGGACCCCACTAGGGTAAGTCCAGGGGGTTTCCAAGGGAATCGGTGTTTTCTATCTGCAGATTTTAAGGTTGCAGGGTTTTCAGTTGAAGGGGTTGTTATGAATTTGTATGAACCTCATAACGCAGGGGATAAGAGGGAGTTTATCAAATATTTTCGAAAACTTAGGGATGGAATGTCCAATGATCACTGGGTGGTAGGAGGTGACTTCAATCTTATCACCTCCTTGGAGGAGAAAAAGGTGGGAGACGCAAGTTAGAGGATGAATGTGAAACATTCTGAGACACCATCGACGAATTCAGACTCGTAGACATCATTCCTAGAGAGGGATGGTTCGCCTAGAACATTAAAAGGATGGGGGATAGACACATTGCATCCATAATGGAATGATGTTTGGTAATTGGATCCATTAAATATCTAGAGAGCGAGATTCATTGTGCAACGCTCCCCAATATGGGTTCAGATCATTGGCCAATTGAATTAATGTGGAGTGGTTAAATTTGAGCATATAGATCTGTAGACAAACACACAACTCACAAAGAAGATCTCACAATTTACTCAGCCATTGAAGATTGAAACAGTGCAAAAGGCTTGCAGCTGTGAATGCTTTCATTAATCAAAAAAGTAATCCAGATAATAATTACAATAATGTAAAATGGCTTTAATAGCCACAAGCAATTTGAATCCACATGAGGAAGTTCGAATTGATGACTCTACTTAACTATAGGTAACCAAGACTTGTCTAAATCACAATTGGAGTTCTAAAACACAACCAACTGCTACATTTAGTATTAAATAATGGTTAACTGACTGTGGTAGGTGAGAAAAGCGCCCCACATGTGTGCAATTAATTAAACCATTATTTAATTGAATGTAACTGACTCCTAACTTGGCTTGACTAGTCATCAACTGAAGTTAAGGACCCAGTAGTTAACTGTCCTGTCTAAATCATAATCGGAGTTTTAA
>LPNX010905407.1:6667-24313 GCA_001517045.1 Pseudotsuga menziesii | reverse complement strand
GACTTGCGGTACTTGTTTCTTCACACCGTTGATGAGAACAGCTACAAGCGGTACTGAAAGATTATGAATTTGATATATTAAACCAAGCAATATCAGATCAATTCTAAATAAGATCATATCAGATCCAATAAGGTTAATATCATATTCAAATAAATGGTTAACCGAGACGGTGGATGCACGGCTTTCTTCTTCTTCAAAATTCTGAATTTTGGTGCATGCAATCCTGCAGGAATTTGCTGGAAAAACTAGATCATGGGGAGCGAATGGATCACTCTGGTAATCTGATATTTCTTCCAAAATATCCAAGATATCACATATTTGCACACCAGCAGCAACATTAGAGGAAGAAAAATCAAATTTATCTTCACTTTCGGAAGCAATTACTAGTAAATTTTGCATAGAATTTAAAGGAAAATCACTGGTGAATGTTTGCATGGAAGTGCAGCAGAATTTTTCTTCAATATCATAGATTCGAATGTCTTCTTCTGTTTCAGCAATATGAAAATATTAGATATTAGAGATCTCATGAACTTCCGGAGCATCAGGAGAAGGAGTCACTGCATGGAGGCTGTCTTCAATTCGAATTGACTATGTAGAAGTTTATGCTTCTTCTTCATCTTGAACAGCTTCATCAGAGAGAGTGGAGGCCGAGCTTTTTGGATCAAGGATGCTCGTGGTGCTGGATGTGCTCCATGCGCTTCCAAAGGTTCTGTCCAATCTTGCCCATAGTTCCTTTGGTTCTTTAATAGATCTACTGTGGTAGCGCATGCTAGGAGAAAGAGCCAGTTCCATTATTTCAAAAGCTTTATCCTTTGCATTTAGCCAGTCATTTTCAATCTCAAAGGAATTTCTACCTAATCCATCAGACACCCAAAAGAGTTTTCGTCTATGCAGAAATCCAATCATCTTCACCTTCCATTCAAAATAGTCTGAGCATCGGGTGAGAAGAGGAACTGATGAATTCATTTCGAAGTTGTACCTGCAAAACAAAAAAAATGATCCAGTAGGAGATCCGAGGAGGAGAAGTGCCTTGTCTGTCGAGGCTCTGATACCATGTTAAATTTGAGCATATAGATCTGTAGACAAACACACAACTCACAAAGAAGATCTCACAATTTACTCAGCCATTGAAGAATGAAACAGTGCAAAAGGCTTGCAGCTGTGAATGCTTTCATTAATCAAAAAAGTAATCCAGATAATAATTACAATAATGTAAAATGGATTTAATAGCCACAAGCAATTCGAATCCACATGAGGAAGTTCGAATTGATGACTCTACTTGACTGTAGGTAACCAAGACTTGTCTAAATCACAATTGGAGTTCTAAAACACAACCAACTGTTACATTTAGTATTAAATAATGGTTAACTGACTGTGGTAGGTGAGAAAAGCGCCCCACATGTGTGCAATTAATTAAACCATTATTTAACCGAATGTAATTGACTCCTAACTTGGCTTGACTAGTCATCAACTGAAGTTAAGGACCCAGTAGTTAACTGTCCTTGTCTAAATCATAACCGGAGTTTTAAAACACAACCAATTGTTACATTTAGTATTAAATAATGGTTAATTGACTGTGGTAGGTGAGAAAAACGCCCCACATGTGTGCAATTAATTAAACCATTATTTAACTGAATGTAGAGAGCTAGAACTAAATGTAACTGACTCCTAAATTGGCTTGACTAGTCATTAACTGAAGTGAACTGACCTTGGTTGGTTTCGGCACTCCCAGTTGCTTCCTAAATTGTAGGGATTGATCTAGGAGACTCCTAAACTTATGCAATCAAGTGCAATAAGTGCCAGTGAGCCTCAATTAGTGTTCCCCACACTTTGGTAACTGAAACATGTGCCCCAATTAGGTCAAGTTTAACCAATGGTACTAATGACTATAAATAGACTGGATGGACTCCCGATTTAGACATATGACCAAATTTGGACAAGGGAGGATTAATAATCCTAACAGTTTGGTAATTGGATCCATTAAATATATAGAGAGCGAGATTCATTGTGCAACTCTCCCCAATATGGGCTCAGATCATTGGCCAATTGAATTAATGTGGAGTGGCTTGGGCTCTCAGTTCAAAAAACCCTTTAGGTTTGAGCATTTTTAACTGGAGCATCTAGAATTTGATAAGAAGATTAGGGCTTGGAGGGAAGAGCTGAGTGAAGAAGATGAACCAAGCATGTATAAATTCCAACATAAGTTGAAAGGCCTAAAAGAAAAGATTAA
The DNA here is from genome assembly GCA_001517045.1 of Pseudotsuga menziesii. NCBI lineage: Eukaryota > Viridiplantae > Streptophyta > Pinopsida > Pinales > Pinaceae > Pseudotsuga > Pseudotsuga menziesii. The sequence continues at coordinate 22,083 of LPNX010905407.1, read as the reverse complement.
TAAATGGAATAAGGAATAATTTGGTAATATCTTTTCAAATAAAAGGATTATAGAAGGCCTCTTGCAAGAGGTCCAATCCATTGGGATAAATGAAGGATATTCTACTAATTTGAAAATGAAGGAACTAAGCCTCTACTCCAAAATAGCGAAGAGAGAAAAACAAGAGGAAATCCTATGGCGACAGAAATCTAGGAATCGATGGTTAAATGAGGGAGACAGAAACACAAAAAATTTCTAGCGTTCAGTCATTTAGCATAGGATTCAAGATTTATGCCATCAAGAATGCCAGAGGAGAATGGATGGAAACCAGGGAAGAGATAGAGACCACTCTAAATCTTCATTTCACCGACACACTGTTTGAACCAAGGTAGGACAGGCGGGCAAATATAGAGCAGATAACAAGACTTATCCCATCCCTGGTTACTCATGATAAATATGATATTTTGATGAAACCGATAACCCTCAATGAAGTGGAGGAAGTTGTTTTCCAAATGAAAGAACGAACTTCCCCAGGTCCAAATGGATTCATGATGAACTTCTTTCACTACTTCTGGGAGCTAATTAAGATGAAGTGTGGAGAATAGTGGAAGATTCAAGGGTTTCCTGAAGGATTTTTCCAGCCTTCAATGCTACCTTTCTTACTCATTCCAAAGAGTGAAGGCATTGATTCCTCGAACAAATCCAGGCCTATAAGCCTTTGCAATGTTATATACAAAATTACCACAAAGGTAATAGCGAATCGCCTGAAAACCATCCTTCTGGGATTAATCTCTCCTGAACAGTCAGGGTTCTTGGAAAAAAGGCAGATCACAGATGGTATTATTTTGGTACACAAAATGCTTCATTCCATTAAAGTCAAGAATCTCCCAGGTATGGTGGTGAAATTAGATATAGCTAAATCATATGATAAAATCAATTGCCATTTCATCCGTAGCATGCTAGAAGCTTTTGGATTCATGATATACTGGATTAATTGGGTTATGAATTTAGTGTCTTATGCTTTCTTCTCTATCCTTGTGAATGGAGTTCCTTCCGGAATCATTAAACCCTCAAGAGGAATAAGGCAGGGTGACCCCTTGTCCCTCTTCCTATTCATCCTCATGGCGGAAGGTCTTGGCAGATCATAGCGACTTTAAGAGAAAATAACGAAATCAAAGGGCTGAGCGTAAACCCGATGGTGGGTAAACAAACGCACCAATAGTTTGTAGACGACACTATGTTGATGGGTTACCCATCAGTCCAGGAAGCCAGGCAGTTTAAAAAATGTCTGTCAAACTTCGGCAAAGCCTTGGGGTTGGAGAACAATGATCATAAATCCCAAGTTTTCTTCTTAAACATGCCTAGGATCTCTAGACGGAATATATGTCAGATCTTGGGTTTTAAGGAGAGCTCTCTTCCATCCAAATATCTAGGGACACCCTCAGTAAATTCAACTGCTAAGAAGGGGTCCTGGGCAGATCTCTTGAATAGTTTGAAAAAATGCCTGATGAACTAGACACTAAGACCCCTTAACTTGGCAAGCAGACTAGTCCTGGTGAAATCAGTCTTACAGGCCATGCCGACGTGTCTCTTATCCACGCTAATGGCCCGAAAATCCATCTTGAAGGAGATCAAGAACTTGCAATGAAAAATTCTTTGGAGTGGTACCAATCAACACCGAAAGTGGGCTCTGGTAAACTGGGAAACGGTCTATACTCCTAAGCACCAAGGAGGACTTGGACTTAGAGATCCTGAAAAGGCAAGTGTGGCAAGCGGGGCCAAGTTATGGTGGAGATGAGTTTCCCATGCCTAGGAAGCTTGGGAAAAGATATGGAACTTTAAATACCTTGAGGGATGGGACAAAAGAGAACTCATAAGGTTCTCATAAGATATCCATGGTTCCCACATAAGACGAACAACTTGGCAGGGGAGGAGATTGGTCCAGGATCACAGTTTATGGGAAGTTAGGAATGGCCAAAACACCCGAGTTCGGGAGGACTCATGGAAACAATTACCACGGCTAGGTCAAAGCAGGGAATTTCAACGTATCTGGGGGGAGTGTATCACCAAGGGCATTATCAAGGTCAAGGATATATGGATAAATTAGGTTGATGATCAACACCTTCGAATTTGGGAAGAGAGGGGATGGTGGAAACGCCTTGGCCCGGGGAGGAGGTGGTAGACTAGAAACAAGCTATCAACAATAGGCATATAAGAATGCATGTTGGAGACGACAAGATGAGATGGGGATATACCCAAAATTGATCCTTCACAATGAAGGAAGCCTACGACATCTTGACAAAGGCTAATATCCAACCTATGGAACAAAAATGGGGAAAATTGTGGCAAAAGAAGTTATGGCCCAAGATCACCATCTTCAGTTGGCTTATGATAAAGAATCGAATATTAACACGTGAAAACCTCAAAAAAGGAGGTATGGTAGGTCCTTACTGATGCTTCCTATGCGAGCTTGAAGACAAGACCACCAACCACCTTCTGGATACCTATAAATCCACGTGCTCCATCAGGGATCACGGGGTAGAGATTTTTCGAAGAACATATCAGGTAAGGAAAAACCCGGTCAGGATAATAACAGAATGGTCTAGTAATCCCTTTCAAAACTCCATTCTTAACCGCTTATGGGAAGATTTCTCCCCATTTCATTCTCTATGAAGTCTAGAGAGAGAGGAACTCAAGAACCTTCCAGGGAAAATCCTAGATTGTAAGCAGAATCTAGGACAACATTATGGATAGAATGAAAGAGACGATTAGATCGAAATTCTGGGAGAATGCATAATGGGAACCTATAGAGAGGGAAGCGATTATTTTGAAGGCATGGGGACTGTTAGGACCTCCGCAACCAGATGTTAGCAGACAAAGCTCGACTAGGACTTCCAGAAGCGTGGAGAGATGGCAACCTCCTCTCAAGGGATTCTTCAAGCTCAACGTGGATGGAGCGTCGAAAGGAAATCTAAGACTGGCAAGTTATGGTTGTATCATTATGGATTCCAGATGTTGCATGGTTGGTTTCAGGTCTTGGAAACTAACAACACAGTTGAGGTAGAAGGCCTTCTCGAGGGAGTTGAAATGGTAATGGAAAACAACTGGACCCCCATAATCATTGAAGGGGACTCCCAAATGATTATTCAAATGGCCATGAAGCTTCAAAATAGGTCACATAGCGCTAAGGTGGCACAGACATGGAGGCTTGAAGTTCGGCTGGAGAAGCTCAAAGGGATCCTAGCTGAGGGGTTGGCAGCTCGATTCATCCACGTTAGACAACAAGGTAACAAGGTGGCTGATAAGCTGGAAAACCTCGGGATGGAGACCCGCTAAGCTGTCAAAGCTGAAGGATTGGGATATGATAGTAGATAAGATGGGTCGAGAAATTTGTATGGATCTTACATTCCAAGACATGCATTGCACTAATGGCATAAGCATGGTAAGACATTGGGAGAGATCGGACATCCACTGAGCACGAGGCTAGGCGGGTGGCTGAGAGGTTGATCCATGTGAAGGGCATGCATGATTTAATGCTACTTTGAACCATCATCAGGAACTTCTCCAGTCGGCGGTCTAGTGTACGTGCAGACATGAAAGGTGGAAAAGGGAAATCTAAATTCCTGTGTGGGTTTCTCTTAACCCAAGCTATGGACCGATTACAGTGTATCATGACCAGTACTACGGTTATGATGGTCTTAATAGGGAAATTACTATATAGAAGAATGGAAGGTGATGAGAAAAATCACATAAGAATTTTGTGTTTGGTTGCTTCTGCAAAATACGTAAACAAGAGATCAGGATTGCATTGTTGGGAAGAGTCTCAGTAACAGAGGGGAGGAAATCTCATGGAAGGACAAAAAATAAGAGGGAAGCACCATTTAAACCAGGAGGATCACTCTAGGAGAGCTTCCAGAGCCCAGCAAAAGGAAATGTGGGAAGCTAGGTTGTTCGAGCTCGAGCTTTCGCGGAAAATTCAACAACGAGTTAAGAAACAAAAAAATAGTTGTGGGAGGAGCTTGACAGAGAAAGGCTTCATGTAGAATGTCAGAAGGCAGAAGAGTGGATCTTAAATCTTGGTCATACTGTCTACAGAGTAAGTCTTTATGAGAAGACCATCGCTCTATTCTGGGTATGAAAAACCTCGTTGGGCGGTCGGTCTGGGACAAGCAGGGGGAACTCCAACTGAAGTGAATCAGGATCAATGGAATGCTTCCATAAATGCGGATATCCAGCAACTGAATTTTAAAGTTGATTTCCTCATAAAAACTCTGAGATTTCAAGTCCCCTTAGCGCCTCCTCCCTGTGGAAGCTCAAAATCCAGATGATGATAGATTGGGCCAAGGCCGCATACCAAACCTCCCGTATATTCTGCTCTAAAAAGGTCGTGTTGGGCTCATTTATGTTATTTTTGTGTTTGTCAAATGCTCTTAGTTCTTTTAGTCTAATTACTCGTAGCATGTTTCTTTCATGTCAGTAGTCTGTTGGAGTTGAGCTTTACCATTAGGCTAGAATCTCGTTGTCAACTCTGTTAGAAGAATCACAGATCCTTGGTGTCATGGTCCCAAGTCTCTTCTTCAATATTTGTTGTAGGGTGACAAGGATGATTAGAAATACTAGGTAAAGGAGGCTAGGTGGGGATGATTTTGTATGGTGCAGATGGAATTCAATCAGGGTGTAATTATCTCTTTTTAATTTTAATATAAATCTCATCTTCTTACTTACAAAAAAAAAACATATAAATACTTTGCATACATAAATATAACATCTAGAAATAGTTTATCCAAGTTGCTAGGGAGGTATTTTGAAAAAAACTAAAAGATGAGATTTTCCATAGCCCATTTCACACAATTTTAGTTGATGAAAGCATCAATTGAAATATGGAGCACCATTTCATTATTCATATTACATATTTGACAAATGAAGGAAGAGGTCAGTGTGTAACAGAATTCATGTATGTTTGCTTCAAATAAAAGATGGAATAGCTCGGTCTATGTATGATGTAGTGATAACTCTTCTAACATAGACGGATCTGTCTTTAATGATATTAGTTGGATTTGTCTCTGATTCTTCATTATTTATATTACAAATTTGACAAACGAAGAATGAGGTCAATGTGAAACAAAATTCATATGCTTGCTTCAAATAAAAGATGGAATAGCTCAGTCTATGTATGATGCGGTGAGAACTCTTCTAACGGAAATGGATCTATCTTTAATGAAGTTAGTTTGATTTGGATCTGACTCTTCATTATTTATATTACATATTTGAAAACTGAAGGAAGATGTAAATTTGTAACAAAATTCATACACTTGCTTCAAATAAAAGATGGAATAGATCAGTCTATGTATGATGTGGTGACAACTCTTCTAACAAAGATGGATCTACCTTTAATGAAGTTAGTTGGATTTGGCTCTAATGGGCATATATACCATGAAGGGTAGTCATGAAGGTTTATCTTCTAAGATACGTCGAGATGTTCCTCATTTATTAAATATGCAGTGCATAACTCATAGATAAGCATTAGCAACAAATGATGATCCATCTCTTTTTTCAGAGTTGCAATATATTGAAAAAATTACAAACAAAGTTTATTCATGGCTTGAGAAATCTACTAAAATACATGGAGAACTAAAAGAGATAATGGTGTCATTTTAAATCACGAAGTTAGAGGTTGTGCGAATTCATCAAATTAGGTGGCTCTTTGGATGGAAGGTCGTGGAAAGACTTGTAAAACTCATGCTCATTTGCTAAAAAAATGGGAGTTAAGAAATAAAAATATGTATGAGTTTCCAATAATATTTCAAATACAATTTTGCATCCATTTGCTTGCAGATGTGCTCATTGATTTAAATAAGTTGAATCAGAAGTTGCAAGAGGATCATGTTGATAATACATCTATTGGCACTATTTTAGATGTTGCTTTTAGCATGCTTTGAAAACCATTTTTGGGAGGCATATCTAGGGTAGTCGCAATGCACATATCCTCTTTTTTAATTAGAGCACGAGGAAGAACTCTGTAGTTTGTAGATAGCTGGGGCATGGTAAATTTACATATGTTGATATTTAAGAGCTTGTCAAAGATACAAAGATCAAGGACACTAGATGGCTCCATTCTTTAAGGATTTTTTTTGATAAAAGTGGTTGAATCTCTAAATAGGAGGTTCAAAGATCTGCTTATATTTAATGCTGCTAAGTTTTTTAATCCTTGACATTATTGTGAAAAAATGGTTGACATATTTATGTGAAAAATTTAGAGTTGTGGACTCCATATTGTGGATACTCCTAAATGGTTGGGTGAAGTGGGTGAATTTATTGGTACTATTTATAATTCATACCCTAAAAAACATATGTTTTGAAGCATGTGATCTATGTGGAGGTGAACCTGAATGGTCGAAAGTATTTCCCTATTTGAAGTGATTATGGCAAGCTATCCTTGTTATTCCAACAAGTAGAACTGTGTGTGAAACAAGCTTCCTAGTGAAAGAAGCTATTCAAAATTAAACAGGACAAAAAATGATGATAGATCAAGACTTTCATTGGAGACATTAGATGTGCTAATGTTTCTCTATGTTAGTGCACCTCATGCTAAATGAGGTAGATTGGAATGTTATTTGCGATGTATGGAAACAAATGAAAACTAGAAAGTCTCTTCCATTGGGAAAATAGGTTGGTGTTTTCAATTCTATAAGCTCAAATACTTTTGGAGAATATCAAATGAATCCAAAAAAAATTGTAGAAATGTGCAGTTTATATAAAATAATAACAATTGTTTGGATCTACTATTTCAAATAAAAATTTTTATTTCTTAGGTTTTATTGAAAAATTTTCATTTTTTCATGTAATGAGAGTTCATTGTTTAAGATTTTTTTTAACAGAAACTATGAAAGATTTAATATTAAACGGGTTGTGCACAACCATACATTACAAAAAAGCTTTCTCTGAGAGTTCATGCTGTTCTGAAAATGAGAAGGCAAAACAGGGCCAAAGAGATGGCCATAAAAAGCCAAATAGAGTTTTTACATAGCTCCTAGAAACATAGGTTGTATATACCCTAATAAACTGTTGGTTAAGAAACAAACAAAAAACATGGACTGTCAAATTCATTAAAAGTTGTATGGATGCTTCAGTGGCTGAACTACCGATTCCTCCTCCATAAGCTGAGCTGCCCCTAGGGGATTTTCATTTGCTTGACTGCCTTGATTCATGTTCACCAAACGCTAAATGTCCTCCTGAATCCGGTCCACCTTCCCCATTATTTCTTTGAGATTCATCTTTGTGTCGTCAATCCTGGAGTCATGATTGTTGATATGATAGGAGGTGTAACTAACCACCTCCACCAGATTCTTGATTTTTTGTGCAGTCTCTTTACTGTCCATAATTCCAATAGCCACCATTTCATACAAACGCCTTAGATTTTTCTTCAAATCAGCAAGACCGACATTTTCATTTGCCTGGTCCATTATGTCTTGTCTGGAATTGGGGTTGGCAAGAATTAGCCTAGAGAAACTACTGAGGAGGTCCCTTTCTGAACCTGCAAGCTCTTGAGTTTGCTCACCACAAAATAGACCACCGAGGACAGAGTTGAGGGTGATAAATTCCTGCTGTAGAGAGTCACTTTCTTTCTTGTTGCGATAAGAGAGAGTGCCAACCACTCCTTCCTGCCAACCTGAACACTTACACCCAAAAATCGAACTGTTACCTGCAATGAGAGGCTGACCTTCAATGGGAATGCTGAACACAGCACCTGTATTTAAGTGCCACAAAGGACCACCAGCTTGAGAAGAGCAGTAACAGGTTAGGAACGCAGCAAGAGCCAACCTTTCCTTGATGAAGACCCTGATCATAGGCAAAGACTCCCACGGAATCCCCTAAACAATGCCTTCATCGACACCAGAAATGACATCCAGCAAAGTCTTCTCCGGAGGATAAACAGAGCGAGAAGGAAGCATAACATTTACAAAGGGAGCATGGAGGTAGGGGAAACTTCCGGAAGAATCCATATTGAATAGAATGAAGAGACCTGGAGTGTGCGAGCTGGGAGAGTAATAACGCTGAGGGAGATGGCTCATTAAGGCGGTAAGGATCGAGGTAAGGCCGGTGAGGAGTGGAGACCACGCGTTGACAAGGAGGGGAGCATGGGAGCAATACATTAAAACCTTTGAGCCTTCACAAAATGCGATGGGATGGGTAGATAAGGGGGGGTGATACCACAAGTTCATTAGGGAATGGGTTTAATATTTATGCCTAATCCGTTGAGACTATAGTGACCCTGAGGGAGGGAGGCCCCTACATTGGCCAAAGCATCTGCTGAGGCATTATTTGCACTAAGAATGTGATAGAATTCATAGTTTATCGATAGAAGAGGGATGATTGTATCATACAGCTGTCGACACTTTATGGAGCCTGAGGTGTATCCATTGTTCATTTTATATATGACATGTCTTGAGTCTCCAAATATCGCTATCTTGTAGTGATCAGTATTAGCTAGGATTTCCATTCCCTATAAAAGAGCCATCCACTCGGCCTCATTGTTTGTCCTATGGCCTAAACCCCAAGCAAAGGTTTGTTTAGTTTGTCCTCTAGGATCCAGAAGGATCCCCCTCCGCACCTGCCACCCCTGTGTTCATTGTTTAAGATTGTAACAATGTGGAAGGACAATATTATTATTTTTTTGTATTTTTTTTAGGGTTTAGTTAATTTATAGTTGTCAGTTGAACTACATTTATTGACAGTGTATCTTTGAAGGGATGGAATGCCCCTTAAATTGAAATTAACATCGACCCTTCAAATTTGATCAATACTCCCAATGTTTGTTTACTTTGTTGTGTTGATGAAGAGTCAAGCGGCTATTCGGAAATACCTTTTATCATCAAACTTTAGTCTACATGTGAATCCCTTTTCATTGTCTAAGATCTCATATCCATGTCCACATTGTTAAAGATTACCAAAATCCTTTTAAATCAAAGGTATGGAACAAAAAACAAATACAAGTGCTAAACATTCTAGAGGAAGTCAAAGTAGATGAAATACATAAGGTTGTGCAATGGGAAGTTTTGAGGGGATTGGGGTAAAAACTCTTTGTTGTAGGTTCCATTGGTAGTGGAGATCCCTAATTTGGCTTTGCTTCAAATTGCAAATTCAAATAAGAAATCCATGGAGGCTCATAAGATGAGGGACAACAATAATCTTTTGGAACATTACCAAAACTCCATGTAGAAGGATATAGGACCTGAACATATGATTTTTTAGTGTGGCATTTCTACAAATCCTAAAAATATCAACAAGTATGCTTGTGGGGATCCAATATTATCAATTTTGTTAGTTCATATGGTTGTCAAAGTGGTTATTATTGTTCCTTCAAAGGATGCAGAGAGATTAGAGCCCACCCTTGATGAAAACGGTGACCGATTGAAGTTAGAAAAATAGATGGTTATTGGTGATGCTTCTAGTCTAGCATTGGAATTCAAAGCTCAATCAAATTCGGGTAAGAAAATTTATATTTTCATATCTCCCCAAACTCTAAATTTAATTTAAATTCATATATTGGTTATGAATGTCATGGAAACTTTAACTTTAGTTCCAGTATCAGGGAAAGTTTATCCTTCACCTATCTTATCATAAGAATAATAACATGGATACTCTATTACTAGAAGCTTCGCAAATCCTTATCTCTCTTGACTCTATTTTGGTAGGGTTTTGCTTGAGGAATGATAAAATACCTAGGTCAAAAGATACTAAAATGGGGTTTTGCCTCTTCTTTTGATATGAACTGGAGCATTATATTATTTTTCATCTATTTTTATACTTATTAGGTGGAAAAAGTGGAGGTATTTGATTGTAGGGTCCATTTTATGGGTAGGTTCCACTTTGGTGATTTGGGCTCTAGAAACTTCTACGATTTGGGCTTAGTGATTTGGGTCATTTCCTCTTAGGTTAAATATTTGTTGGCCCATACCTTATTTCTGGTGGGATACTCCTCTGTGGTTCAATTGTTTATAAGTGGTTGGAGGTTCCTTTTTGCATATACCTCATTCCTCATCCACACCATAAACCTTTTGCATGTCTTTCCCCTTTCTATGGGAACATAATCAAGTAAAGGTCACAAGAGAAACAAGAGGATTATGAGTGCCACGGTGAGGAAGGGGGCTATGGAAGATGTTTTTTCCTATTGGAGAGAAATCCCAATGCAGATTCAAGAAGACATTCCGTGGGGTGAGGAAGATGTGAAGGTAGAGAGCGAATTCATGTACAAGGACGAGGTTAGATGCATCATGGGTAATTGGGTTCCTGATACAGGTAGATCCATTAGCAGGGATACAAAATATCTGAAAATTGTCACCTTGTATTGGCACTTGAAGGGCTTAATGGGTAAATCAATGTTGGAGAAACAAGTGGCAAACACTAAAATTCTGACTCAACTAGATGGCATTCAAACTGATTCAACTAGATGGCATTCAAATTGAGTTGGAGAACCACAATGCAAAATTGGATGTGATAGCAAAGATTTCCTGTGGGGACCACTTAGTAGAAGAAACCTCGGCTGAGCCTTCTGGTTTAAAGTTTCATTCAATTCCACTTTCTTATGATGATTAAAGCATTTAACAGTTACTATAATATTCTCTTTCATGACTTTCTTATGTTAACAATAGCTCTATATCCTACAAGTTTTTCAATTATCCTTGACATACTGATAGGAAGGGCATTATAGGGTTTTATATTAGACAAACAATCTTTAAAAATGATAAACTCATGTTTTATATTTGGTCTAGTTCTCGTAGACCTATATTTTGATGCTCTGTATATTTTGAAATACTATAATATAGCTAGTTTAAGAAGAAGAAAAAGAGTGGACCCCCTTAAATCAAAACCAAGGACCTAATTTATTCTCAAGTTATAAAACAAGGTGAATCTATCCTCTAAAATAGCTCATTTTCAGCTCAAATGCATTGTTTCTCTCAAAACCTTTGTTGACATGATCTTTTTAGCTTTTGCAATCAAGAAAAAAAATCGCTCATTTTTTTGTTGTTATAGTTTAAATGTTCATGTTTTCAATATAGATTAAAAGAATTTTTTGGATAAACCACATTTAAAAAAAGGCATTCACACTCTTCTAATTCATATGTAATTGGACAATCATTTCAACCAAATGCCTAATTAAACCATTTCCACTTAAAATCAATGTATTTTTATACTACATACCACCAAAATATTAATATTGAAAATATAGTAAAAAAAACAAACTGAATCCTTGAGATCAAGATGAGAAGCAGTGAACAAGAAAGTGATCATGAAAATAATTCAAGTTTTAGCGTATGAGGTATGTACGTCATTAAGGACAACATCTCTCACCAGTCGCCAGAAATGCTAAATAGAGATAACAAAAAAACATATTGAAAATGCCCTCGAAATATTTTGCACGGTTTTTCAAAAGTGAAAATGCAGGAAATAAATTATAAATTAAGGACGTGTACACTATATTTCATTGCCATTTCCCAGTGCAAACACATGTAACAATAATACCCAAAGAAAAATTTTAAAGAAAAAAAAAACCCATATCCTTCAGCCTTAGGCTTGAACGGATCTCACAATCCATTAAAAAAAAAAAGGGAATAGCCAAAAAAGAGATAAACAGAGAGAATACAATCCATAAATATGTTGCAAACCCTCATTTTTCTTCACTGTTTTTGTAAACCGGCCTTTTGAAATTGCTTCAAGAGTAGAATTTGCATGTATGCTGGGATTGTGAGTTGTTTTTTTGTTGCAGGAGGAGAATAATTGATAAAAATGTTCTTTCTTGATAAAAGTGTAATTTGTGTTTATTTTGGACATTTTTTATTATGTTAATGGTAAATCTCAAAATAAATTAGATATATATTTTATGATTTTTGTTTTTTTTGTTTTACTGTTCAAAGAATTTGAAACCAGCCTTCAAATTATTTGGTTTCACATTCTTCACTCATTGAAAGAAAATCCAAAATATCATAAAATATGCAGATACATGCTAAAGCTTGAATCATCTTAAATTATAAATTTATATGTAAGAAACCCAAAAGAAGAAAGGTTTTCATACATGAAAACAAGTACGAAAGACTCATCAGAAACATCTATATGTTTTTTTTTTTAATTATGTGAGCAAGCCAATTGACATAAATTATGATATTCGATATAAGGAAATAATAAATGTAACCAATCATTAATATAAAATGAAATATTTGGAAATGTCAATAAATTTTGCATTGGCAAGTACCATGTATTGTTGTTATGACAATACACACTCTCAACTGTGTCAACCTGTGCCATCGATCTTTTTTTTCACCAATTGGAGCAGAACAAGATCAACTTCTTTTTTTTCACCAATTGGAGCAGAACAAGATCAACCAATGGAAGAAATAGTAGTGCCAATTGAAACACCTCAGAAACAAGAACTGTGAAGCAAAAGAAAAGCAGAGTTAGTAAGCGAGACTGTTTAAGAGGAATCAAGCGAGCCTTACACAAAGAAAGCTGAATTAGAAAAGCAGATAATACAGAACTCAAGGCACTCTTGAAACAAACTCATCCTCAGATTTGATGATCAAAGAACAAGAGAAAAGAAGCTCAAGGCACTCTTGAAACAAACTTATCCTCGGATTTGATGATCCAAAAACAGACCTGAGCTTAAAAAGCATACAAGCTATCCAATGGACAAGCAGCCAAGTCAACTGTTGACTTCCCTGTTGATTAGTTTAGCTTGAACGTACATGTTTGTTAAGGATGGCCAAAGAACCACAAGGATGAAGTTGATCAAAGACCAAAAGGATGAAGTTGATGAAGCTACTTTGGTTTTGGAGGAAAAAATGTAAGAAATCAAATTCTACAGGTCCTTTAATGATGGGCAAGCTGTGCTCCAGCAACATCTATCTCTGAAATTGCTCAAGAATAAAACTCTTTTTGAGCTTGGAACATCTCAAGTCAAAATGGAACTGATTACAACTAGCCATTATGACAAAGTGCTGAATCAACTAAGATTCAGAAACTTGGAACGGAAAATAACATAATATATAATTAGCATAGTCAAGTGGGCTGTGAATGTCTATAGACACAACCAACCACTTAGTTTTGTGAAGACAGATGGCTGTTAAACAAAAGCTAAAATATATAATTTTATATTCATTATTCATACTAGATTGTTATAATATAAACACAAAACTAATACTATTTAATAAACAAAAAACAGAAATAAAAACAAATTGTTACAAGTTTCCTCTTTAATGCATCCCGCTACCAAAATGCATTTAAGCAAAGACTATGAAATGAATCCCTACTATACACTTGTTACACTTAAGTCAAATCCAAAATCTGAAATAATGTCTAAATACCTATCAACATAACAAAAGGCCATCTCCATGCTTCAGGAAAGTGGCAAGGAAAATAACATGATATATAACCAGAAGCCATCTCCATGCTTCAGGAAAGTGGCAGAGAAATATGTTCACATATAGTTGCGGCACATACTCTGCTTAAGGAATGCGTAATTTTATCTTAAATAAATAAGCATGTTCAGATATCATTGCGGAATGTTTACATTAAGTGCCTAAGGAGTGCTGAATTTTATCTTAAATAGGGATCATAATTTATAATTATTTTTCCACTGAAACAGAGAACAAAATGGAAATAATTTCCCAGAACAGAATGTAAACGTTGTTCGGGGTACTGGATTTTTATTTTGGCTTTCAGCCGTGTTTGTGTATATACCATACAGCAACAAGCTGAATACAGTCTCAAACCTTTCTTACATAGTTTTTTCAGAGAAAAATAGAAGGAAATCATACAAATCAGAAACACCATTTTCCAAAGACCAAGAAAAAAGCAATTTGAGCAATTGGGTAGAAATCAAACTTACTCCAAACTGGGGATCTCATCCATGGTTAAGCATATCTTCAATCGCTGCCTGAGCTGCAGCTTTCTCTGTTTCCTTTCATGTATTTAAATACCAGAGGCTAATCATATTGTGCATCATTTACAGCAGCACTGCATCATTTACAGTAACACTGCACTTGAGTTGGGAAATGATCTTTTGCCAACATTCGAAGTGTCGTATAAGGCAATGGCAAAGAATTTTTATGTGTATTTGTGTAATATGTTCTTGAACACTCTGGTTCATGGGATTTTTTATCACTATTTCTTTTTCTTTCTTTTTTTCGCCATTGCCCGTATACGTCACTTCAAATGATAACAAAACACCATACAAACTCTCCCTCCCCAGCCTGTGAGGGAAGATCCAATGATGCTCCCATCCAACCTTTCCATTTTCAACACCTTTCCATTTTCAACATTTTCAGAGGCTCACTCCCTGAAGCTTAACCTAACTTTTCTTTTAGAGGCTTAACCAACATTTTATGATAGTTCACAAAATTTTCTTTATGTCGATATGTAATAAAGAGTCATCAATGGAGTATTAACAAGAAACAAATGTTATTTGTAAGAATTGAATTTAACCTAATGTTATTTGTAAGAATTGAATTTAGGTAGGGAATTTAACCATCATTTTTTTCAAACATCTTAGATAAACATAATTTTATTTATTAACATTAACTTAATACTTAAAATGTTAAAATATAAATAAAATAAAATTATATAATTTTATTAAATAATAGTTTATTTATTATTATTATATTTGTCTAAAAAAATTAAATTATATAATTTTATTAAATAATAGTTTATTTTTTATTATTAATCGGTTACCCTTTGACCTTGTATTAGTTGTCCTTTGACCAAAAATTTAAAATCTGTTTTCTAAAGTTTAGCTTTAGAGTTTGAAAAAAAATATTTTAAATTTTAATAAAAATATTTGCCTTTGCTATTTTGTCAATTTCTAATTGGCCAATCAAAGATAATGTCAGCCTTGGAGTTTGGTATCTGGTTTTCACTTGACACATGGCAACTATGACATCAGCATTTATTATATTTTATTATTATTTTATTTATAATTCAAAGACTGAATATATGAATTTTCTCGTGATATTTGTTTCACATGCATAATTTTTACATGACTTGTCGATTATAACCGTGTCCTGGCAGTTGGCAGCTGTCCGAGCTCGAAACTCTGTTCAATGAAGGATTCCGAAGTGAATACTACCAGAATTATAGCCAATCTCTAGGGCCTCCAAGAAAGAAACGATATCTGCAAAACATGCAAGAAAAGCAAGAGTTCTAGCCCGAAGCAATTGGAAACGTGTCTGGATTGTTTCTCTATGGTTGTTAATCTGTGTTGGACTTTTCCTTTGGAAATTTTTTCAGTACCCGCAAAAGTCCGGGTTTGATGTCATCGGATATTGTGTGTACTGCTAAAGGCGCTGCAGAAACTTTAAAGTTTAATATGGCGCTCATTCTTTTCCCAGTCTGCAGAAACACCATTACATGGCTTCGTTCCACCTGGCTCAGCTCCGTCGTTCTTT
>LPNX010905393.1:731348-917957 GCA_001517045.1 Pseudotsuga menziesii | reverse complement strand
GCAAGGGAATGGCCTGGCTGAATCCTCCAATAAAAACCTCATTAGAATCCTGAAGAAGACTGTCATAGAAAACCAGCAAAGTTGGCACTCAGCCTTACCAAATGCCCTGTGGGCTGATAGAGTTACCCCCAAGTCTGCAGTAGGAGTGTCACCCTATACCCTTGTGTACGGAAAGGAAGCCATCCTGCCTCCCAATATTCTGCTACCATCTTCCATACTAGCTCAAGAGTCTAGAGGGTCGGACGATGAGGTTCTGCAAATAAGAATATATAATCTCCTAAAAGCAGAAGAAGCCAGATCCAAGGCTAGAGAACATTTCAAACAACAGCAGGAGGTAATCAAAAGGTGGTTTGACAAGCATAAAGCTGGGAAAAAGGACTTTGAAGTAGGAGACTTAGTTCTCAAGTGGGACCACCCCCATGATGAAAAGGGAAAGCATACCAAATTCCAGCAGTTATGGGTAGGCCCCTTTCAGATTGTAGCCAAACTTGGCCCTGCCACTTATAAGCTGCAAGATTTACAGGGATGGGAGGAGAACTTGCCAGTTAATGGTTTGGTTCTCAAGCCCTACTTTTCTTAGTTTTCTTTGATTTGTTCCGCCTTGTACATAAATAAGTTGTGTGGTTTTTTTCGAGTCATGCTTTCATTTGATTTAATTGTAAGTGTTGATTTTCAATAAGGGAAATGAACTTGCATTTGTCTGGAGGATATTAAGGTCTTTTGGGAATAGAAAATATGTTGAGTATCAGCCTGTGTATTGCTTAAATAATTCTTCTAGCCTAGCAGTTTTCTCGAATAAAATGTTGTGTGCATTGAAGTCCAACTTAACCCCTATGAATTAAACCGGATTCAAAGAGTCTGGAGTACTATGTCGGGGCTCCATCCATGTCACATTCGAAATGTCCTAAGGAGCGACAGTAAAGGACCCATGAGAGGAAGCAAGGTGAACAGCGTATTAAATATAAATGATCCCATGCCAAGAGGCAAATGCCAAAAGGCAGATAAAGAGTCAAACTTCTATAAAAGCATCATAAATCAAAGCAAGTGCTAAAACATAAATACTAAATTGCCAAAAGATCCTCTCCGTCCGTGAGCTGAGACTTAAATTACACCACTCACACAAAAGGGCACTATGGGATAGAGGATCCTGAATTAAAATTCAGTAAGAAAGGCGTACAGAAGGACTCAGATGAAAGGACAAAAGTCCAAAGGCACAAAGTGTTAAAATGGCATGGGAATGAGGAACAAACGAATACTGCTGTTTAATATATGTTGCAATCCTGTGGTATCCACACTGTTAGCTACCTGAAAACAGAGGTAATAATGAAAATCATACTCTGGCCTCAACATAGTGGTCTAGACTTGAAGGTTTCGGTTTCCCCTCTCCCCAAATGGGACTAGCATCAATGATTAAGGTACACACTTCGGTCATGAGAGAAATCCGGACAGCTGGAAGATTTCTTTTAATGCATTTTGGTCAGGAAACAGTCTGCTACTCAAATAAAAGTCACCCAGAGGTCTAGGTTCACCAGGTAATCGCCAGTTGTTGCTGTCGCAACTGTTTCCCCCCCCCCCAAATTAATGTTTTAATTTCTGGGCCCCTCCTCATTACTTTTGTTTGGCTTGATCGTTGAGCTCCTTGAGCGTGATTTCTTCCGTTTCTCTGAAGGTGGATGTCAGTAATTTATGTATTCCTTGTTCATTTTTGGGTTTGAGTCCCGAATGTGTGGTCGAAGAGAAGAAAATTTGCTGTTCTTCAGCGCATCCTCTGTGAAAAGAAGTGATTTTGGTTACAGCCAATCCTTAGCACTGCTCAAATACTTGAGTTTCCCTATAAGCGGGCCTCTTTTACTGCTGGATCGGGGGCTACGAAGTTTCAACCCTTCCGCCGTTGCGGCTCTTAGACTTTTCTTTCGTCTGATTTCCTAAACCGTCCGACGCCCGATGTATGTTAACTGTAAATCGCTTGTCCGTAGTTTTTTTTCGCCCGCCGTTGCGGCCGGGAAGAGATAGCCAGCATCCGATCTGAGTCTCTTCCGACGTCCGACTTAGTTTCCCATCCATTCTGCGTGCCCTCTAGCTCTCCTCCTCTGCCGTTGTGGCTGCTAAAGTCTTATGGCTTCCGAAGTTAAAACCGTTCAATGTCCGACTCATGGCACCTCCCACCCACGTTTCGCTTGGCTGCGACTTAAACTTCACCCGACATTGCGGCTGGCTGTGTCCCCAGGCTCCCGAACTCACTTCTCTCTAACTTCCGACTTGTTTTTCCCTCCAGCGACCATAGAATATTGCCAGGCCCGTATGTGGTTCGCTCAGCCATTTCCTTGTGGATTGGTTAATTGATGATATTTGTCGTTTGAATCATGCTCTTAATTTGAATGCAGACAATTTCCAGGTGACCGGTCAATCTGCCACGACGAGAAGAAAGACTAACTCATTTGGTAGAGGTATGACTGAAAAGAGGCAAATGGAAGACGAAGTCCGGAGCTGTAAAGGCGTGATCCCAAAAACGGATCAGTTACCAAGTTGTCATGATCACATAATGACAAAAGATCGGAATGTGAAGAGTTTGAGAAACCGAAAGACCATGCGTCTGGAAAACAAAATGCTCTATAATTATAGTTTAAATAGAGGGACGAGGCACTTAGAAAGGGCTTTTTTCCCCTGGAAAATTTTGGACATGTTTGCTTGTAAGAGGAACTACTTCGTTTTGCAAAGGAAACTGCAATTTTGTCTATGGGAGAGAGTGTAAAGTGGAATGTATCAATGCAACTCAATGAATAATGTTGAAGAGGAACTATTTCGTTTTCAGCTAGGTTTCATTTGCTGTAAGAGTATTTAATGTTCTGAACCTATGTTCTGGTTAAATGTTCTTCAGTATGTTTCTGGGATATTTTTTCATTGTGAGCAATAAATGTTGTTATAAAATGATCAGTTATCTGGTTATTTAAATATCTGTAAGCGTTCATGTACTTTGGAAGAAGTATCAACTATCTGTGTTTCTTTTTAATGTATGTGAAAATGTATTGCTCATTCGAAATGATAAATCTTGCTCCCTAGGGATAGTTTAGATAGTTAGTTTATTTCTTTTTTTGTATCTAGTTTGGTTGCTCGCGAGCAAAAGACGAGAGGTAAGAGCCTGCGCATCACTTTGTGACCGCTCCCTGCATCTTGATCGCCCCTGCATTTAGTTAGGCACTTGCATATCATTTCTTTAAGTCAAAATACAAAAACTCGGTGGGCCGGGCCGCAACCGGTAAAACCTTAGTTTTGTTTCTTGACCTACGGTAGCCGGACCGCAAACCGGACGGATTCCCTATTCCAAACAGTCAACAGGCTAGTTGGGAACGTTGATTGGGTAGAATCCCTTACTGTTTCCGCCTGTGAATTTCCAGGCCTCAACACATTGCTTTGTTGCTTCATAAACATCCATGGAATTGAGTTTATATTAAATTGTTCTCCGTTGGTATGAAATTGGATGACGTCTTTCATTGCATGGTTGCTTTCTTGAATGTATTTGCACACTTTCACAACTTTATCTTTCTCCCTCCTTATCTCTAGTAGTTTCCATAAGGTTTTAGTAACATTCTTTCCAATATGCATTGTATCAAACAAATGAGCAATTTGTAGGTGCTCATACTAGGGCAACCTGCTGAATTGAATAGGATAACTTTTCATTCCTCGTGGAAGACCATTAATGCCTTCATGATCACGATGGACATCATGAATATTAGTTTATAATTAATAAATTACATCATAAATCAAATATGGCCACTACAACAAACAACTCACAATAAAAATTAAAATACATAAAAATTCATATACGATGATCCATACGTACCATGGTGATGATTTCTATTATATTACATCTTCCAAAGGTGAGGTGTCATTATCCATGGTTTTAATGCAGCATCCTACTTCCCATTGAAAATATTTCTTTCAGCTTTTCTATACCTGTTATTCTTAGAGAGGAAATGCCTATACTCATCAAACACCTCCTTTCTTAAGCTTTTTGAACGACGAGATTTTATCTTATGACCACAAACTGGACATGAAAATTTACCCTTTATCTGAAGACCTACAATATTTAAATATGGAATATCTAAATCAAATATATTCATTTATAAAATATTCTAACTACTCCATATCATTAAATGCAATTAAAGTGGAACTTAAAATTACAAACCACAAAATGAAGTTAACCCAGGGGAATCGTGTATTGTCCATACAACCATTGCATGGAATTGAAATTGCCTTTGTCGTATTGGTCTAGATATGTCATGCATAGTTATGCCATTCCATAACTTCAGTAGCTCATCTATAAGAGGTTCGATGTATACATTCATATCTTTGACTTGGAACTTACCTTATTCATAATTTGAAGAACATATAAAATATATCATTATGAGAACCATTAAGATATATAAACCATGCAGAAGAGTAAAATAATAGATATATATATGTGAAATTAAGATACATAATACCACAAATGATATTCCACAACTACATTATAAATAAAACAGTTTTCGTCAATAAAACCTAGAATAATCATCGACAACATTATGTGCTCCCTCTTTATTGACAACCATGGAGGAATGTTATTATTGATAACAAAAATAGGCCACACCGTGTAAATGGATTTCATCTGTGCAAATGGATTAACACCATCTACTGCCAAATAAATCCTAAGATTACATGGTTCTTCTTTAAACTAAGGCCACTTTTCCTCAATATCTCTAAAAGCAGTACCATCTGCAGGCATTCGGATAACATCATCTTGACTTTTGTTCCTGGCATGGTAATCCATAAATTGCGCTATTTTTTTGCACCTGAACAGTCGTTGCAAACGTGGAATGATGGGAATATAACGAAGAACCTTATGAGGCACCTTTTTTGTTACTTTATCTGTATGATATCTACTTACATGACATTCCGGACATTCTGATGCAAATTCATGCTGATTATAATATATAACATGGTCATCAGGGCATGCATGAATTGCTTCATAATGCATTCCAATCTCTTTCATGATGGAAGATAAATCTCGATATGTGCGAGGTAAAATATTTGATGGTGGTAACAAAAATTCAGCTATCAAGCTACCAAAAAAAAAAATTGTTAATGTAATAAATAAATAATATTAACAAAACACGCTTCATCCGTACGATGATAAATAATGAGTTAACAATACAATTATTAGAGGAATACAAATAAACTGTATCACGATCATACAATTATTAGATACCTTAGCATACATGTGATTGCAGTGTTTGAAAGACCATTCATAACCTTCAAGTTCATTATCAACAATATAGTAGAGAGAAGATTTGTTTTGGAGCCTTCATAAAGGGGTTCATATGCCTTATCGAGAAGAGGTATATCATGAACATCCTCAAAGTCATCATCATTTTCATTATCAACATCATCGTCATCCATTCTAATGTTAAATGAATCATGGATCAATGTATTTGTATTATCATCTTCAATTACATCATCGGCATGATCATATTGTTCATATGGTCATTCACTTTTTCTCCATTAAACATACACACTCCATGATCCTGAAAGCACTTCCTATGGATGACATGCTATAGGGTGTCTTTCCTTTAATATAAATACATGGAAACATCAATGGATTTACATTAATATATGAAAAAAAAATAATACATACAATTACAAAAAAAAATGAATATAATAATGTTTATATTGCTAAACCTACAAATCGACGATATTCGTTCCCCCCCTCAGCATGTCCATGTTCCCTGCAATGTTTTGTGGCTATTGAGATCAATATTCTTCTCCTTTTAAATCCCATGCATTGAGTACATGGACAATAACATTTTCCATCACCCCTTCGTTTCGTTGCATCCCATAGTCTAGCAAGCAATTGTCAGTTGTCTTCGTTTGAATCCGGAATATTTAATCTATTTTACATTTTGTCATAAACTTCTATAATGAATATAACCGGTTGTCTTAAAAAATCAAGTTCCACACATCAAGGTTTTGTCAAACGGAGAGAAGTCGAAGAATAGAAAATTCCCGGCAAACTGTCTATCGATGAAAAAAAAAATTCCCACAACCGCCCATTGAAGAATAAAACAATTCCTGAAAACGTCCGTCGAGGAACAAATGATTTTCGCAATCGTCCATCGCTTCTACAACAAACATGTCGAAATGTTTAAAACAATTTATATTTATAATGGACATGCATCGGATATTCGATGCCTTGAACATAGTTACCATTGAAAGGATGGGTCTATAAAATTTAAAATCATGTAAAACTTAATTTTTTTTTATAAAAAAATCTATACTGCCCGTCGGAGATCCGACGCTTAGGGATCGGATAACCGACTTTTTTTGGGTTCACAAACGTCGAAGATCCGACTCGAAAGTGTCGGATAACCACCACCACATGAGTTGGAAATCCGACGCCCATGTGTCAGATAATCGACGACGCTATAAATATTTTGTTGTCGACATTCTGTTGATTGATTGCTGTCCAACACATCCATGCGAAACATTGGATTTTGGGTTCAAATCCTGTTGTGTTTTCTGAAGAGAATTCATCTCTTCATCCATGGAAACTTGCCATCTTGGATCCTTCTGAGCATGGTAGTATGATTTTGGGTCTGAACTAATCATCAAATAACAAGTTTCAGACAGCAAATTATCAAGACAAGAGAGCGCAATACCTGCTCTTGGGAAATCATACCAGGTTCTCCTTGGATCATCCGGCTTTCCAATGTTATCTCCTGCAGAGGAGAGTGTCTGTCGGGCCCATGTGGAAAGATGATTTTGTACTTCAGGTTCTGATTCAGCATATGATGTTTTCTGTACACTGATATCAAAAATTAGAGGATCCAAATCATGGTCATCACCCCCAATTTCATCATCCAAATATTCAGTAGAATAGGAAGGAAATTCATCATTTTTCTCCTTCACTAGTTCCACTTCCTGAAGAGGCTCATCGAACTTGACACTCCTTTCGATGATGATCTATTTTCTTTTGATATCTAGTAGCTTGAAACCTTTTGATTCATCAGGATACCCAATAAACAGACATTCTATGCTTTGCGGTTGCAAAGCCCTTCTTTTATCAAGTGGAATTTCAGCCCATGCAGTGGACCCAAACACCCGCATGTTCGACACATCCGGCTTGTGTCCGAAGTATGCTTCGAAATGGGTCTTCCCTTTCATGGATGAGTTTGGAACTCTATTTTGAATGTATGTTGCATCCAACTTCTTTGATTCCAACATACAGGTGGTCATCTCCTTTAGAGACCATTTCTTCCTTTCCGCTACACCGTTCTGTTGGGGAGTGTAGGGAATGGAATGTTGGACCGGAATACCACTTTGGGAGCATATGTGTAGTAACTCATTACTAACATACTCCCCACCATTATTAGATCTCAAGATCTTGATCTTAATCCCATAGGCATTCTCGATCAAGGCCTTCAATTTAGTGAATTTTTCACATACTTCAGACTTCTTTTTGAGAAATAAGACCCATGTGTACCTTGAAAAATCATCAATAAAAGTTAGAAGATACCTTGATCCATTCATGGATGTGACAGGAATTGGACCGCTGATATCAAAATGTATCAGCCCCAATATGCATGTAGCTCGGTTTTCCTTCCCCTGATCGAACTTGTGCTCAGGGTGTTTTCCAACCACACAGCCCTTGCAAATTCCAGTGGTTGCCTTGATGACCGGGAGGTCTTCAACCATGGATTTTTTCTATAATTGCTGAAAATATTTGAAATTGAGATGGCCAAACCTCTCATGCCACATCCTACTAACTTCATTTCCATGATTTAGGAGTGCGGTGGGCTTTGCATCCACCACAAAGTGGGAAAACTCATAGGATTTTGCATGATGGTTTGCAAGGCCTTTAGCAAAAAGTTTCCCGAATGCAAGTTCTGTTATATCAACATCATTCAGGCTGAAATATACTCTCTTAAGCACTCATGTATGTGTCATCTAATAGACACTAAGGATATTTGATGCCAGAGACGGTACATACAAAACATTTGAAAAATAGTCATTCTCAAGATCAACCGTACCTTGTCCTTCTGAAATGATGGTGGAGTCATCTCCCATGTGGATGGGGATGGATTTATCGGTCTCCAAGGATGAGAAGGAGTCTCTTTCATCCATCATGTGGTTCGAAGCTTCAAAATAAATCAAGAGGACTTTGGTCTTTGAAGTGCTTTCCATGAGGGGATGACCTCTTTCATGCTATGGTTCCTGATCTTGCTAATCTCTCCTCCGAAATATTTCCGGAAGATTGATGTGATTTCTCTCAAGGAGAGAGGTAGCTTCATCAAGATTCTTCTTCATGCAGGCATGTTCAGGGTGGAAGCCCTTCCCACAGTATGAACACTTAACTTCTTCCTTTCCATGATGCCCTTTTCCTTTGTTCTTCTTTGAACCGAAAGACTCATCATGATGTTGGTTTTCAACTTTAGGCTTAGGAGCTTCAAATTTAGTTTTTGGGTTTTTCTATTGCTTTCCTTTACCCTTCAAATATTTGGGCCCCGAGACATGGAGGGCTTGATCACGAGAGGATCTAATGATCCCCATCTGGACAAGATTATCATGTTCACTTGTTAGGGACTCAATGAAGTCATTGCGTGTAGGCATCTTCCATCCAAGGGTTGTGAGCTTCCCCGCACAAAATGTAGAGACAAAAAATAAATAATCAGCTCCAAGTTTGGAGAGCATGGAGAGGATGAGCTGATCATCCTCCTTCTCCACTTTGCATTGCTTCAATAGTAAGACAATGTGCTTGAACTTTGTGAAAAAGTCATTCAAGTCTCGAAATTGGAAGGTTGGAGAGACATCAATTCATTTTCGAGCTATTAAACTCTCAAATCATATTTCTTTCCATACAGGGTTTCCAATTTGTCCCAAATTTTCTTTGGAGTCTTCAATCCTGAAAGATGGAAAAGAAGATCCCGGGAAACAGAAAGGCGCAAGAATTTGAATGCTTCGTCCTTCTTGTTCAAGAATTTAGCTTTGTCTGTCACAGAAATAGGCTCTTCTTTAGTGTCTATAGTGACCCTATAGATTCCTATGGCACGTAGCTGGATCTCCATATCTCCTTTCCATGAGTGGAAATTGAACGGAATCAAAAGATCTACGGAAGAACCCATCTGAATCTGCTGGAGCGAATGCTTTCACCTATTAAAAACTTGAAAATCACAACAAAAGGGGTAATGTAAGGTCAGACAGCTTGCACATTTTAGGATTTCATCACACCCAGCATAGTCAATCAAGCAAGCTTGATCAACAAGTTCCTTACTTGGGGTATTAAGTGGTAAGTCTTGGCTTCTGGTGCAGTGCTGGATTTTTGAGCTATTGCTCAATTTTCATGCAAGATATGTCAAAAACCTTGTTTTTGAGAGATCTAAGCTTCGTCCCGCCATGAGATCTGATCCCATATTAATCTGTCATAGTAATATAGGGACTAAAACACAATCTCATATTAGATTAATAACAATAAGGCATGAAAATGGTGTAATAGTGCTACAAAATGAGTAGTCACTCTGTATATTCACATAAAGAATGAGTAATACAATATAATGATCATGCTGCAAGAATGAATGACAAATCAATCTGAATTCCCAAGGAGGTCATTCAAATTGAATGAGTGAGTCTAGCTTAACTGAATGTAAGCCACAGTCATCACTCAAGTTAACCACTGATCAAAACCCTAATTGACTCAACTGAGCCCTAACTAAAGTTGGAGTGCAATAAATGATTGAGTCTAACTAAAAGTAGCTCAGACACATGTCACTGCAAGCCAACCAACAAGTGGTAGCGCATCAATGACTCCAATGAACCCCGATGAGGTTAACTGAAGTGTAACTGGCCATCACAAGTGGTTGGAGGCGCCCCTGTTGACCCCAGTTCATTAAATAATTGATAAATAATCAATTTAATGAAGGAAGGCACCTTCACTGCTCTGTTTAATTGATTGTAACCATCAGTTAGCAATATGGGGCATTAATGACACTCAGATCACCCCCATAGTGCTCCAGTTAGCCTCCCCGAATGTAGGAGAAGGCTAAGTTAGCCTCCTTGACTGAAGGTAGGCATGGGTGTGATCTAGATGATGTCATCTAGTGCTCCTCTATTGTCAATTAAGTCAATAAAACTTAGGATAGTGGTTTAACTAGGCCAAATTGACCAAAATGAGTGTGTATGGTGGTAAATGTCTCCAACAGGGACCACATAAGGATTGATTACATCAAAGGACAACCTGCATACCACGCCAAGATTGAATACATCCAAGGATAACCTCACAGATGTATTATATATAAGGAAAACATGTGTACCATTCCAGGACTAATTACATCCAAAGACAACCTTCGAGGACTTATTACATCTAAGGAAAACCTGTGTACCACACTAGGACTGATTACATCCAAATATGACCTGACATGACTAATTACATCCTGGGACAACCTGCGTAATACACTAGGACTGATTACATCCAGGGACAACCTGTATACCTTCCCACGTAAGATATCGTATGAGTGCATCTGTGTATTCTAGTATTATCGCCATCTCCAGCATGGAAGCACACCATGACTAATTACATCTACGGACAACCTGCATGTCCGAATATGCAGGAACTTATCACTCCCTCTTTGTAGGGACCTTGATCTAGAGAACACCAATTCTATCTCTAAATTATTCAGAATTCACTCTGGCCAGTGGCTTGGTCAACACATCCACTATTTGCTCGTATGTCGCCACATACTAGAGATTCACTGCTTCTCTCTACACCATATCTCAGATTTAGTGATACTTGATTTCTATGTGCTTAGACTTTTCATGGAACACCAGATTCTCTGAAAACTTCACTCAAATATAGTTGTCACAAAATATTCAAGTCTCCTCTAACTCAATATTAAACAAATTAGCCAGTAGCTTCCAAAGCCATACTACCTCACAACTAGATGAACAAGCTGTAACACATTCTGTTAAGTTTTCTTAAATTGATTGGATGATATCTTAAAAACAATTTTCAATAGTAGGATCACTGAAATAAAAAAATCACATAAACGCAAGAACAAAAATATTTTCCTTGGGGAAACCACAAGGGAGAAAACCCCGCAAAACTTCCTCAGTATAAAACTCAACTAGAGCAGTGTAAAAGCCTAGAAAATTGCTTCTCTCTTCTTTCTGGTGCACTTTTTCTTCTCTATATTACAAACTTTCTTGAGTGAGTGTGTAAAAATGAAGGGTAGCACCTCCCTATCTATATTATTCAGTTGAATTGACCTAGGACCTAGCAGGGCAGACTTGTCTAGCAAGACACCAAAATTAACATTTATTATATTGACACTTGGGTACTATTGACCTGACTTACATCCGTAGGTTTACATTGATTCTTTCAATGACTCTTACGTGACCAAACTCATCTCTTCATGGAGGAATACAATCAATACATATGGAATATCTTCCAAAGTTACAATACTTTAACACTCCCTCTTAACTAGGAAGGTGTTCAACCAAGGTAGAAACTACTACCAGAACTGTGCAACTAACTGGTGAGTCTCTATATGTAATAGGAATTTTTGGAATACCATCATACATCTTCATCATTGATCTTAGCCATATCATCTTCTGAAATCTCAGTATGTAAATACTGAATCATATTATATATGTACTGGATCATCTTCAGTCACATCAATATGGTGGATACTGAATCATCTTCTGTCACATCAGTATATGGATATTGAATCATTTTCTAGATCATCTTCTACAACATCAGTATGTGAATACCGAATAAGTTTTTTCCACATCAGCATGTGAATACTGGATCATAAATCATCTTCTATCAATCATCAGTATGTAGATACTAGAACATCATCTGTAACATCAATACGTGAATATTGAAACATCATCTGCAACATTAGTATGTAAATAGTGGAACATCATCTGCAACATCAGTATGTAAATACTAAAACATCATCTGCAACATCAATATGTAAATACTAAACCATCATCTGCAACATCAATATGTAAATACTAAAACATCAACAAAAACCTCATTAGCATGTTAGTGCTTAAAAAAACATCTATAATGATAGATCATCATCTACCTCATCAACATAGATATGTTGGAACATCATCATCATCATCATCAACAACATAAAAATTTTGAAACAATCATCATCATCAGTATAGAAATATTGAACCTACTATCTCAGTATAGGAATACTTAAACTATCTTAGCAATCATATCAACAATCATCAGTATAATAATACTGAAACTATATCAGTAATCATTTCAACAATAACATAAATCATCGGTATAATAATACTGAAACTATCCCAGCAATCATCTCAACAATCATCAATACAACAATATTGAAGCAATCATCTCAACAATCATCAGTATAACAATACTAAAGCAAACATCTCAGCAATAATCAGTATAACAATACTGAAGCAAACATATCATCAGTCATTAGTATAACTATACTAAAGCAAACATCTTAGCAATCATCACTATAACAATACTAAAGCAAACATCTCAGCAATCATCAGTATAGCAATACTGAAGAAACCATCTTTCCCTCTAACTATATCGGAGCAGTATCACATTGAGTTCTTTGGTATATCCATCCAGGAATTTTGTCCAACTTACCAACCCTTTCGAGCAAACAAGACTAGTCAGATGGATGGCTCTTCCTAGGGACCAACAAGCCTTGTTCTAGCTTACAAACCCACTAGGGTTAAACTGATCTAGCCAGACATACTAATCCCCCTAGGATCAACATGCCTCGTCTAACTTACTAACCCTTTCGGGACAACAATCCTATCCATACTTACCCTACTCTTGACTAAGATACCACCACTGCATCCTTCTTCCATCTACCATCACTCCCTCTTTCAAGAGAGGTCCTTTCATAATACACCAATCTTGTCTCGAAAGTATTCAAACTTTACATGAGATAGAGGCTTAGTCAATACATATGTCACTTGTTCCTCTGTAGGAACATAATTGAGCTTTACATCTCTTTTCCAAACCATATCTTAGATGAAATGATATCTAGCTTCGATATGTTTTATCTTGTCATGAAACACCTGGTTTTCTGTCATCTTAATACAACTTTGATTATCACAAAGGACATCAGTAACATATATTTCTACATCAAATAATACTTCTAACATCTTGTGAATCCATATTGTTTCTCTACAGGATGAAGATGCTGCAATGTATTCATCCTATGTCATGCTAAGTGCAATACTGGTCTTATTTCTACTAAACCAAGAGATCATACCTGATCCCAGACTAAAGCAACATCCTGAAGTGATTTTTCTATCTTTGGAACTTCCTTCCCAATCTGAATCTGTAAATCCATGTAATATGATCTAGCCATTTGATGCATATCTGAGACATTAATCTAAAGTCCCCTTTAGATACCTCATTACATGTTTTTATCCAATTAAGTGAATATTTTTGGGGTTCACAATATACTAACTTAGGGTGTTTACAACAAAACACATATATGGTCTTATATTTGTTAAGTACATCAAAGAACCAATAATATGTCTATATAAGGTGGCATCAACTGCTTCCAAAGCATCATCATTCAATAACTTCAAACTTGTTGTCATCGGAGAAGTCATAGCATTGCAATCTATCATTCCAAATTTCTTTAGGATTTCTACTGCATATTTTCCTTGGTTTAGGAAAATCTTGTCTGGATACTTCCATACTTCAAGACCTAGAAAGTAATGCATCATTCCAAAGTCTTTCATCTCAAATTCTGCAGCAATATTCTTCTTAGATTCGTTGATGGGATTATCTTCACCTGTCAAGAATAGATCATTTACATATAGTAGTAATATCATAATCCCATCATCCTCAACTTTATAGTAGAGATTGGAGTCTGGTTTACTTTTGGTAAATCTTAAGCTCATTAGAAATACATTGATTATTCCATATCATGCTCTGGGTGTTTACTTTAACCCATACAATTCCTTCTTGAGTCTACATACATGATTTTTCCAATCATTAGTCGAACCATTATGGTTGTTTGATATATACTTCTTCTTCTATCAATCCATTTAGAAAGGATGCATTTACATCCATCTGATGTAACTTCCACTTCATTGTGAATGCCAAGGAAAGGATGGTTCTGTTTGAGGTGTACCTAGCCACTGTTGTAAAGGTCTCCTCATAGTTGATTCCTTCCTTCTGGAAGAACCCTCGAGATACAAATATTACCTTGTACTTCTCTATACTACCATCTACTGAATGCTTAGTTTTTAAGATCCATTTTTAGGATACCACTGACTTGTCTTTTGGTCTTGGTATTATTTCCCATACATCATTCTTTATAATGGATTGGTATTCCTCGACCATTGCATCAACCCACTCCTTTTGTTTTATTTATTCTTCAAAACATGTATGTTCTTTATCGACTAGATCACACATCAAAGCCACATAACTAGGGTATGGATTTGGATTCTTCCTTTCTCTGATGGTTCCTTATGAGGCACCATGCCTTTTTGCTTCTTTGATTACTTCACGATCCCGGGTGGGTTTTCTCTTTTGTGAAATCATTTCATTGGGAAATTATTCAAGTAACTGAGGTTTTGTCATATCATGATCCTTATACATCTGATATTCTTCTTCATTCCTAACTGGTTTAGTACTTTCTGCAGCTTTGGGATTTTCATTCTCCTCATAATATTCCTTATCATTCTTTGAATTTCTGAAATTTGTATCTTCATCAAATGTGACATCTATGATAAGTTCAATTTGACGGTATCTTGGGATATAGATTCGGTAAGCATTTGATTTCTCACTATATCCTACAAACAATCCCTTCTTTCCTAAGGGATCTAACTATTATCTTTTTTCCTTGGGAATGTGTATGTAAAATAGACAACCAAATATCTTTAGGTGACTTTAGGATTTTCTCCGGAAAACATCTCTTCTGGAGTCTTGTTCTCAAGGGCACTGTGAGAGATTCTATTATGTACATATAATGTTGTTCTGATTGCTTCTACCCAAAGGTACATTGGTATATATTTATCATGTATCATAACTTTCACAAATTCCATGATAGATCTATTATTTCTTTATGCCACACCACTTTGTTTTGGATTATAGGGAATGGTGAGCTCCCTCTTAATCCCATATTCTTTGCAGTATTCATTGAATTCACTTGATGTGAACTCTCCTCCATTATATGACCTCAATATCTTCATTAGGGGAAATTTGGGGTCTAAAATGGGCCTTATAAGAAAACGTGCCAACAATAAGTTCTTGTGAGTTGGAATTAAAGAACCAATAGAATCTCAATAAAATGAGCCAACCATAATGGTTGAACTGACATATTTGTCATAAAAAAAACTACTTTTTTTGGTCGTATTTTTGACATAATTCCCTGTGTTTTCACTCAAATTTCGATCAGGAGAGCTCGTTGGATGTGGAATTTGATTCTACATCCAACAAGTACTGACACTGCATACTTTTGATGGGCCCCACTACCCCAAAAGCAAGAAATACCTGAAAAATGTGATGATGACATCATCATCACATTTTTTAGGTATTTCTTGTTTTTGGGGTAGAGGGGCCTGTCAAAAGTATGTAGTGTAGGTACTCGTTGGATGTAGAATCAAATTTCACATCCAACAAGCTCTCCCGATCGAAATTTGAGTAAAAACACAGGGAGATATGTCAAAAATACGAACACAAAAAGTAGTTTTCTTTCTTTCTTCCTCCAAAATTAATAAATATTATTTTATTATTTTAATTTTTTATTATTATTTCAACTATTAATTTATTATTTTCCTTAGGAGGCCCATTTTAGACCTCAAAATTCCTTTAATGGATCTATTTTCAGATAGGTTTTCTACCAAGGCCTTAAACTCCTTAAATATTTCAAACACTTCATTCTTCTTTTTCAAGAAGTATATCCAAGTCTTGCGAGAATATTCATCAATAAAGGAAGCATAGCAAACATACCCTCTTAATGAAGTGGTTTTCATTGGCCCGCATATATCGAAGTGGATAATATCTAAGATCCCTTTTTCTTTGTTGTCAGTGTTTGGATAAGGGTTATTAGTATTCTTTCCTTATGCACATCCTTTGCACACTCCTTCATGATCTATCTGGATCTCTGGTAAACCAGTCACAAACTTTCTCACAAATGGAAATGCTTTGTAGTGTTTATGAGAAATCCTTATGTGCCATAGCTCACATGGGCTTCTATTACTACTCATTAATGTTGAGTCTACATGTCCCTTTAATATGTAGAGTCCTTCTTCTTCAACTCCAATTACTACTGCATCCTCTATGGTTTTTCCTTCTATCCACATGAGAACTTCTCCATCCACAAAAGAAACTCTGAAGCCTTCCACAAAAGAAACTCTAAAGCCTTTCTTATCTAAGGTTGAGATAGAAAGAAGGTTCTTCTTTAGTCCTGGGACATATAGGACATCCTTCATATTCATGGACTTCATAGAGTCCAACTTATAGGATGCTTCTCCCATTCCTTTGATGGGATATTGGGAATCATCTCCAAGAATTACTTTGTGTGGGGATTACTTTTGTATAAGACATGAGAGTGAGCCCTTGTAACCAGTCATGTGCTTGGAAGCACCACTATCTACTATCCAGGTGTCATTTCGTGGTGAGACTGAACCTGTGAGTGCAGATATCAATACATATTCTTCACTAGAGTCTTCATCCTTCTTAGCTTTCTCTTCATCTTCTTGATCATTGTCTTCAGCAGCATGGACTTGAAATATTTTCACCTTTTTTAATATTTCTACTTTCATGGGATAGTTGATAGAAATGTGTCCCAACTTGTGACAAGTAAAGCATTCATAATTTGAGAAGTATTTCTTGGACTTCTTAAACCCTTGAGTCTTTCTAGGAGGATGGTAGTGACTCTTTCTCTTGTTATTTCCTTTGGTATGAACTATCAGGGCTTGATCCTCATTGCCATTTATCTTTTCTTCTCTAATTGAGAATCTTTCTTCTTCTTGAAAACATTCTTCCCATAACTGTCAAAACTTGGTTAGTTTCCTTCTTGAACAGATTCCTTAGATAAAGGATTCCCAATCTATTAGGAGACCATTCAAGGTGGTCGTTACAACTTCTGCTTCTTCAACCATGTCACCAGTAGATTCTAATTGATCCTCGATTTGACCTACTCTTGTAAAGTAAGATTCCATGGTTTCTGAATTTGAGCTCTTACACTTTTGAGGTGATTCCTTAGGGTCATCTTTCTATTGATGTTTATTCCTTCAAATAGAACGGATAGAGCATGAAACATTTATTTAGGTGTCTCCCTTGAGGATACTTGAGGGATCGAGTTATCTTTGATGGAGTCAGCTATGATCATGCCCTTCTTAAATTTGGACTTAGCTTCAGCTTCTTCTGGTTCTTCCACTTCCTCCTTTATAAATATCTCTAGATCATTTTCTTTATTAGATGAGGATGATTTGATACTTCCATGCTTTGAATTTTTCAACACCTTCAATATTTTCATGTAGCTTGGTATCATTTGTCATCTTCAATAGAATGAGAAATTCAAATGGAATAAGAAGGAGTAGTACTTACTTGATGAATACAACTTCTAGATGACCTGGAGTTTGATGCAAAAACCCTAATTTTTCATTTGGGATCACTAGTAGGGCTGAGTGATGGAAAATATATGCCTTCCTAGGGAGAGCTAGACTGTATCTTGGTTTTTCTAAGATTTATGATGGAGTCTCAAGAAAACTGAAGCCCTAGTTTCTCCTGGCAGTAGTGTTTGGTCCAAAACTGAAACTTCTTGGAATTCAGTTTTGTTTTCATAGAAAGATGCACCCTTCAAGGGTGAGTTGAGTGAGCCCTCTTTTCCAATTGATATGTCGAGGGATTTGTTTAGAGTAACAAACCCTATCTCTACAGTGTTTCCTTTCAAAGTGCCTTTGATACCATGTTAAGTTTTCTTAAATTGCTTAGATGATATCTTAAAAACAATTTTCACTAGTAGGATCACTGAAAGAAAAAAAAGCACAGAAACACAAGAACACAAATATTTTCCTCAGGGAAACCACATAGGAGAAAACCCCATGTAATGGGTATTTCTCCCCTATTACGTGGAAATGCACCAACCTTAGCTCGTCCAGAGCATAAGGAAGAGTTCAATGGAATAACAAAAACTAAACAACAAGAGCAACAATGATAACAAATATTTTTTAGGGGTTTTTTCATATATAACTAACCACTGCATAAAATAAACACATAATACCTTTTTCCTACAAGATGGGCCACCGTAGTCGTCCTCGGAAGTGATTCCGCAGCTCCATAGGTTGGTTCTCCAGTATTCTCCATGGACAATTGTCAAACGGGGGATGGATCCAAAGTGGGTTCGAGGAGATATCAATGTACACCATGGGAAATGGCGTGGCAATGGAAATAATGGCAAGAAAGTATGTGGTATGTCTGAGAGAAAAATGGAACAACATAACCACAAGTGAATGAAAAGGTGTTTTGGGAGAGCCCTTCACAATGTATTTATAGTATGGTCTTATGGTTTTTTAACCCATGGTATTTTATTTCCCATGGTATTTATCTATGGTATTTTGACTCTTTCTCATTTTTTAGGGTTTTTTACCCTTTTTGGGAGAAAGTGGGGATAAACCATAATGAATGATCATTATCCCTTCATTTATGGGAAGGAATAATGGTGTTTTAGACCATTTTTATGGAAATACAATTGGGAAGGTAAAAGGTAAGGGAAATATGGTGGGAATATGATGTATGTATATGGTTTAGACCATGGAGAGATAGGTGAACACTTTTTAGTGTTAACAGATTCCCCACTGATGTGTGACGGCAGGAACTCATCGATTGGCCAATAGATATCATAGGATCATGGGAATAATGGTGACAAAATTGGAGATACTAGAGAGACCCATTGAGAAGTGGAGCTTCCTCGTTTGAACTATAGTGGCTTTTGATTTTTTATTTGTTATAAAAAATGGATGAGATACATATAATGTGTGACATGTATATGGACAAGGAGGGCATACCCATGCTCGTAACAATCTCAAATAGAATAAATAATGAGGATCAAGGCTCAAAATAATGGGATCCAAACAATACATATACAAATGATGATACATATGGTGGCCTAAATGGGAGGTTGAATACAATGTTGATTTGAAGAACTTATACATACAAACAATGGCATTCTCATGGAATGCAATGTCATCACAACTGATGCTTTGTTGGATCTGGAAGTGTACATAACCGGAGGGACTCAATGACTAAGATTTAGAACCTCTGTGGTACAATATAGAGCATCAAGTACTAGAGATACATGGAATCATAACACTGGGAGCTCCTAAACACTATCACCAACGCAACTTGAAAATTACAAGGGACATGAGACTCTATGGGTCCCATAGGTAGACTCACCAATGTGCTAGAGTCAGGTGACAACTGGGGTCTTCGACCAAATAATGAATGGACCAATACCCTGTAGGAATCTCAATGGTGTGATGATGTAGCTGAAGTCGAGCACATGAGACACAACCAACTCAAAAGGATATAATGACTCTTTTTAAGTGGTCCAAGGAACTCATCAATGAGGTGGATTGTAACATCCCCGACCCTCCGACTAGCGAAGAGGACGCTACCATTCCATTAACTATCTAGGAAACTAGCCCCATGAACATGTACATACATAAAGACTGAAATTATATGAAGTAAAACATGCAGAGATGCATAATTATTAAGCATACAGTAGAATCACAACATACATTCAGGCATTCAACATGTTCATCATAATTCATTAAACATCAGATATGATTGCAGATATTTAACACAAGAATACTTATCTTATGAAGAATTCATCCTGCAACCAGCTATGTCGCTGCAACATTCCACCCAACCATAGGCCATTGTGCTCCTTAATCTCCCAGCAACACTGCCATCCCCGAGCTGGGCATGATTCCCCAAGGAATAAGGAACTAAGCAAGCTCACACATAGCCAAAAATACATAAATCAGCCAAGCCAACACAGTTGGTTTCATCAAGACATCAGGGAGTTGGGAAAAGTTGAATGCTAAGCTGGTGAGCTCATTGAAGAACTAAGGACACCTACACCAGAACTAGCCTGACTTCTAGGAGGGCCCACACACACCCAACACAAGGAAATCAGTCCCTTCTCTGCTACGCAGTCCCTTAGGCCCTGACTTCCCTTCCAGTGCTATTCAGGGGTTGTGGAGAAGAAATCAAACCCTCTAGCTCTGTCTATGTGGCTCCCAAACACACCAGGTTTATCAAGCAAACCAAGCCTTCATCCCCACTCCAACATAGTCCGCAGACCAACCACTGCATACACGTAGCAAAACAAGCAATTCATAGCTTGGACAGGGAAATCTGATTCCTACGTCGTTCTTGGCCCTATCATGGCCAAAAACACCCAATAAGAATCCACAGCAACCCAAAAAGGAAAAAGAACCCACATCAAACCACAAATCGTGGGAAAAACAATAGCCTCAACCTCAACCCTGAAGAAACGGGAAATACACAACCCAAAAATTGGAGAGGAGATCTGACTCTCAACCTAAACACAGGGAAATATACACAGACCACAAAATCGGTATGGAAAACACACACACAGCAGAAATCGTGCCCCTGAGGCCGCTCTTCCAGCTCGCTGCGTGAGGAAACAATGAAGAATCCCAACCTGTGCGTGAGGAGACGAGAGTATGATTGTCTCTACATGAGGATGGACAAGAATGGAAGAATGGATTCCTTTGCCTCCCTGCCCACATGAAGTGAAAGATTCCGCTAGTGGAGTGTATGTGTGGGCAAGGACTGACGGTCCTGCCACACACCACTGCCCAGCAATAACTGCCCCCAACTAACAACAAAATTTTTAATGTGGTAGTTGACTAAGTGAGACAAGGGAAAGGTGAGTAAGACAAAAAGGGTGGGTGACAACTAAATGGGTTTAACAACTGACACATGGATTTTCCCCATTGGCCCAAAATTCAATAATCCCCCCTCCTTATCCTTAGGTAAATCATGCCCTTTTCATTATGGTTGCAATGACATAGCTGTTTGGGGTTCATTTAAATTAAGATGCATATTTACATAATGCCAAAACTATAATGTGTCGGATAGCACGATATACCATCGACAACGATTTCAATCGTCAAAACATAAAACAACCAAATCAATGGTGGGGATTTTTCCTTTAGCTCCACACCACGATTAATTACAATACATACATCATATTCATTTAATGCAAATGGGGTCAAAACTAGGGTGTTACATGAATGAAACAAGGATACAGGGACCTCTGGGTCTATCCTCTGGAATAGATGTGCTAACGTCGACGGAGGGATACCTGCAACTAATCAAGGAAATGATGTTTCCTTAACAAGAAGCACAAGGGGGACAACCAAAGATGTGGAAAAATATAGGGACTAACACACTGAATGGGGGAATGGGGGCAGGGGAGTACGGGAACTCAAACTTCCTTTGTTCATAGTATGATGAAAGGGCTGACCTGGTAGCAAATGAAACTGACTCATGAGAGATGGATCATAGTTGTAATACTGGGAAGATAACTGCAAATGGGAAATACTAAGGGAGATAACTAAACTAGTGGTATCTAGGGGATCTAAGGAATACTCATTGCAGAATACTCTGAACAAAGGAGACCCAATCAGGGGAATCTGCCATACTATAATATCATATGTGGTGGCACCTAAAGACACCGTTTGGTCATTCTTCATAGTTTAAGGAGCACGAAGAAGGGATATAAGTAAGCTCTAGATGATATGGTCTTATGGATTTTTAGTGAGCCCAAGAAAGTAAATGCTCGATGGTGTTTTCATTTTTAGAGAGTCTGAAAACAGG
This sequence comes from Pseudotsuga menziesii, assembly GCA_001517045.1. NCBI lineage: Eukaryota > Viridiplantae > Streptophyta > Pinopsida > Pinales > Pinaceae > Pseudotsuga > Pseudotsuga menziesii. The sequence continues at coordinate 896,050 of LPNX010905393.1, read as the reverse complement.
AAGAATTCTCCGATGTGGTCCCTTTTTCGTTAATAGTCTCCTAATCCCGAAAAAGGATAAAATTATACAAAGGAGATCTCTCCCAACCTTTGGGGGAAGGGAGACTTATTTATCATTGGTAGTCTAATCAAGCTTAAAAAGGTTAAACCTATACTAACGGGATGGTCGTTCAAATAATTTTATGAGCATGAACGAAACCAAGTTTGCTCGGCAATATTTTCTTTATGAGAGGGATGGAAAAGAGCTTAAATACAACCCATAATGAGCTTTTTCGTAAAGTATGGTCCCAATTCGCAATAGAGCAGAAAAGGATACAAAGGGAAACGTTCCTAGCTAGAAGGTGCTAGGGTGATCCTTTTTTTATAATAGTCTATGCGGACCGAAAAAGGAAATCAATGAGACCACATAGATGCCCTTTCAAATACTTTAATGAGCTTGAAAGGAAGCAAGCATGATCGACCATCTTTTCATTATTTTAGAAGTCATATTGGAGCTTAACAAAAACTCCGTAATGGTGAATCAAGCAAGGGGGAAGTGTTCGATATATGGAAAGAGGTTATGTTGTGAACATGGCTAAGAGGGATAAATGTAGAACACTAATGGGGGCCCCTTGCAGGATGATGGATGGCGGTCAAACAAGGCCAACTGTGCAGTATGGATGGAGTGGGTAGCTCGTGAACATGCCTATACATACAAGGGGTGATTCGTGTGTTGCATGCAAATCAAGATGACTTCCAAGAAATGGCCCAAAAAATCAGTAGGGAGGGAGGCAGTCTAGTAGGTCATTTCTTCACATGAGAGCTTTTTGTGCAATGGTGGCAGCTTCCTATCCTCATTAAGAATGATCCATTCATAAGCATCGACTACTGGGGAGATCCAGAGAGGCCTCAACCTCTAGGCCAGGTCTAGGGACCTAACGGTATGCTAGCATGGTGGTAGTTTGTTAATACATGTGACATACTGTGTGCATGTGCATACATGGGACCGCACCTTCCATCAGGGTACCAGCACCGTAGGGGCAGGGTGTATGTGTTAGATCCACCCACTCAGGTGCAAAGGATGCAATGGAGTGCTACAATGGACTCACTATGACTAGACATGGAACAACTACTGGAGGGGGTCATCAAATCGTGGTAAAAATGATACAAAACAGAAAAGAAAAACTATGATACAAGTGTACTCGTGTTGGATGACTTCAGGCATAGAACCTCTTGAGGTAGATCCCATTGTAGGGATTCTTCAATAGGTGGCCGTCATATTCAACAAGGATATATGCTCCCTTGTCAAGGCATCAATGGATGAAGTATGGGCCAAACCACATGGAATCAAACTTTCATTTCCCTATCTTATCATTGGCATGATCATAGACGAGGACTAAATCTCCCTCACTTAAGGTGCGAGCGTCGACATGGGATTCATAATGGGACTTCAATCGAGTCTTGGCTTCTTCTATAATATTGAGAGAAGCATGGCGTTCCTCATTGGTTCTCTCAACCATGAGTAGATGTTGTTCTAATGGTGAATTGTAAGGGAGAGTGACGGAATTGGAGTTCGATGGGAAGTATTGATTTCACACCATGGGGTAAGTGAAAAGGATTAAAACCAGTGGCGATTTTAGGGATCTCTCTGTCATCATGAAAGTGGTGTTGGGATATATTAGGTGAATCTTCCACGGTCGAGGATGGGAAAGGACTACTAGAAGTAGAGATCGTGTAAATGGTGGTAGTGGTGTTCAAGGAAGAAACTAGAGGGTGGATTTCCTCAAGGACAGTAACATAAAAATCATGCGAGTGTTTCTGAAGGTCACAAAGGAGTGACCAGTACTTAGGAAAGCCAGGGAAATGGTGAGAATAATGACCATATAAGCTGCAAACTAGACTGTTGATGTATTTGTAACTTCAGAATGTATTCACTTGTATATATTATGTATTGTATTTCATTGTACCCTGATGTTCCTGTCAGGAGAATCATTAACATAATCAAGTCATGTAAAGTCATAGAGGTTAACCCTCCTTTGTTGATTGGGGGGAAAGTCCCCATAGTTGAGGGGCACTATGGTTATTAGACTCTCCTAGTGAAGTCGGCCCTAGTAAGTAATTGTCAAGTCGAAAACTAGCATAAATAAAGAGTGAGCATCTCTATTTGCAACACACACTCACTCAACTGTGGCGTATGAGTGAGAGAAGAGGAGCTCACACAAGTGAGAGAGAGAACAACTATCAAAGATCACCTTTCTATCTTTGGGTTTTACTTTTTCCATTGTTTCTCATTCTATGGTTTTCTCCTTTATGGCTTCCCTGAGGAAAACTCTTTGTGTCTCTTATCTCTTGTGATTATTGTTGTGCATGTTATTCTCTCAGATAAGATCCTAAGATCATATTGACTAAATGATAAAAAATCTAACATGGTATCAGAGCTAACCTAAGAAGAAGACATTGTGCACCTGCATAAGATAGGGATTCTTCTTTTTGGGGTCTCTCTCCATAGATCACCAGCAAAAGGAGGGTAGGTTAACTCTCCATTGAAGGGAACATCTTTCTGTCGAAGCAGAATTTGATTCCGGGCATTTTCAGTTTTTGACCTATCACTACTGTGGGAAATTAGGGATTTTCATAGAAGAGGAATTTTTGAGTGATCCCAGCATAGGATTGTTCTCCTCCTCAAAATCGAAATTTGGATACCAAGATTGAAATTTTTGGTTGGGTAAAACTTTGGGAAAGTCAAACCCTAATTTGAACCCGGACCTAAAAACCCTAAAATACTAAAACTAGTAGTTTGGGTACATTCGCTATATCTAGATATTGCAGAAGGATCGGGATCAAAAACATTTACAGGCCGAATATAAATTCCTGATGTACCCTTTGTAAAAGTTTCAACCTCGGATTCTCTATATTTTTGGAGATATGATTCCTTCAAATCAGGTTTCCAACATATCCCAAGATTCATCCCTAGGCAGGACACCTTGGGAGAATTTCTATATCTAGGGCTATGAATGTCCAAATGAAATTTTGCAAGATTTTCCATATAGGAAATGGACTTTACTTTCTGTGGTAAAAGTTTCAGAACCCTAAGGTGAAACAGTGACACATGGAAGTCTGTACAAGTTCGCTATGCTGAACAGTCCTGAAATAAGTCACCTTGGGAAAACTCTCATAAGTACCAATTGGTGAAACCAATTATGCTCAAACTTGCGGTGTTGGAAAGAGGACAGATGAGGACACCTCAGGGAAAAGTTTTAGACATAGAGAAGTAGTAATTGTGGATATATTATAGAAACAATATCAGGAAATTTTGCAGAAGAAATTGAAGAAAACTAGGGCATCAGATATTTTGCAGTTCTGATCATAGTTTTGGGAAAATGAGGATGCTACTGAGCTTGCCTTGAGGAGCCACATATTTCTATCCAATCAAATCTGAAAGATTCCAAGTTTTGAAAATTAGGGTTTCTCTGAAAAACCCTAGATCAACCAGATTCGGAACCATGATGGACACCTCAAATCGGTAAGATCTAATCTTTTGTTATTTACATTTGAGGTTCTCATTTAAAAAAGACTAATCACACCAGCTTGATGAGAGGCTTGGTAAATTTGAAAACTTCCAATCATGGAAGTATAGGATCTCACTGGTTCTTGAAGAAAATGAATTGGACACCTATATAAGTGGAGAGGTTCCAGTTCCAAAGGGAGATGAGGCTAAAGCCTTACACCATAAGAAATTGGTCAAGGCCAAGAGGATTATTGTTGATTCTATCAAGGATCACCTTATACCACAAGTGTGTTCCCTAATTACACCTAAAGATATGTTTGATTCCTTGACCAAGCTATTTTAAGGGAAGAATATAAATCAGAAGAAGTATAGGAACTCCGTGATCCTTAAAGAAATTGACTTAGATCAATATTTCAGTAAAGAAGTTATAAGAGCTAGAGGGAGATGAGGTTAAGGCTAGAGCCAACAGAATCATTGAATATTATATTAAATATCATCTCATCCCTCATGTGTCATCTTTGAAGACACCAAAAGGAATTGTTTGATGCTATGACGAAACAATCGAAGAAGAATAAGATATTGTTATAACCACCTTGAATGGCCTCCCAAGATCATGGGATTCATTCATTCAAGGAATGTGTGCCAAAAGGAAGTGATTACCTTCAGCAGACTCTGGGGAGAGTGCAAACAAGAAGAATCTCGACTCATAATAATAGAAGAGAAGATGGGAGCAACTGAAGATCAAGCTCTCACGATTCAAACAAGATCCCTCAAGTGATGAGGAATATGAAGAACTCAATTCTTGAAGAACCTCTTATCCGTCTTAGCATTTGGATAAGAAATGATGTTGTTATGAATGAAGAATATGATGAAGCTGAAAGAAGGATTCTACCCACGAAAAAAATAAAGATAAGTATTCAATTGTCATTTCATGATATTATTTGGCTATGCATTTGTTTATATTCAATTGATGTGCTATGCATGATAGAATGTTTGCATTAATGGCAATATACTACTAATATGCATGTGATGGATAAGTATCCCATGGTGTTATACAACTCTCCATTGCTAATTATCTAGCATGAAACCTCTTTATTGGAATATTGGATTAGTGCACAATCTCAATGATGTCATGGTAGATATGGAAGGCATCTAGAAAGTTTCCATGAGATATGGATGAATGTTGTATTGGCTAAAATAGTTGCATGATTATATCTTTATCCATAAGAATTTTCCATTATGAATATGCCTCATGAAATGTTTCTAACCATACAACTAATTAATTTTACTTGTAGGAAATATCGCGTACAATCACCTACAAGAAAATAAGGATGAGACTTGTTCTGAAGAACAAGTGATGACAGTTTGAGAAATAATCCAAGATGAAGAATAATATGACGATACTTTCAGAGAAAGAAAGAGGTCTCAAACACAATTCACTTATGTGACACTGTTGAGCGACATCATTGATGTAGAGCCTTCTAGATATGAAGAAGTATCCAAGAAGAAAGGGAAGGAGAGTACCAGTTCAAGAAGAATGATGTCTAGGATGCGGTATCGAGACTTGAAGGGAAGTCCATAGACTCTTCCATATGGATATACAAAATCCAGCATATGGAAACATCGTGGCATACAATATTCATAGCACGAAGCTTCTTACAGAAAGAAGGCATAGACTGCAAAGAGACATTTGTAGCTACTGGGAGTTAAGACACATGACATGCAGACTCATGTGTGCAAATTAAAGAAGGCCATGTATGAGCTCAGAAGGCACCCATGGGATAACACATACATGAGGAGCTTGAAGATCACCTAGAGTGATGAAGATCTTAACCTTTGCTACAAAGTTGAAGATGAAATCCTATAGAGGATGACAAGCTCATAGATAGGTGCAAGAAGAACTTTTGAAAAGGTTCAAGATAGAGGATGTTGGTATCCAGTGACCCTAGATAGATACATAGAATATTAGTACTAGAGGAAGTTACTTATAAATCTATTACAGAATGTTTCAATACATAGAGTATGAAATAAAGAGGGAGTATGATGCTCCGCTTTAGAGGGAGTGATTGCAGAAGATCCTGAAGTTTGGCATTATACAAAAGGATCGAAATCTTACTGATGGCTCTAGGATTTATTGAGAGTAAAGTGGATTCCAACCTTTACTTGAAGGTTGAAGGAAAAAGACCAATGATGCTCCTATTATATGTCAGTGACCTGTTCCTGACAGGAAAAGAGGAACTCATTAAATATGCAAGAAGGAGACTTGCTTCCGAGTTCGAGATGAAATACCTCGGTATGATTCACTACTTTCTAGGCATGGAGGTGTGGCAAAATGTAGATAGAATGTCCCTGGGACAAGGGAAGTATGCAGTAGAGATATTTAAGATGTTTGGGATGATGGGATGCAAGGTCATGGCCACACCTATGGCATTGAACCTAAAGCTACTGAGTAATGCTTCATTAGAGATGGTTGATGCCACGATGTATCATTAGATGACTTTTTCTTTGATGTACCTGATGAATACAAGACCAGATATTTGTTTTGTTGTGAACACATTGAGCCAGTTCCTAACGGATCCAAGACATGTTCACCTGATTGCTACAAAGCATATTCTAAGGTACCTGAAGGGTACAGTTGATTATGGGCTCAAGTATGAGGTGAATCAAAAGATTAACTTGGAAGGTTATGTGGATTCGGATTGGGAAGGTAGTGTCATTGATAAGAAGAGCACTTCGGGGTATCTCTTTAGTATGGGATCAGGTGTGATCTCTTGGTTTAGCAAGAAAAAGTCCTGCATGGCACTGAGTACAGCCGAATTAGAGTATGCCGCAGCTTGTTCGATTAGTTGTGAGGCAGTGTGGCTGAGGAAGCTACTATCTAATTTGTTTGATCTCCAGTTGGATGCTACTTGTATATATTGCGACAACCAGAGTTGTGTGAAGTTGTCAAAGAACTCGATGTTCCATGACAAGTTGAAGCATATCTAGATCAAATATCACTATATCAAGGATATGGTACAGAGAGAAGTAGTGAAGCTCCAGTATTTTGCGACAGATGAGCAGATAGATGATGTGTTGACGAAGCCATTAGCCAGAGTGAAGTTTGAGTACTTCAGGGAGAAGCTTGGTGTTCTCCGGATCGAGGTTCCTTCCAAGAGGAAGTGATGAGTCCGTGAGCCTTTCTGACATGGTGGTAGGATTGGTTCCTCCCATGGTCAGATGTAAGTGTTGTGCCTTTCTGACATGGTGGAAGGATTGGTTCCTCCCATGGTCAGATGTAAGTGCTAAGCCTTTCCTCGGATGGTAGTAGGTGTGTCCTACCATGTCAGTGGATGTAAGTGCAGATCCTTTCCCTAGATGGTAGTAGGTGTTTCCTACCATGCTAGCACATTTAAGTGCAAATCCTTTCCCTGGATGGTAGTAGGTGTGTCCTACCATGCCGACAGATGTAAGTGCAAAGCCTTTCACTGGATGGTAGTAGGTGTGTCCTACCATGCCAGTGGATGTAAGTGCTGGGGCCTTTCCCTGGATGGTAGTAGGTGTGTCCTATAATGCTGGTGTATGTAAGTGCTAGAGCCTTTCCCAGATGGTAGTAGGTGTTTCATATCATGCTGGTGTATGTAAGTGCTAGATCCTTTCCCGGATGGTAGTAGGTGTGTCCTACCATGCCGATGGATATAAGTGTTGGAGACTTTCTCAGATGGTAGTAGGTGTGTCCTACTATGCCGATGATATAAGAGCTAAAGAAGAAGACCTACATGGAGGCTAGTCCTAAAACTAGCATGAAAAAGGGTTGGCTCTGTAGAACTTCCTATGACGAGTAGAAATTAGAGATAGCACCATTTTGATTAAGATAGCGTGAGTAGTGATGATGATGATGATCTAGTCTGATGATGATCTAGCTTTGATGATGATCCAATGATGATGATGATCTAGCTTTGATGATGATCCTGTGATGTAGACTTGTGCTGATGAATTGTGTCAAGAGAATACCTTCCTAGTTAAGAGGGATTGTTGATGTATTTGTAACTTCGGAATGTATTCACTTGTATATATTATCTATTGTATTTCATCGTACTTCGATGTTCCTATCGAGAAAATCATTAATGTAATCAATTCATTTAAATTCATAGAGGTTAACCCTCCTTTGTTGATTGGGGGGGAAATTCCCCGGAGTTGAGGGGCACTAGGGTTAGTAGACTCTCCTAGTGAAGTCGGCCATGGTAAGTAATTGTCAAGTCGAAAACTAGTAGAAATAGAGAGTGAGCCTCTCTAGTTGCAACACACACTCACTCAACTATGGTGCATGAGTGAGAGAAGAGGATATTGCACAAGTGAGAGAGAGAACTGTTGTCTGAGATCACCTTTTTGTCTTTGGGTTTTACTTTTTCCATTGTTTCTCATTCTATCTCTGAGGAAGTTGCGGGTTTTTGTCCTTTATGGTTTCCCCAATAAAAACTCTTTGTGTCTCTTGTCTCTTGTGATTATTGTTGTGCATGTTATTCTCTTAGATAATATCCTAAGATCATATTTACTAAATGATAAAAAAAGATAACACACACAAGGTTGGTTGGTTCGCAATAACTTATTCTTAACCATTGGTTGATTTGGGACAGTGACTATGTCACATGACCCAATTTTGCAAAATAATATTATCTTATTTTGATTTTATTCCAAGACATTATGTTAAATTTTATGTTAAAGTTATAACTGATGACTTAGCAGAGTCAAGGATGTGGAATGTAATTCTAAATATTTAAATTTTAAATAAATAAAAGTGGAGACAACAGCTTGGGAGAGCTGTTAAAAAGAGTGTTACTGGTCAAGTTGGTGGAGGAGACTAGGTGGAGAGCAAATAGACAAGTGGTAGCATCCTCAAAAACTTCCTATGTTGCAGGTGGAAACCTCCCTACATTTGGGGTCATGATCCCCCAAGAAAGTGGGATCAGAGCAGGTGGCTCAATTAATGACAACTAACCCAAAAAAGACCTAGGCAATCTTAATAAAAGTACCCATTGAAGAGAGCTGGGGCTGCTCATTTTCCAGGAGAAGAATCATTCAGGTGAATGCACTAGAATTCATTGGGGAAGGGAAATTTTGAGGAAGGTGTTTGAGGGGCAAACTGCAGGAAGGTGATCTAGTACAACTTTCTAGCTAAAAGATCTTACTGCTGTGTGCAGAGTTGGTATTGATTCTTGGACTAGTACTTTGTTGTTTGCTCCACCTAGTTCCATCCAAGGAGACCAAAATAGGCTCGGGGGTCCTGAGAAGTCGTTGTTTGAGCGCTCTCCAAGAGTTGGTAAGGAGGAATGACCTCCCATTTTTGTTGTCATCCAGCTTTAAAAATAGGTTCCATTATCTTTTAATTTATGTGTTAACGTTTATATCTATGTGTGAACAAATAATGAATGATTATATGTTATGTTGTAACTGTTAAGTTTGAAATATCTTAGTTGTATTAATGTTGAATCTATTCTTTGATGAAAAATAAATCCTACCTGTGTTTTTCCCCATCTAGAGTAATCGAGATCGTACTCTAGCATAGGTAGTGTGTTTAAATGATTGAGGTATGATAGGAATATGAAATGAATAGAGTACTTCTGTTTTTCATAGTATTGAAATGATTTCTTTCAGTAGATAGTTGTTTTTCTAGAAGAATATTATCTGTTTCATAGATTTGTTGTTAGAACTAGACTGTATATTTAGAATATCAGAAATGAAACAGAATTATATTATTTTACTAACAGTAGTATGTTCAAGTATGTAAATTCATTCTTCTACACAGTGCCTACTTCTATAAACTAAACATCTATACTAAAATAGAAGGAATAGTATTGTCAGTTGAATGCTTAATATTTATGTTAAGTAAAGATGTAAATATAGTTCTGTTAGTTTATTTATTTCCAGTAGTATTAACTAATTTACCTGCAACTATCTGAACTCTAAATAAGAACTTGGTAACTATTACAATTCTTTTCTTAGTATTAATAACTAAAAGACAGTATTAACCTATGCTTAAGTTATTATTAATAAGGAACTATCCTTACACACTTACAGACATTATAGATGTAAAGAGTATTGACAGGTATGGAAGTTCTTATTTCTTTCACCAAGCTTACAAAAATAATCTTATTAAATAAACACAATTATTATAGACTGCTCTCAGTCTTAATTAATAATGTATATAAATACCAACATAAACTTAAGAGAATACATTATTCATAGATAATAATGTTATTAATGCAAATAATATTAATATTAACAATAAATAGTATTGTTTATAATTAACAATTCTTTTAAACAAACTGAAGAAAACCTTGTGACAGAAATCGAATTAACAAAATTACAATACAGAAATTATTACTTTAAAAGTGCAATGGGTAAAAACCCTAGCTCATACTTCTGAGCATAATTTATCTGTATACTTATATACATTAGTAACCTAAGTTAACCATAAGTTAGTTCTTTTAGAAAAACTATTAAAGAACCAACTAAATTCATTTCTCAGGAAATAAATACAATACTGTATAATATAAACAAAATGTATACTTCTAAAAGAAACTATATCTTATTATTTTACTAACAGGGTGTACCTGTGAAATCGAAAGACAGGGTTAAAACCCTTATATTTATTACAAGTACAAATAGTAAAACATTGAACTAATAAATGAAATTCATTTAATTAAGTAACCATTAAATAACCAGACTAATATAATTTACTCACAGTCCTTTAAGGACAAATAAAAAGAATGTGTAATTATTATAATTAGAATAATTTATATCAAACGAGGGTTTTTACAGGTTAAACCCTAATTCATAACTCCAAATAAAAACAGCAAGAATTAAGTCACGACCACAAATATCAGTCTTAAAACTTTAAGTATAAACCCTTACAGAGTATTTAAACAAAATACAAAAGCTCGACTGACTGTCAAGCAGGATAGAAACCCTAAATTTTTACATAGAGCTTAATATAAAACATTTGTTAAACCAAATGAGTTTAGACAACACTGTCATTACATAAACCATTAATTTAACCAGGCCGTAAGCCAAACTTTGACTAAATACATTGCTCAGTTAAACCGAGTCTACCCGTCGACTAGCGAGGGTTGATACTAAGTGTTACAACATTAACCTGTAAAAACAACAAAACATAACTCATGGCGAATCGAGGGAGGGTTTCCTCAAACCCTAGGTGGTACCATTGACCACCCTGATACAAGTAGGGTGAAAACCCAACATATGGACCACGAGGCTTACCTGAAACAAACCACGAGCCACGGCAATAGTTGGTTGACTTCCTATTGTCTCTGCCATGAAATTTTACAGTAGAAAGCACTTGCAAGGAGTGTGAAATACCACTGTTAGCATAACAAATACTTATTAAACCATGATAACATTATATATACTTGCAGCAAGTAAAAGAACTCTAAGCGTATTAACTCACCTGTCAATGGAGAACGACGAACAGCCTCAACGAAGCACTGTCACCTACAGGCTTGCATTTTAAACTCAACATCCTGCAGCTGCAACCCTCACACAATGGCGAGCCACGAGAACAGAAGAAGGTAACTAAAGTAGACACTAAGACACGAAAACAGCGAATGGGAGATTGCACAGGTAGCGAGCCAAAGGTAACGAAAATATCCACTAGTTGCAGAGGGAGAACCCAGCCACTAAGAATGGCATTCAAAACCACACATCGGAGATAAATGCAGTACTGAAGCAAGGCATAAGACAACCAGCACAAGGAGGACCGACGGCCGCCACAAAATCCAAGCAGAGCAGCCTCAAGGGCCAGCGAAAACTGTGGGAAAGAATGATAAGGGTTAGGTTTACAACAATGTTTTATATCTCCCACACTTGGTCAGGAGACGACCACGTGGTCACATAAAATCAAACATGCAGTGGGTCGTAGACTATAGTGCTTGCATAAAATCAAGAACCAATTATTAAATCATTGGGGAAATATGTTAAACCCAATCATTTGCCATGCAATCGTTAATCATATGCACCATATCATATGTTAATATAGTGACAAGATTATCAACACGATGGTTACATTGACCTAGCTTATAGTGACACTTTAAAACCTTGATAAAAGCCCGATTTTGTTTATACATTAAACTCTTTTCACCGCTAACCTTATGATATTATATCATAACTTCACAATTTCGATTTGGAGGATTACAATTCTTTCTCTAAACATTGTCTATGTTATAAGATAGAAATCCAATATGTTATGTCTTTACTATATGTCTTTACTAAAAATAAGAGATCAAATGTTTTATGGGAGAGTTCATCAATAAACAACTATAGTTTTCCTTGTAAAAAGACTATAGTTTATACATAGTAAATATCTCGTAATAACAACGTTACAAGTCATAATTTTTATATATGATATAATGTAATAGTGGAGAGGATCATAAACTCTAATTTAAATACGTTTAGAGTCATGAACTCATTATAGATTGAATATCTAACAAACAAATAGATTATGCCTGTATATAGACTTATATGAACTAATAAATCAATGGTAACAGAACTTCAAGTGAACAAAAACTTATTGTATGAACACTATTATGAAATTCTGTTACATAGTTCAAAGCGACAATACTTTGATGGATTTTGGGTTATGACTCGACTTGGTTCTTAATTTCGATTCACTATGACTAGTGGATAGTAAAGTAGTTATAGAACTAAAACAAGATAATTAGAAAGTTGATCAGTTTCGAGAACAATAATCTCAGATAAACTATTTGTAAACAGTAGTGTAACTCAAGAGAAGTATAATAGAAAATTATGAAATTGAATAGGAATGAATCTATTGAGTCCAAAAGTTATCAGAACCTCATGGTTCGACATGAAATTAAAGTGTAGGCATTAATGCTCTTTTGTAGGAAGGCATGATGGTTTGTAGTTTGCACAATCAAACTTATACTATACATAGATTGATAGGCTGTAAGTTACCTCGCAGAAGCGAAATGTGGGACAGTCGTTATACAGATAAGAAAATGTAATATTATATAAATACTGACAAAACAATCATTATATCATTGCAAATTACTTAGGCTAAAGTAAAAGTACTTGTATCCAAGATTCTAATTCTTAGAGTCGCAAACATTTTCTTTTGTCGCTACTTACTTCTGAACTTTATTACAAGAAAAACTAAAAGAATCCAAATGGTGTTACCTTACAGAAGTTGTTTAGAGTTTAGCAGCTTAATTACTAAGCTTTTTAATTGCAATTAAATACTTTTGATACTTTAGAATAACTTTTATTGCATACTCATTCGATCATACCTGTAAACCTGTAAGAACCAATATTCATCTGCGTTAGCACAATTGCTAAGTAAGCCCCGGATTCAAAAGTTAAATTCCACCTACTTGACATGAAAAGACTCATCAGTAAACTGAAGTAAAACAGTACGCAAGAAGACTTTATTCTTGTTACAAAAAAAAATGAACTGCTAATCTATTATAGTTAAGATTTAGGTGAAACTAATTACTTGACTGATTCTTTTACTTGCAAACTGTTAGCTGTTAGTAGACCGCAGGGTTTAGCATTTATTGATATCTCAAAATTTTAAATTTTTGTGAAAATTTGGGGTTTCGATAGACTACTAGGGCATCATCGGTCTCATCTATAGTGTCCATATGCAGGGTGCTAAGGAGAGATAAATCGGGGCATTTTTGTGTCACGTTCCCTTGGAAATCACACAGAGCACAAGTAGGAGCCGGAAGCGGTTCTATCATGGCTTTAGCTTCCCTTCCCCCAATCTTCTTTGGAGGAAGGGTAGGAGTAGAGACAAGAATAGTATTTAGTGGAGTGGGGGGCGATTGTGACATATTCTCAATAGGTTGGATGGGAGTTAACCCGACCTGTGGGGTTGGGGGTGGAGTAGGTGGCTTGAGATACCACACAGGAATTCCCAACATGAAATTAGGCAAATTGAGAGTAGCCATGATAGTCTTGCTCACAATGCCAGAAGTAACTATTGGACTCGAGTCAAGTGGGGACACTGATGAGTGTAATGGCCATAAGTGTTACAGATGGCACATGGATGGTTAGTCCGTAACTATGGGATCTTCCCAAGTCGAGCAGGACGCTGAGGATTCTGTGTAGGGGTTTAGCATTGTTATTGTTTGGAGGATTGGCTTGTTGGCCACCTCCTTGGTTCTGGTTGTTGCCTCGATTCCTACCTCTCTTATTCTTTCCCTGCCCTTGTCAGTTATTGGGGGAGGGTTGGTGAGGGAGGTTCTCTTATGCGTATACCTATATTGTGGGAGCAGGAGGATTCAAGGCCAGAGCCAGAGTGGGTTGCATAGGTGGTGCGTAATAAACAGGAGCAACAAGTGGTGTTGTAAATCCAATTGTTTAGCCAGTACATGAGAGTGATGAACAAGTCGGTCCATGAACATGAGGATTTTGCATGGGAGGTGCATAGGAAGAGGTGGGTCCGGACTAAGCCTTTACGCATGAATAATCAGGGGTGTAACCTAGTTGGGAAACACTATGGATGTTACCAGGATGGGGTGGCACCATGGGAGGGGTCGGATAAAATAGATACACAAGACACAAGATCAAACTGCTGAGCCTTAAGGTAGAGCATATACACAAGACACAAATATTTTCCTCGGGGAAACCATAAATGGGAAAACCTCGCAAAATTCCTCAAAATAGTTCTGTCACTAAGACAATATTGAAAGATGGAAAACCCCAAGTATAAGAAGTCTTCTACATCTCTCTATCTCTCCTCCTTAATCTTCTCTCTCTCTCCTCGTGCGAACTTGAGTGAGTGATTGTGTGTATAAATGAGGGAAGGTGCCTCCCTATTTATACCCTTCAAGTGACTGACCTACTAACTTGATTGGTATGACCTCTTACCCTAACTGGTCTGACTTCACCTAGGGGGACTTAAAAGTACATTTTATTATATTCAATTTGGGTACTACTTCCCTGACTTACAACGAAGGGTTTATCTCAATGACCATAGACAATAATGACATGCCGAAAGGAGGTAAACACATCTCAAATGGGGGAACAACAATATACAATAATAATATACATCGTAATATATTCCAAAGTTACAATTACAACAACATAAAATTCCCACATAAAAGGTGCAACCATATGTATGTTTTGTCCTGAACATTAGGAAATTATGGTACATTTTCTAGTGGATTGTCAATTCTCAAAAGAGGTATGGGAATATTTGAAAACTCAGTTATATGTGTCTATAAAGAGGGAAGGAACATCCTATCAAAACCATTTAAAAACCAGTTTGAAGATAGATTAGTCGGTGACTTCAAATCTTTCCCCATTCCTATGAGTTGAGCAATATGGCATTCCAATAATGAGATCATATTCCAAAATGTTTCACTTTCACCATAGTAATTTTTCTATAAATTCCATTTCCATTTTTAGGATTATAGGGATATTGTTAAGGAAAATCCATAGCAATGAATTGGTTCAATGGTGACAGATGACTCATGCCCATGAATTCATCTAGAAGGGAAAACCTTACATGCCTTACCCAATCCCTTTAGTTCGGTCAATATGAAATATATTGATTGAATGAAGGACAAAATCAACTCACTCATACCCTTGGATTCATTCGATTCAAATACATTTTTCAGCTAAGTAAGGGCATGGTAGGCCTAGGTGTTAGATTTTTATCATTCAAGCTAGCATTATGATCTTAGGATCTTTAACTGAGAGAATAACATGTACAACAATAAACACAAGATACAAGAGACACAAAGAATTTTTCCTCGGGGAAACCATAAAGGAGAAAACCCCACAAATTCCTCAGAGATAGAATCAGCACCAAAAGTAAAACCCAAAAACATAAAGATGATCTCCAGACAGCAGTAGTCTCTCTTTTTTCCCAACAACTTCTCTCTCACTCATGTGCCCCAATGAGTGAGTGTGTGTGTGATAAATAGAGAGGCTCATTCTCTATTTATATTCTTTCGTTCACTTAATGTCCTCTCCAACATGTCGGCCTCACTTAACAATTACTTACTATAGCTGACATCTCTAGGAGAGTCTAATAACCCTAGTGCCCCACAACTTGTGGGGAATTTGCCCCTCCAACTAGCAAGGAGGGTCATCCTTAACACAATGGTGGGGACTATTGCCCCGACTTACAATAGCTCACCTAGGGTCGACTTCTCTAGGATATTCTAATAACCCTGGGGCCCCACAACTGTGGGGACTTTAACCCTTGATCAATAGGAGGGTTACCCACAATGACTTGACATGACTTGTTCACATTATAGAAACTCCCGATTGGAACATCGGGGCATGACATGACTCAATTACATTACAAATACTTCCCGGAATAAACATCAGGGTACAATACATAAGATATACAAGTGAATACATTCTGAAGTTACAATTACATCAACACTCCCTCTTAACTAGGAAGATATTCTCTCGACACAACTTATTATCACAAGTCTTCTTCTCTGTATCATCTAGATCATCATTGAGTTCTCGTCATCTTCATCTAGATCTGGATCATCACTCGATCTAGATCATCACTGTTGGATCATCATCACGGGATCTGGATCATCATCACTGGATCTGGATCATCACTCGATCTAGATCATCATCACTGGATCTAGATCATCACTCGATATGGATCATCTCTACTAGATCAACATCACTGGATCTGGATTATCACTCGATCTAGATCATCACTACTGGGTCATCATCACTTGATCTAGATCATCACTCGATCTGGATCATCATCACTGGATCTGGTTCATTACTCGATCTAGATCATCACTCGATCTGGATCATTACTTGATCTGGATCATCACTGGGTGAACATCACTGGTGCTATCTCATGATTCTTCTCATCACAGGAAGTTCTACAGAGCCATCCCTTTTTCATGTTGGGTGTAGGCCTAGCCTCCATGTAGGTCTTCTTTAGCGCTTATATCTGACCCTAAGTTAGAATGGCCTGTCCAGCACTTACATCTGACCTTGACTCATCAGAAAGGCATGCCCAGCACTCACATCTGACCATGAGAGGAACTTAATCCCCTCACCATGTCAGAATGGCCCAACCCTTACATCTGACCATGGAAGGAACTTCATCCTCTCACCATGTCAGAATGGAAAATCCCTTACATCTGACCTTGACTCGTCAGAATGGCACAACCCTTACATCTGACCTTAACTCGTCAGAATGGCACATCCCTTACATCTGACCTTGACTCGTCAGAATGGCACAGCCCTTACATCTGACCTTGACTCGTTAGAATGGCACAGCCCTCACATCTAACCTTGAATTGTCAGAAAGGTTCTCGGTCCTAGAGTAAGGATCCCTGGTAACTGACCAGGTGCCTCCTTTCAAAGAATGGCAACAGCCCTTATATCTGATCAAGTGGGAACACATCCCTCAATCACATCAGAATGGCCCTGCACTTATATCTGATCATGTGAGACTACATCTCACAGTCATATTAGAATGTCCCTCAGTCCTAGACTGAGTATTCCTAGTAACTAACTAGGTACCTCCATTCAAATAATGGCAATAGCCCTTATATCTGATCATGTAGGAACCAATCCCACAGTCATATCAGAATGGCTCAGCACTCATATTTGACATGGAAGGAACCAATCCTCTCACCATGACAGAATGGCTCAGCCCTTACATCTAACCATGGAAGGAACTTAATCTTCTCACCATGTCAGATTGGCTCTAGGTCTCATCATTTCCCCTTGGAGGGAACCTTGATCTAGAGAACACCAAGCTTCTCCTTGAAGTACTCAAACTTCACTTTGGCCATTTCTAGCATAGAATCATGTCAGGGCTGATTACGTTCAAGGATAACCTATGAGCTTCGCCAGGATGGATTACATCCAAGGACAACCTACAGGTCTATTTACATCTGAGCAACCTACGAGCTTCGCCAGGATTTATGCTCAAACAACCTATCTCAACGACTATGCTAGAACTCCCTCTTTCAAGAGATCTTGATCTGGATCACATACTAGAGCTTCACTGCTCCTTTCTCCCAAATAGCAAGTGGCAACATATTTTGCCTCAACTGTACTCAACGCCATGCAGGACTCCATCCTGCCAAACCAAGAGATCACACTTGATCCCATACTGAAGTACCACCTCAAAGTGCTCTGCCCAATACAAATCCTCATAACCCTCCAGGTTAGTCTTCTTATTCACCTCATACTTGAGCCCATAATCAATTGTACCCTTCAGGTACCTCACTACATGCTTTACAACCATCAGGTGAACATGTCTCAATGTGTTCACAGCAAAGCAAATATATTGTCTCGTATTCGTCAAGTACATCAAGGAATAAATCATCTGACGATACATCATGGCATCAACCGAATCTGATGAAGCAACACTCAATAACTTCAGGTTCGATGCCATAGGTGCAGTCGTGGCCTTGCAGTCCATCATCGTGAACCTCTTCAGGATCTCTACTGCATACTTCCCTTGTCCACACCTCCATGCCTAGAACGTACTGCATCATCCCTTAGTCCTTTATCTCAAACTTGACAGCAAATATTCTTCTTGCAAATTTAATGAGTTCCTCTTTTTTGTCAAGAACAAGTCATCGACATATAACAGCAGCATCACTGGTCTTCCACCTTTAACCTTGAAGCAAAGGTTGGAATCCTCTTTACTCTCAGTAAAGCCTAGATTCATCAGTAATCTGTCCATCCTATCATGCCATGTCAAACCTCAAGATATTCTATAGTCACTCCCTCTGAAGCGGAGCATCATACTCCCTATGTCTTCCATACTCTATGCACTGAAACATTCTGTACCGAAGTGACAAGTAGCTTCCTATGCTACTAATATTCTATGTATCCATCTAGTGTATAGACTTTCATCTTCAACCTTGTAGCAAAGGTTAAAATATTCATCAAGCTCATCATGTATGTGTTTCAACTCCCACTGGCTGCAAATGTCTCTTCGTAGTCTATGCCTTCTTTTCATGAGAATCCTCATGCTACGAATCTTGCCTTGTATCCCACGATGTTTCCATCTACTGCATTATGGAACTATGAACTTCCCTTCACATATCGATACTGCATCCTAGACATCATTCTTCTTGAACTGGTCTTCCCTTTCTTCTTGGTTACTTCTTCATGGCTGGAAGGTTCTGCATCAATGATGTCACTGCATCCACCATATTATTCTTCATCTTGAACTGTCATTACCTGTTCTTCAAAACAAGTCTCATCCTTCTTTTCTTGTAGGAAATTTTACACGATCTTTCCTACAAGTCAAATGCATTAGTTGTATGGTTAGAAACATTTCATAAGGCATATTCATAATGGTAAATTCTTATGCATAAATATATGATCATGCAATTATTTTAGCCAATACAACATTCATCCATATCTTACGAAAAATTTTCTAGATGCCTTCCATCTCTACCAGGACAACATTGAGATTGTGCACTAATCCAATATGTCAACAAAGAGGTTTCATTCTAGATAAGTAGCAATGGAGAGTTTTATAGCACCATGAGCTACTTACCCATTACATGCATATTAGTAGTATATTGTCATTAATGCAAACATTAAATCATGCATAATACATCAAGTGAATATAAACAAATGCATAATAAAACAATGACAATTGAATACTTATCTTTATTTGTTTCGTGGGTAGACTCCTTCTTGAGCCTTCAGCTTCATTATCTTCTTCATTCATCATTTCTTATCCAAATGCTAAGATGGATAAGAGTTTCTTCAAGATTTGAGTCGTTCATATTCATCATCATTTGAGGGATCTTCTTTGGATGGTGAGAGCTTGATCTTCAGTCGCTCCCATCTTCTCTTCTCTTATTATGAGTCGATCTTCTTCTTCTTGTGTGTGCTCTTCCGAGAGTCTGTTGAAACTAATCACTTCCTTCTGGCACACATTCCTCACATGAATGAATCCCATGATCCTGGGAGGCCATTCAAGGTGGCTATCACTACTTCTGCATTCTCCTCTTCTTCTTCTACTGCTACAATTTGTTCTTTGATTTGAAAGACCCGTGTAAAGTATGACTGTATGGTCTCTGCATTCTGGATATTCACATTCTTCAACTGGTTTCTTAAGGTCATCTTCTGATTTGTGTTTTTCCCTTCAAATAGCTTGGACAAGGAATCAAACATCTCTTTCAGTGTCTTTATGGAAGACACTTATGGTACAAGGTGATCCATGATTGAATCAACGATGATCTTCTTGGCCTTGACCAAGTTCTTCTTGTGTAAGGCTTCTAGCCTCATCTCCCTCTGGAACTAGAACCTCTGTACTTGTGTAGCTGTCCAATTCATTTTCTTCGGAGACATCATATACTTCCATGCTTGGAAGTTTTCAATCTCACCAAGCTTATCATCAAGCTAATGTGATAGATCACTTTGAAATAAGAACCTGAAATGAAAATAGCAAAAGATTAGATCTTACCGATTTGAGGTGTCAATCCTGGTCCTGGAGCTGGCTGATCTAGGGTTTGTCAGAGAAACCCTAATTTTCAAAAATTGGAATATTTTAGATCTTATTGGATAGAAATATTGACCTCTTCAAGGTGATTTGTCCAGTGTACTCATTTTTCGAAAACAGTTGAGGGAAGCTCCCGAAACAGGAAGCCCTAGTTTTCCAATTTCTTCTACAAAAATTCCTGATATTGTTTCTGTGGTATCTCCAAACTTACTACTCTTCTATGTCTGAAACTTTGCACTGAGGTCGCCTCACCTGTCCTTGTTTCAACACCATAGGTTTCATCAAAATTTGTTTCACCAATTGGGACTTATGATTATTTTCCCAAGCTGACCCGTTACAGGATTGTTCAATACAACGAAGTTGTACGGACTTCCACGTGTCACTGTTTTATCTTCTGGGTCTGAAATTCGGACCACAAAAAGAAATTTCCATTAAATTTCTACAACATCTTTAGAAATTTTATTTGGACCTTTGTATCCTGATATATGGAAATTCTCCCCAGGTGTCTTGTTTAGGGATGAATCCTGGAAGAGGCTAGAACCCTAACTTGGAGGGAAAGTATCTCCTAGAATATAGCTAATCTGAGGCTAAATTTTGGACACAATGTAAATAAGGATTTTATCTTCGGTGTGTGAAATTTCATCTCCTGATCCTTATCCAATCCTGAGATATAGCGAATCTACCAAAACTTATCATTTTTAGTATTTTAGGGTTTTCCTAGCTCAGGGTCAAACTAGGGTTTGAGTTTCCCGAAGTTTCACCCAACCAAAAATCTTGACCCAGGTCTCTAAAATTCGATTTTGATGAGGAGATAAGTCATATGCCAAGATCACTCAAAAATTCCTCTTCTGTAAGAAGCCCTAATTTGCGTCACCAAAAACTGAAAATGTCCGGAATCAAATTATGCTTCGATAGAAAGATGTGCCCTTCAATGGAGAGTCATCCTAACATACTTTTGCTAATGGATTGTGGAGAGAGATGAAAAAAGTAAGAAGCCCTAGCTTCTATAGCTGCACAATGTCTTCTTCTCAGGTTATCTCTAATACCATGTTATATTTTTATCATTCAAACTAGCATTATGATCTTCGAATCTTTAACTAAGAGAATAACATGCACAGCAATAAACAAAAGAGACAAGAGACACAAAGAATTTTTCCTCGGGGAAACCATAAAGGAGAAAACCCTGCAACTTTCTCAGAGATAGAATCGGCACCAAAAGTAAAACCCAAAAACATAAAGATTATCTACCGACAGTAGTAGTCTCTCTTTTGTCCCAGCAACTTCTCTCTCACTCATGCGCCCCAATGAGTGAGTGTGTGTGTGATAAATAGAGAGGCTCACTCTCTATTTATATTCTTTCATTCACTTAATTTTCTCTCCAACATGTCGGCCTCACTTAACAATTACTTACTAGAGCTGACATCTCTAGGAGATTCTAATAACCCTAGTGCCCCATAACTTGTGGGGACTTTGCCCCTCCGACCAACACGGAGGGTCATCCTTAACACAATGATGGGGACTATTTCACCAACTTACAATAACTCACCTAGGGTCAAATTCTCTAGGATATTCTAATAACCCTAGGGCCCCACAACTGTGGGGACTTTAACCCTTGATCAATAGGAGGGTTACCCACAATGACTTGACATGACTTGTTCACATTATAGAAACTCTCGATCGGAACATCGGGGCATGACATGACTTAATTACATTACAAATACTTCCTATAATAAACATCGGGGTACAATACATAAGATATACAAGTGAATACATTCCGAATTTACAATTACATCAACACTAGGGGAATCCCATCCCGAACACTAAACCTTCCTATGTTATCACCAAGATCCAACCTTGAAAATTTTAACACCTAACGCTATCCATGTTTCCCGAGCCTACACTATAAGGTAAAGTTGGATTGAAGGTCAAGGCTTTCCAGTAATAATGAAATGTCGAGTAGAGATCCCACTCACTCAACCATTTTCCATAAATTATAAAGTGAGAGATAACATCTCGAGAAACAAAAAATTTAGAACAACAAATGAAACAAAGAGTGTTTATTTTATTTTCTTCCTAAATAAAAGAAGATGCACTTAAAACACACAAATAGAGATCTTGCACTAAATGTAGGCCCTAACCCTATAGAAATACTGTAAAAAAAAAGTCTAGAGAGGACAAAGAATGTGTTGTTCACTTTTGATACTAGAGTGGGTATGGACTATATGGGTATGGTTCTTATTGTTAATCCCTTCCCCCCCCCCCCTGCCCTATATTAGTTGTGTTTTCTTGGTATATTCAATATCCTTAGTCAATTGGTAGATCTGCTTCTAGCCTTGCTATGGCCTGATAGTTCATTAATTTCATGGAGGTATTCTTGACCAATTCCTTCTTTTTAGGTAGTTTACAATGATAATGTATCATATATAAAGAGGAAATAACCTCCTTGAAAGGTAGATCAGTACAAATAGTACCTCCAAATCAGGTAGGTCAACCTTAAAAGTGACTCCCTTTTAAGGGAGGTTGTCCTTCTAGTGACTAATTATAAAGGAGGTCTTCCTTTCCAATGCCTTAAAATAAGGAATCTTGAAACCTGGGTTGTTTGCATGGTGACACCCCATCACAACCACTAAAACATGACCCAATGGGTGATTCCCATTTGTTTCTATGAATAGAGAGTACTCTTACAACATATGACATAATGAAAGTGCATGTTTAAAGGATAATAGGAGTTCCATAAATGAAAATTGGCCTTCAATTCCTAAAGGGGAAATTTGAGAGGCAAAGACATATCTCCAACATGTGCATGCTAATGGTCCAATTTGGATTTGAATTTTTCCTCGAACAAATAAACTCTCTGTGAAGTTTCATGTAGTAGGTGGTAAAAAAGTTTCTAAATATGGAGAAATGTGCTTAATCTTCATTCACAAGCTTCAACTATGAATTCCTTACTCTCCTAGTAACTTGATGACCCATGTTGTCATTTTTCTTTGCAATCTTGGATAAGAAATTTGTTGCACATTTGGAAAATTCAAAGGAGTAATGTTATGGTCATTATATGCATGAACTAAAACTTGTTCATTCAGCAACAAATTGAAGTTAAGAAAAGAGAGGGAGTACACTCTACCTAATTCCATATGCCCTTCAACACCTTAGAAGATAATCTAGGTTAATAGTCGAATTTCACCAACTCAAATGAGAAGATTCAAATTCAGGTAATATATTTCTAGCTCCCCTTATTCAAACCATTCACATATGATTTATTCATTTATATATGTTGTTGAATCACATTCATTTGACATCATTGGAACATCCTTCTTGGATTACCTATAGGTATACTACATATTGAAATTGGACGAGCTTGCTTAGATGGGTGGGAACTTTTAAAATTGTCGTTGTTAGCACTTATAACATTGTTATGAAATTTGTTTGTTCACCCTATTTGATTAATTTATTTTATACCTACTACTACCACTTGTCAAAACAACCAACCCTATTGGATTTACCATTTCATGGCTACTTTTATTTTACTAGCTTGGGGTGGGAACTTTAAGCATTGTTATGAACTGTATATGCTTGTTGGATTAATGTATTTTGAATCTACTATTTGTTGTAGGGTTGGTGGGATCCTCGGAAATTCCCTAGTAAATACTATTGGAACTTATTTATTTATTTTATGGGGGCTTGGGTGGGAACATAAAACTAGATGGACTATTTACCCTTCATATGCTGACCTGAAAGAGACTTTCTGTTGGAGAACTAAGTCTTGCATTTCCCTATTTTATCTCTTGATGTGTTTAGTGGACATTACATAATCGAAAGGATGACCTTCATGTATAAAAAATACAAAATGGTGTGTATCATGAAGAGAGTGATTTTAAAATATTAACTGTTATGCAGTGACCACATGATATATTTTATATATATATATATATATATAATGCCACTACTCTCTGTCCCGCAATAGATTTGTTGGTGATACCCAAATGTGAAGTACTCTAGGTTCTAATTCATTTCTAATTGATATATATATATATAATTCTCTCTCCTCTATAAATTATCTTAGTTGGGATGGACATAAAGGTGATCAAATGCATGAAAAAATATGGAATGATTGAGGTTCTTCCCCTAACCTATTCTTATATAAATGTTAGGTATCAATGTGGAACTGTACTTCTATGTACTATGACATATCTTCAAAGCCATAAATAAAAGTATAGAGTGGAATCATCAAATAAGGCTACCTATTGAGAAATGTGCATGGGAATATTTATCTTCTTCGCTAGGCAAGGGATAGGTATGGTAATGGTGCGACTAGATATCCCTTTGAGTTAGAACTTATACTGAAAATAGACCTCAAATCAATATTTTCATGGTGCCTCCTCCCCAATGGAGTTACATTTAATGAAGTCACCTTCTTGAAACAATTCCTTGGTTCTTTGCAAATAAATTATAGTAAGGAATTTACAATAAATGTATATACCTTATTCTATGGAAACATAGCCCTTCAACATGCCAAAAATGAGAAATATCATGAATACTTCTTAGAGTATGTCTAGTAATCTACTTTGTCTCCAACTAGTAAGGATATCATATATCATATATCAGGATAGATTCCATGGAAATGACTCCAATTCTTATATTTTCTCCCAAGATGTTTGATAGTAGCTCACAAAGACCAAATTTTTGGGCATAATGTGTTGAACATACCCCTCAACTACGGAGGTCCACTTTAACAAATGCATGTGTCTCTGTTGGTATTGAATCTTAAATGGGTTATGGTTACTAAAAAGGAAGGGTTATGGATGTAGTTGAACATGAAATAATATTGGCTTTTAGTCAACTCTCTAAGAGATGAAAAAAAATCCAACCCATTTGGGAAATCCTATTTAATTAGATGGCGGTATGTATACGAGGATCTAAATACCCTTTGGTCAAGTTTCTAAAGACAAGGCTAAGGATATAAGGCATGAGTAACAAGATTGATTATATTCCTTACTGGCCTAGTTACCAACATGACATGAGTCAATATGTTATATAGATCTATTATAGAATCATATTCTTCCTAAAGTGATAAAGCTAAAAATATCCTTCTTTAGTAGCTTCTCTAGGGGCATCGTGATGGTTGTGTAGTCACGGATAAATTACATAGTAGCCCATATTCCCTGAGGTAGAGTGCAATTGTCGAAAATTCATCGAGGATGGTAAGTTTACTATGATTGTTATATTGGAGGTGTCAACATGAAATACATTAGAATAGCCAATATACATACATTATTGGACCTCTTAAATTAAATTCAAGAAGATCTTATGAGAATTAAACACTTCAGGGAGGAATCTGTCAAACAAGTATTGGAAGCTCTATGAAAACCTTTTGAAATTGATCCACCCAAGAATTATTTTTTATTTCATTAAATGGTTGTTTCCATTCCATCTCTTCATTTGTTTCCTTTCCCCAAGTTCTTTGTGGTTCTTTGAAAACGCCTCACGGGATAACCCTAAAAGATGTGGGGTAAGGGATTTCTTGTTCCTAAAATATTCTCATATCCTGTATTTTTATTTTTCCCTAGAATATGGAACAATTAACTAGGTCGAGCTAACAACTCTCCCATCCCTTCTATGCATTGCAATTGAAAATAATGTTGGTAGTCACCTACTATCTAGAAACATGAACTTATTATGGATATGATAAATGAAAAAATCTATAGAATGTGTGGCTTCAAGTTGTTGTGTATCATATTATAGATTTGAAGTCCAGGTTTGATATGACCTCCTACTCTCATATCTATAGAGCACAATTCCAATCCAAACTCACTATCAAAAGAGAGAGTGCATCTAGTTTGATTGAGATTTCAAAAGAAATTGAGGGCTTATCCATTGTAACACCTCCTTTTCCCTCTCTTTAGATTTGTGGTTATTGTATTTTGCTTCCCCATGCTAATGGTTGGATAGTATTTTTATTTTCATAGGCATGTTTGGAGCTATATTTTCACTTGTTATGATCATTCTAGGAGCAAAATAGAATTCTATATGGATAATATTATCTTATGCTTCTATATGAACTAAATGTGTTGTAATGTTCATATTTCATGAATTAATACATTACGGTTTTTAATGTAGAAAAATAAGGATATATATATATATATTACAGTAATCTACACACCAAAAAATGTAGATCAAGTATTTACCAGTATCCTCCTATTCCGCTGCCAATGTTGAAGTTGTTCATGTTGACTTTTCCATGGGACCTAATCTTATAATCTGGAGAATGTCCATATGTGTCCATTGACTCCCTTAAATTATAATCATTTATAGGCTCATTTTCATGAAGAGTTGATAGGGTTGTACGGTCAAGAGGCTTGATAAGGCCAAAATATGAGAACTTCAACTAACCATTTTTATCTAAAAGAAGGTTATCTGGCTTGATATCCCTAGAGTCATGATAAAATGGCATTAGAATAATAGCCAACTTTCCACGCCCACTAAAAATGTATCTTTTTCACTTCAAATGATATAAAACAATTTCCTGGCAATATAACATGAGATCAACTACAAACAAATTCTTTTTTATTCTGATATTGTAAGTTTCTAGGCTAGTTGATACATGTGTATGTAATTACGTTTATCTATAGATTTTGTAGACAGTACACTCTGAGCAATGTAGAACTGAGCCACATCCTCTGATAACGTGTCTTTCCTCATAAGAAGGGTCAACATATCACCTCTAAGAAAATACTCCATTATCAAATACAGATATTCGGCATCTTGGAATGAATGATAGAGTTTCACAATACAATGACTGTCAACTTCTGTAAGTAAGTTCCTTTTTTCACTAACATGCTCAACCTATTAATAATAATAAAAAAGCATTAGACAACAATGACAGAAACTCATAAAAATTAGAAATCCTAAATCCAATAGCGTTCAACAAAAAGAATATAAGAACATCATCTAATTATATAAGCAAATTTTATATCCTTGTAAATGGGGTTTGAAAAGAAATATTTCTTAGGAGAAAACATTCCAATCCTGCCATATGGGCTTTAGTTGTAAATGGCCAATTTACTGATGTAAATCATACATAAAATTTTCCATTATATTGGAATTAGATAATTTGTGAAAAGAACAAATTCTTGTGAATAACAGCCACAAACAACTATTAACATTTGTGGATTAATTTTATGTTTTTAATCTCATACTTGCTTATTTCTTCTATATCCCAACTATTCAAAATTGTGAAACATTTTAATTTAAATATTTTGTTTGTTGGAAAAGTACCAAATTCAAACTTCTGAGTTAATGTAATGGGAAGAAAAAGGGGATCAATTGATTTCCCACATTATAAACTTGGTGAATATTTACATAAATCCTATCCAGAGTGTTGAACTCCAAATCTTTAGAATAACAGAAAATTTTAACAAGAAAAAAGTATTCAAAGTGATGAGGATGTATCTTACACCGTTGGTGTATCCTAAAAAGGAATATTTTATATTATTTATGCTAGTTTTCCACGGGTAACTTGTATTCACTAAGAATCATAAACATTGGTAAAACATAGAGAATGAAAAATCAAAGAAGAGAACCACTATCTCATCAATAGCAATTTTAACAGATGCAAAATACTTGGTTAATAAAGGTCTTAAGATTGTAAAAATAGAAATTTTTTATCACAAAATGGGATCATAACATAGGGAAGAGAGGACACATTTAAGGACCCCCTCTGGAAGATTTGAAAGGAAAGAAAGATCAGACTATTTTAAAATTCCCTAAAAAACATGACCGATGTCTGGAGGAACAGGAATAAAAAAATGGGAAAAAGAAACTACATTCAACATAAGGATTGTAATGTATGTTATATAGAGTTATAAACAGAATGAGTGTAGAATGTTTGATGTGACCACTAACAAGGTAACAATCAGTTACAATGCAAATGTGGATGAAAGTGCATGGTTTTCCATCTTGAATCTGATCTGGAATCTAATCAGAAATTTATCATATCTAGAATCTAATCCACAAAAAATGGCATTGAATTTTTTATTGATGTCCAAAAGTACCCAAATTAAGGGATTAGCATTTGCAACCAACATTATTAGCCAAAGAAAAACATAAGGGCATACAAGCCCCACTTAAAATAAGATGAAATTAAATGGAAAAAGTGTACAAGAAAAGCAAGACACAAAATGGCATATATACACACGTATAGGTAGATTATCCCAAAAAGATAAATGAGTCCTATAAACTCGTGACAAAAAAAATAAATGAATCCATTGAATTCTTGAATTTATCAAAATGAAAATTTCTAATTAAATTCTTAAATTTACTTTTATGAAACAAATGAAATTGATAAAAATCCATTTTCAAGAGCCAACATGATGGATTTAAGAGAACAATAAAATGCAACAATTAAGAAAATGAAGAGTGGATAATAAGAAATAGACAAGTTGGGGGAGATTCCCTTAGTCTGTATTTTGACCTCACAACGCTAACAAATGCACAAGAAATTAACTCAATCATTTAAATGTTGAATCTGGCTTAGAAATTTAATTACTTTCAAGAAAGAAAAACAACTTCATTTCGATTATAATGTTGAAATATTTAATTCACATGCATCTACTCCTTCATAAAATAACATCCTCATGTGTCTATTTGATAAGAAAATGTTGGTTTGTGGAGATTGATCTTCTAGATCTAGAGATATTATTCAATTGTGTTTGTATTGTACACTCATTCCCCAAAAATTTTGGGATGTTTGTTGGCCAACAATTTTGCAGACCCATGGTATTGGGTTAATCGTAGTATTTTCCCAATGTATTTCCCCTATAAAAGAAAAGCATTGTAATACAGATGTGGGTTGTATTGTATTGTATTGTAGCATTGTAAACAATCTCTCTGATTGTGTGAGAGAGACTGTGAGAGCATGGAGAGGAAGTGCAACGATATTGCTGCAATTTGTATCCCCTCATCTTTCTGGACGGTAATAAAAAGGACTCGCAATTTATGTATGGATGTAGCCCATCGTTTGGGTGAACCACGTTATATGTGTGTCTCTCTATAATGTGTTTAAATGTGTTTTTCATATTGTTTAATGATTTAATTGTATATATGTTATTGTTCTGCGGTCTTGTTTTCTAACAATTGGTATCAGAGCCAAAAGGTCTATTTAGCTGGTAAACTCACAGGAAAGAAGGGTTCCTAGTTCAAGTGGGAGCAATGGCAGAAGAGGGAAAGTTTAGGGTCAAGAAATTTAACAGCCAAAACTATCAGTTATGGAAGATGCAAATGGAGGATTCTCTGTACCAGAAGGATATGTACCTATTGTTGGGAGAAAAAGCAAAACAGCCGAAAGCTATGAAGGATGAAGAATGGGAGGTTCTTAATAGAAAGGCACTGGGAACAATACGGCTGTGCTTGGATTCATTGGTGGATTTCAATATTTTGAAAGAAAAAACAAAAGAGGGTGTGATGAGCGCATTGGGTAAGCTCTACGAAAAACCCTCGGCTTCCAACAAGGTATTTTTAATGAACCGTTTATTTAATATGAAGATGTCGAAAGGTGGATCTGTTGCTGACCATTTAAATGAGTTTAATACACTTTCCAGTCAGTTAATTTCTGTAAAAGTGAACTTTGATGATGAGGTTAGGGCTCTTCTAATCTTGCGCTCATTGCCAGAAAGCTGAAATAGCTTGGTCAAGGTTGTAAGTAACTCTGTCCCTAGTTCAAACACTCTTAAGTTTGATGATGTTGTTGGTGTTATTCTTAGCAAGGAAATGCGAAGAAAAGGAACAGGTGAGACATCAAGTAATGCGTTGACCATGGAGAGAAGAGGGAGACAAAATGAGAGAAGAAGGAGCCCAGGAAATCACAACAAGTCTAAAAAGGCAAGATCCAAGTCCAGATTCAAAAAAATAGAGTGTTGGAACTATGGTAAGAAAATACATCTAAAGAAAGACTGCAGATCTCCAAAGAATAAAGGAGACAGGCAGCAAGAGACTACTCAAGATGTGAATGTAGCAGGTGATGTGTTACAATATGCTTTGATTCTTGAATTAGATAATACCAATGATTACTGGGTGGTATATTCGCAGGCTTCATGTCAGGCTACACCCCATAGAAAATTCTTTCATGATTATGTTCAAGGTGATTTTGGACATGTTTTATTGGAGGATGATGAACCATGTAAAATTGTTGGAAAGGGTAAGGTACAAATTAACTTAAATAATGGAAGTGAATGGTTGTTAAAATATGTAAGGCACATTCCCACTTGAAAATAATTTGATCTCAACAGGGTAGTTGGGAGATAGCGGTTGTTTGTCTATGTTTGGAGAAACGTGGTGGAATATCACTAAAGCATCACCGGTAATAGAAAAAGGAGACAGGGTAGGTACGTTATATTTATGTAATCATAATATTGATTATTCTATCTCTGTAGCTTCCACAGAAACAGGTGCAGCATTGTGGCATCATAGGCTTGGCCACATGAGTGAGAAGGGGATGCAGATTCTCTACTCAAGGAAACTGCTTCCAGATATAAAGTAGGTAAGTTTGGAATTCTGTGAGAACTGTGTTTATGGAAAACAAAAAAGATTTAGATTTCTCAGGGTTGGGAAATAAAAGAAGAGTGAAAATTTATAGCTTGTCCATACAGATGTATGGGGACCAGCTCAAATACAAACTCTTAGTGGCTCTCATTATTATGTTACTTTTATTGATGATGCAACTAGAAAAACTTGGGTTTATTATATTAGAAAAAAATCTGATGTGTTTGATCCTTTTAAAAAGTTAAAAGCTTTGGATGAGAATTATGAGACAGGAAAAAGGTTGAAATGTCTCAGATTTGATAATGGAGGTGAATATTGGAGCAAGGAGTTTGACAGTTGTTCACACAATGGGTTTCACAGAGAGAAGACAGTCCCTGGAACACCACAAGAAAATGGTGTGTCAGAAAGGATGAACAAAAGGATCATGGAACGTGCAAGGTGTATGAGATTGCATGCAGGGTTTCCCTTACAGTTTTGGGCTAATGCTGTAAACACTGCTATTTATTTAATAAACAGAGGGCCTTCAAGTGATTTGGATGGTGGAATTCCAAGGAGGAATAGATAGGTAAACAGGTAAAATAATCATTTCTGAGAACTTTTGGTTGTGAAGAATTTTCCCATATTGATAAAGATTATATAACAATGATTGAAGCTAAATCCAAGAAATGTACTTTTATTGGATACGGGGTTGATGATATTTGTTATCACTTATGGGATTTTGCAAATCGTAAAATCATTAGGAGTAGAGATGTAGTATTCAATGAAAAGGTTATGTACAAACATCAGTTGCAGGGAAAGAAAGTGGAAAAGGGAAACACAGAGTAGACAGTGCTTGATGAAATCAAAGAAAATGGAGTTCCAAAGGCACCATAAAATCAAGAGCAACAGCAGGAACCTGAAACTCCTGAAATTGTAATAAAATATACCAGGTTACTGTAGACCCCCAGAACGATTCTCTCCTTCACTGTGTTATTTATTGATGATTGATTCTAGTGAGCTAGAATGTTATGAAGAAGAAATGCAGGTAGAAACTAGAAATAAGTGGGAGCAAGGCATGGATGAGGAGATGGACTCATTGGTAAGAAACCAGACTTTGGATTTGGTTAAGTTTCCTTCAGAAAAAAGGGCATTGCAGAATAAATGGGTTTACATGTTGAAGGAAGAAGATGGAGGCAAGAACCGGTACAAGGCTAGACTTGTTGTAAAGGGGACGTTTGCACAAAAGAAAGGTATAGACTTTGATGAAATATTTTCTCCTGTTGTTAAAATGAATTCAATTAGAACTATTTTAAGTCTAGTGGTGGTAGAAGATTTACATAATGAACAATTAGATGTAAAAACAACCTTTCTCCATGGGGATTTGGAGGAAGATATATATATATGCAGCAGCCACAGGGGTATGAGGTCAAAGGGAAGGAGAATTTGGTTTACAGGTTGAAGAAGAGCTTGTATGGCCTGAAGCAAGCTCCAAGGCAATGGTATTTAAAATTTGATAAGTTTATGACAGAACAAGGTTATGATAGATGTCATTCTGACCACTGTGTTTATTTCAAGAGGATAGATAACATAAGATATATTATCTTGTTATTGTATGTGGATGGCATGCTTGTTGCAGGTGTTATATTTTTAATGGTTATACAAGATCTAAAACATTTAGCATCATAACATCATAACCATAAGCAAAGGAACACTGAAAGAAAGACAAATCAGCAACACAAGAGAACACAATTATTTTCCTCGGGGAAACCAAAAGGGAGAAAACCCCTCAAAACTTCCTAAGTATAGAATTCGACCAAGACAATGTAAAACCCCAGCAACAATAATAGTTGTTCATCTTCCACAGTAGACTCTTTCTCTCTCTCTTTCTACAGTGCAATACTTGAGTGTAAGATATGTGTGAATGAGAGAGGCACCTCACCTATTTATATTCATTAGGTGAGTGCCTCAACTAACTAACTAGGTTGGACAGGTTCCCTAATTAGGGACAACCTACCTTGGGAGTCTCAAAATACATTTTATATAATACTTCTGTGGGTACTATTGCCCCGACTTACAACGAGGGGTTTACCTCTTGACTTTTACATGACCAACTACATCAAGGACATATGTGAATGAAGGAACAACATATCCAAATGAGAATACAACAAAAGTACAATAGAATATATTCTGAAGTTAAAATACTTTAACAGCAGGGTCTAACATGCATGATATAAATGTGCTCAAAAGAAAACTAGCTAAATCATTTGCGATGAAGGATTTGGGTGCTGCAAAGCAAATCCTTGGTATGAGAATAACAAGAGACAGGACAAATCCCAAATTGACATTGTCTCAAGGTGAGTACATAAAAAAGGCGTTGCAGAGGTTTAGAATGCATAATGAAAAACCAGTTAGTACACCTTTAGCCAGCCATTTCAAACTAAGTAAGGAGATATGTCCAGAGACACAGGAAGAGATAGATTACATGTCCAGGATTCCCTATTCATCAGCGGTTGGAAGCTTGATGTATGACATGGTGTGCACAAGACCATATATTTCACATGCAGTGGGATTTGTGAGCAGGTATATGAATAATCTAGGTAAAGAGCATTGGAAAGCAGTACAATGGATTCTCAGGTATCTGAGAGGTACCACTTCTCATGCATTATGTTTTGGAGGTTTAGACACTGTTCTACGGGGATATGTTGATGCACATATTGTTGGTGATAAAGACAGAAGGAGGAGAACCACAGGGTATGTGTTTATTGTGGATGGAACAACAGTAAATTGGATTTCAAAACTGCAACAGGTTGTTGCACTTTCAACAATGGAAGCAGAGTATGTTGCTGCTACAGAGGCTAGTAAGGAGATGATTTGGTTGCAGTGGTTCATGGAGGAATTGAGTAAGAAGCAGGAGAATAGAAGGTTGTACAGTGATAGCCAGAGTGCCATTCATCTTACAAAGAACTAAACCTTTCATTTGAATACCAAACATATACAACTCAAGTATCATTTCATAAGATTTTTTCTAGATAAAGAACTGTTAAAATTGGAAAATATACATACTATCTAGAATCCTACAAACATGTTGACGAAGGGAATAACCAGAGAGAAATTGAGTTCCTGCTCGGTTTCTGTTGGCCTTCAAGCATGAAGGTGGAAATGAGAAATTTTTCAATTCTAAGGTCCAGAGAATAGTCCAGCAAGTGTAGCAGTGGTGGAGTTGTTGTGATTAGTCTCCAAGTGGCGAGATTGTCGTTTTGTGGCGCCTGGTCTTATAGATCCAGAGATATTATTCAGTTGTGTTTGTACCCCAAGTGTACTGTACACTCCTTCCCCAACCTTGGGGTTTATGGGAAACACCCTTAAGATATGGGGGTTCAGGGGCAGTGCCCTCAAGAAATGGGGGTTCTGGGGTGAAGCCCCCAAGAAAAAAATTTGGGATGTTTGTTGGACAACAGTTTTGTAGACCCATGGTATTGGGTTAACCATAGTATTCTCCCATTGTATTTCCCCTATAAAATAAAACCATTGTAATACAGTTTTGCATTGTATTGTATTGTATTATAGCATTGTAAACAATCTCTATGATTTTGTGAGAGAGACTATGAGAGCATGGAGAGGAAGTGCATTGGTATTGTTGCAGGTTGTATCCCTTCATCTTTTTGGACAGTAATAAAAAGGATTGGAAATTTTGTGTGGACGTAGCCCATCATTTGGGTGAACCACGTTATATCTGTGTCTCTCTGTATTATGTGTAAATGTGTTTTGCATCTTGTTTAATGATTTAACTGTATATCTATTATTGCTCTGTGGTCCTGTTTTCTAACAGAAAATTTTAGTGGTGTCATGAATATTGAATATGTTTTTAATATAAAATCTTATTTCATTCCAACACTAGTCCAATATCATGGTAGCTTTGATTCATCTATCTATATTTGGGATCTTACTAAAATATAAATAGTGTTTCTTAGTAATGAAACTATCCATGTAGTGTGTCTTAGATTTACCTTATAGCACCTCCCTTGTGATACTTGAACTGATTTCATGGAATAATAATTTCATGCAAACTCATATTTACCTTTTCCTAGCAATCCAAGCCTGCAGAAAGTAGATGTAATCTCCCTCACAAAAATTATAAAAAATGGAACAATTGAGGTTTGTACAAGAAAAGTATAACAATAAGGTTAAGAATACTTGCCATATCAATTTGGTGAAAGATATCATATGTCCTGCATTTTGAAAATATGGCAGTTAGTTTAAATTTAAGAATCCTTAAATCAATCACCAAGAAACATATCACTTGATGTCTCCACTAATCTTGCATATGCATGCAAAAATTCGAACTAAGAAAGAAAGGGAAAAGATGGAAAAATAAAGGATGGAATTTGTAACTTCATATATTCATAAATTTCTATATGCTATATTTTTCTCAAAAAACAATGAACTTACTGAATCAATATGGAAATATACTTTACTATTCTGTTTTGACCATTTTATTGCTCTTTCAGTCAAAATGCAACAAAGTAGGAAACTTAACCCTTCATAATGAAGAAAACACATATAATCAAAACATGAATGTGGAAAATCAATTCAATGGGTAGGAGATGTATGTGTCCTTGACAAAGAAGGTGTGTCAGATAGAAGAAAAATAAGATTGCTTTTCTCACCACATCAATAACTACTTTCATCTGTTATATTTACCACAATTAGTTACATGCCACTAAAAGTATAAAATTTAAACCATACAAAATCCTGCTTTCTTTTCAACTCTATTTTTACTTATAATTAAGTAGTTCAATATTGAAACTAATATTGGACAATCCTATTTTATCCCTACAAGTAGCATTGTAAAATGATAAGAGCTATAAATTATTGTTGAACATGTCATCCAAGTCACCTAGATTTAACCAAGTTTGACTTGTTTTTGGTAGATTATAAGTGACAGAATCCTCTGACTCATTTCTAGGATGAGTCGGAGTGTGACTCAGTAGAGTCTAACTCTGACTTGTTAAGTCACATGC
Source organism: Pseudotsuga menziesii (assembly GCA_001517045.1). Classification (NCBI taxonomy): domain Eukaryota; kingdom Viridiplantae; phylum Streptophyta; class Pinopsida; order Pinales; family Pinaceae; genus Pseudotsuga; species Pseudotsuga menziesii. The sequence continues at coordinate 860,542 of LPNX010905393.1, read as the reverse complement.
CTGACACAGCTCAAAATATTCAAAACTGAAAACATATGTACATTATAAAGTTTAAAAGCAATAAAAATTTTGAGAATGTGCAATCAACTATATACATTACCATACTTGTACAATTTTTAGAATTCCTCTGATCCATATTTTTTTATTTTTTGTGGAAATTAATGTTGCATATGAAACTAGTCAAACTTTTCCAATTTATAATCCCAAGGAAAAACTAAATAAGCTTCCCCCACAAGTCTCTATCAAATTTCTAAGCTCTAAACCAACATGCTTCTCAATGAGACTGCTTTACAACATGTCTCTTTCTCTAACAATGATTGCATCCAATAACCTGAACTGCTCTTTCTTTTAACATGGTACAAAAAAAAATTGTTATCTCCTTCTGCACTAGACTCTGCTTCCTCTAGGGACTCCTCCCTCTATAGTTTTATATCCAATGTGGAGGGTATGGATATCTTGCACTCCCCAAATCGAGAACTGGTGGACACCGCAAGTGAACTCAACCCTTTAGCTCATTTTGAAGTGAATGTCCACTTTGAGGAGCGGAAATGGAGACTCAAGTGACCTAACAGTTGAATCTTTTAAAGGGAATCATTTCTATTTTTTTACTGCATTTGGTATGTTCTGTCGAACAATTTTTTTACTATTTCAGTATGTAAGGCAGTAAACATGCAAGGCTTTTAAAGGCAAGGAGGAAATTGGTTTTATGAAAAATTTATAGCAGTACATAATAATATTCCTTGCTTTGTTATTTGGGGTTCTATGGATTGCAAGAATCACAATCATATTTCAATGAACAACACAAAATATTATGTAAGTTTCTCATTGGATAATATTCTCCTATGGTGGATCGTGGAGCTTGAAAATACAAAGCCACAAAGAATCATCAAAAATCATGAAATTGATTATTCAAGAGCATGGGGTTTTTTTGATGGGGCTTGTCAAGACACTCGAGATATGTGCAGTGTAGGGGTTATGTTATTCATAACTGGAAATAATTATATTTCTTTGAAGAAATTAGTCAGCCATAGATGAAATAATAGGGATGAAGTTTATGCTCTGTGGTTAATAATGAAAGGTGTTCTGGAAACATACATTGATAAGCTACATGTTTTTGGAGATTAAAATCTCCTTATGGATTGGGAAAATGACATGTGTCAAACTGGGAATTTGGTTCTTATTTCAATTATGAATAGTTCTTGAGGTAAAAAACCAACATTTTGATGGTTAATCATGATGTCAATGGTTTTTTTTCTCTTTTCCACTCCGACCCTTTGCACCTTGAACCATTTTGTTGGTCCACTAATATTTTTTATTTCTCTCTCCCATTGTTTCGTTGGGTATTCATACCATCTAGTCTCAAACTTCTCCATCATTTGCAATATAGAATCTTACTTGAGTTGGATACTTTCAATGTCAGCAAACAAATTCACCCTTGAGCATGAAAAATAAGAACGACCTCTGTTCAGTAGATGTCATATTTATAATATTCTTGAAATTTGATTGAACTTCTCTAAATGCATAAATGACAACTTTAAACCCATATCCACAGAACCTTAACACTATCCTCACCTCATAAAAACACTAAATCATAACCCTACAAGTGCCATTTTGGATACATAATTGTTAACCTACACATGATTGGAGATAGCAGTAAGAAATAAATTGTTACATAGCAATGTTGATTAAAGCAAATATCCAACAAGAAAGCCCAAAATTGTTTGGATTTTACTGATTTGGAGGACCACCAATGCAAGATGTTTGTAAAGAAGGTAATCTACATGTCTAATTGATGTTCATTGAGAGGCCAGTCTCCAGAGTATCCTTATGTTCAGCTACCATGGTTTCTTTAACAAGTAAAGAATTCCTCGACACAATAAAAAGAGGTGCTTTGGGATATTTTCTCAATTAAAAATGTCCACTACCGCTTTTCTTGGAATCTGGATCATAGAGAGAAAACAATAAAGGTAAGTATTGCATTAGATTTTTTTGTCTCTAACTTGTGCCACATATATGAGAACATGACCATTTCTGTAGAAAAAGAACGAATTATTGTCGAAGTGTTAGCAGGAGATAAGGCAAATAGTAAGGAACCATAATGCAAATATTGGAGACATGAATTAATCATGAATTTACATTTTATTTTTTATGGTTTATTATTCCCTACATATGTTGAGAGTAATGTTTTTACCTTTTCTATTTATTGAATGTTTAAAACATAGTTGATTGGTGATTTAAAATTAGCATACTTTTAATTTATAAGTTAAGAAACAATTTACACTCTACGGAATTGGATTTCTCTCAATTTTATAAATGGAACTACTAGTGTAAATCCATTTTAAACTATAATCTATAAGAATACAATTTTAATATTAAAAAAACTTACACCTCAATAAATTGGATCACTTTAGGTGGTAATTTTAAATTATTTTACTTTTTTGTTGACATGGATTATTTTAATTATTTTTCATTTGGTTTAATTTTTTATTTTATGAGTGGACATGAATTGTTTTAACTATTTTTTAGTTTTTAGTTTTTGGAATGTAAAGTTGCATTACCTTAGTTGACAACATCTCTCCGATACTGGACTGTAAAGCACCTTCTCTCAATGTAAAAATGAAAAACCCAGAACTATATAAATAGCTTTAAATTTATCATAAAACTAATCAAAATTGAAAAGGGCTATTAATTTCCAAAACCACCAAGTGAATTTGAAAACGACTTGTTTTTTCACAAACTTCTCAAAAGAATCAACCAATAAAGATGAAAAACATATAAAGAAATTATAATTATTGATATTCTTGTACAAGATATGGAAAGGTTGATAGACCATTTTTCTCGGGAATGGATTTAGAAACCTTACTTGATAGATGCTCCTGACCATTTAAATTTGTGTCGAGGAGCAACAGGGAAGCATGATAAAATATTGTAAGGAATATGTCAAAGTGAGGTAGTTAGAATAAATATAGTAAATACTATGTTTACTTAAATGAAATTATTTGAAATATAAGTAGAGAATTTCTTATTGTTCATATGTGTTAATAGATAATAACATAGTTTAGTTGAATAAGTAGAGGTGAACTGTTTACCTATATTTATCTACTTTATAGATATACTTGTGATTCAAAATATCATAAGAACATGTTCCAAAAATCTAATCCCACCTTGACAAATAGAATAATCTTCTTATATTATTAATAGAAATACTTTTGGTGGGTTTGAAACGTACTTCCTTTATTTGCTTGCTTAAAAAGGTGAAAGTTGTCTCATGGCTAAAAAGCATCTAACTTTGGTGGAGAACTGTGGATTATTTTTTATCTCGTTTTTCCAAAGGTGCTTGAAACCTAAAGTAAAGTTAAGTGTAATGGAGCATTAAGGACTTACGTTTTCTTGGAAGGCTCTCGGTTTAGGAATTGATTAATTTTATCAACGAAAGGTTATGGTTATGTTAAAATCTTATCTCAATATAATGGTATAAATATATTTTATTTGATTGTAACCATAAAAAAAATTACAAAATTTAGTAAATTGTAACACTTCATTGTCAAAATTGCATTTTCCATTGTCACAGTGACACAATTAAAAATGACTAACATAAATGATTAATTCATATTCTTATAGCTAGTCATTTTTTATTCTGTGACTAAATTGGTGGTTATGTTGGTCATTTTTAACTGTGTCACTTGTTATCTAGTCATTTTTTTAGCCTATGACTAAATTAGTCATTTAATTTAGTCATTTATAGTTGGGTCACTCAAAATTGTTCATATTTGGTAGTAAATCACTTGAAAAAACTATGGTGACTAACTTTTTTAATCACTTAGTCATTATTTTCTCATTTTGTACTAGTGCCTTGATGTCACATCTATGAAGAGAGGGACATATGTTGAGAACATGGTTGAGTTTTTTCTACTCTTTCTCACAAAAAGGACATATTGAGGGGCCTACGAAGCCTCTTCTCCTAATTTGATCCCATGTTAGAGTGTCTCCTTTGGAAATCAACAAGAGGAAGGGGGAAATATTAAGCCAAATATTATGAGTCCAAATCTATTTCCATATCCTTTTCCCCCCTCATCAGTCATCCTGTAGAAAGAGGGAGTATGCTTCTTTCATATTGTAACTCTCTCTAGAATGATAATCTCATCTGAGAATATCCCACCCCTCAATAAACTGCATTCACCATTAGCTTAGTTCATTAGAAAGCTCCTCCCCTTGGGAGGCTTTCCATGAAGATCCCATTGTTCCAAGGGAAGCCACGATCTTAAGAGTTGAGGATTAGTGTTACTGGTCTACAAATATTGATAAACCTTTTATAGATCGTGAGCTAAAATTTGTTCACTAATAGCCTTCCAACTACATTGAAGATTCAGTTGTGGGGTTTACTTCCAAGAATCCTCCCAAAACAAAGTCGATTTGAAATCGCAAATTTCCCAAAACTGTGTTTTTGAACAAGAGCTTGGTTCTTCCATGTCGCATTACAAACCATAGATCAAGATCCATGACCTGTCAATATCATGATATTTTGAGTTTCTATTCCTAGCACATATTTTTTCATCCATAGTTTTCCCCATGGGGACAATGGGTTCTTGATTCATCTCCACCACATTTTAGCTACCACAAATTCATTTTCCAATTTTGGATCTTTGAGTCCCATGCATCCTTCTAGTTTAGGGTGACATGTGTTTTTCCAAGATAATAGGGCCCATTTCCTCTTATCCTTGGTTCCTCCCTAGAGGAATTTGTGCTGCAAATTCTTGATATCCTTTAAAATGAATTTGGGGGTAACCAATATGGAGAAAATATAAATAGGAATTACTTGGAGAACTGATTTAATTAGAGTGAGGCATCATCCTAGGTTGAGAGACTAGAAAGCCCGATTTTCCATGTTTATTTGCACTTTGGAAAGTAGAATTTACCAAGACAATTGCCTTTGATATTTATCAACCAGGGGAGCTCCCAGTTAGGTAGATGTAAGGGAGCTTCTTTGGAATCCCCTAATGCAATAAATACTAACATGAAGCCCTGGGGGAGCATCACCAAAAAAAATTTGGGATTTATCTTTATTGATTGAGGTCATTGATCCATCCACAAAACATTTCAACATAGATTTTATGGATTTGTATTCATGGATGGATGGGGTATCCATAAGCATGGTGTCATCTACAAATTAGAGGTTAGAAGTGACATGCTCATCCTTAGATGGATCAAGGACCTTCAAGGAACCGTCAAGTACGGAAAATTTAGTCATGCAACCAAGGCCTTCATCCATAAGAATGAAAGGGAAAGGGAAAAGAGGGTCTCCTTTATGGATACCGCTCAAAGGCACAAAAGTGGAGGTGGGGGAACCATTGAGAAACCTAGAGAAAAAAGAGGATTAGGTAAGAGAAAGGATCCAACTAGTCTACTTCTCAAAGAATCCAAAACCTAGAAGAACCTACTGTATATATTGCTAGCTCATTTTATTAAATTCCTTCGACATGTCCAGCTTTAGAAGCATCTTAGGCTTCTCTTGGAACCTGAGGGAATGAAAATTTAATTAGAAAATATGATTCCATTGAGGATTTTTTATCCTTCCATATATCTAGTTTTCTCCTAGGAAATGAGAGTAGGAAGAAGTGGTTTCAGTCAGTTGGAAATAACTTCGGTTATAATTTATACATATCACTGCATAAGATATGGGGAGAAATTTACCTATGTTCATAGCTCTTTTTTCCACTGGAATAAAGGCGATAATTGTGGAACTCAAAACTGGGAGCACATTTAAGCAAAGGTGAGATTCCTCCACAACTTACCATACATCCATTCTGACCACTGACCAACGGGCTTGGAAAAATTATGCGATGAAACCATCAAGTCCAACAGATTTATTCATTGCCACTTCCATCACTACATGCTTGAATTTCTCAGTGGATGTTGGGTGAATTAGATTTTCATTCTGGTCATTCAATATGAGTGTGGGGGTATTGTGGATGATGTGTTGAATGTATGGATTTTTGTTGCATGGAGGCTCCATGACAATGGAACTATAAAAATAAGTTAGTTATGTTTTCATATCTTCATATCTTAATAGTGAGTTTCCTTTCTTATCCTTAAGAGAGGTGATTCTATTGTGGTTGCAATTATTATTCATAGACCAATGAAAAAAAATTGTGTTACGTTCCCCCTGTTTTATCTAATGAACCTAGATTAGTTACGTTCCCCCTGTTTTATCTAATGAACCTAGATTATTTACTACATAGAATCTCATCTTGCTTATACCTGAGGTTAATTTGAGATTCTTGAGCCTTTTCTTCAAGCATTGATTGTTTTGTTCATCCTTCTTCAATGATTTTTTGTTGAAGATGATCCATTTGTTAATTATATCCTTCTTAGAATGGAAGATATTAACAAATACCTCTTTATTCCAAGTTTTTAAGTCTCCATTTGAGATATTTTAAGTGATATAGAAATTGCTACATTTTGCTTCCATTTAAAACCTTGATCCTCCCACTGATCAATGTTTTTATAAAAGTCAAGGTGCTACAACCATAATTTTTTAAAATAGAATTGGTTTGTGATGGATATATTGTTTTCATTAATTTCAAATAGAGGGAGAGACTATAGAAACATTGCAAGATGAAGATTATTGAAAATATTGTTTTTGGATGTTTGGTTTCGATACCCCATATTTGAACAAATTTTTACTCTAGATACCTAACTCAAAATGGCGTATAGATTACACTTTTGTAAATATTGTTCTGAAACCTTTCCAATGATATATCGAATTCCCTATAACTCAATATGAATGAGGAGATATAAAAGAATTTGTAAAGTCACCCCAACTAGAATGTTAGGTCGTCCCTACAAGAATATTGTACATTGTTATGTCAACCCAAAAAGTTTTTTAAGACCTACATAAATAAGTGGAGCACTCTCCTTATTTGATTATCCATCTAATCAATTATGGAGCTCTGAAAACGTGCACAATTCCAAGGAGAATATGAATTTGCTAGGGTTCTTGAAGATATTATTGAAAGATGTTTTGAAGGCTTTCTAAGGAGGAGGCACATCTTGTGAAGAGGAATGGATGTTTTCTTATAGCCTCTTCTTTGGTCAAACTTAGGTACTTTGATGGATGCATAGTAACTACGGTTATCTTGTGTAGTGTAGAGTACGACAGGGTGATAGTTATGAATATTATCTTGCGTAGTGTAGAGTGTGATAGTGTGAAGTTGTGAAGCTTATCTTACACAGTACAGAGTGTGATAGTGTGATAGCTGTGAATATTATCTTGCATAGTGTAGAGTGTGATAATAAATTTGGTGTGTAATAAAAACCTAGGTTTTGCGTGCAAAGAGAAGAGTGCAAAGAGTAGAGTGTGCATAGCAATGAGAGCGGAGCAGAGTGCGTCTGTAGTAAATATTGTCTTACAGGAAAAAATAGAGTGTGACATGTAAAGTGTCATGTAGTACATAAATACATAATCCAAGGATTTGGTTCTTCCTTCAATTTTATGTTGGAGAATATAGGGAGTTGGTGCTAAAGAATCTAGGTAGTGGGTGCTTCCTTCTAGTTGGTGTTAGAGAATCTAGGGAGTTGGTGCTTCCTTCTAGTTGGTGCTAGAGAATCTATGGGGTTGGTACCTTGTATAAGTTGTTTCTTGTAAAGTTAGGATATTGGTGTATCCAATAGATGGGGGTCTACAAATTATTGTAATCATTGTTTATAAAAAGAACATATTTTTGTGTTTTTATCCCTTCTTGTGTTTCCATGTTAAAAACTTGTGTCTCTTGTATTGTGCATATCTATTGACTACTACTCAATGTGATTGAAAGCTAATTTGAATGGTAAATAATTTTTGAAATTTTAAATCTATCATATACTGATTCACCCCCCCCCTCTCAATATAGCTGACTATTCCAACAATTGGTATCATAAGAATTCCTTCAAAACAACTTCACCACTGGAAAGAAGATCTCAAGCACATATGGCTTGTGAGGAGTTCGGTCCCCTTTGTTCAATGGAAAAGAATATGTACAATGGAGCATAATAATGGAGGCATATCTACAAGTTATTGGGATTGACAATTGGAATGCAGCTCAGAATGGATACACAACTATAAATACTAGCCCAAAAGTTTCATTAACAAAGAAGCTACACAAATTGAATGCAAAGGAAATGAATGCAAAATCCCTTTTGTTCAATGGAAAATACTATGTACAATGGAGTGTAAGAATGGAGGCATATTTGCAAGCTCTTGGGATTGACAATTGGAATGCAGTTCAGAATGGTTACACAACGCTAAATACTAGACCAAAAGGTTCATCAGCAAAGAAGTTACACAAATTCAATGCAATTTTGAGTGGCCTATTATGTTCTAAAAAGAATGAAGTGGGACAGTGTAAGTTAGCTAAAGAGTTATAGGACAAGCTACAAGATCTATACACAAAGGAAAGGGAAGAACATGCTGAAACAAATGATAAATTCATCCTGAAACAAAAGAAATGTCTTTGAAGAAGACTAGGAAACTTAAGGAGAAGTAAATCTTGAGGAATAAATTATTAGTGCTCTAAGTGAACTAAGGAAAGTTGAAAGATAAAATCAATTATGAAATGAACAATTGAAAAATTATTATGAGGAAGATCGGATTTTAAAAGAAGAGGCTAGTCTGAAAGCACAAATTGAAAAGACACAATAAACCTTCACAAATCAACTAGAGGAGAAGGTACAAATTTTCAAGATGCAAGCTGTAATTATCTCCCTAATAAAAGAACTGAAAGAAATACATAAGAACCATGAAGAAGCTAAAAATACCATTGTTGGTCTAAGAATTAAAAAGAAAAACAAGTTGAAGAAATTTTGACAATACAACTAGAAGGGAAGGAAGAAATTTGTTAAGAACAAGAACTTGAGATTGTCTCTCTTACAAAGGAATTTGAAAAGACTATGGCGGTCCTAAAGGTAAAATTGGAAGGATCCACGACCAATTTAGATTTTATTTAATGTTTAGAAGTATATAAGGAATTGTGTCACCTAGGCACTCATAGACATTTACAAAAATGCATTTATAAACTGGGGGTTTATTCTAGGGTGTTCCATTCCCCTACCCCTTAAAATGTACATCATCCTCATTGTTTTCAATTTCAAAAATTTCTAAATAAACTTTTCAAAAAATTATCTACATATAATAGTATTCAAAACAAATGGGGATACCCATCCCTCATCTAATCTTCTCACTCCCAAGTTGCTTCTCCAAGGTTGTAATGGGTATATTGGACCTTTACCTATCCTAAGGACATGTTCCTAAGAGTCATGGTTATTTGGTCCAGTATGCAAACTGGTTGAACTCGTATTTCCCCTTCAAGTTCCACCTATATCATATACCAATCAATAATATTATTAGAGTCATATACATACTTTTTCAATAATGAAACATGGAAAACCTTATGTATTTTAATAATAGGAGGAAGAGCTAGTTCATATGCTACTATCTTATTTCTACTAAGGACTTCAAAGGCTCCACAGAATCTAGTTGCTAGCTTCTTGCAGTTACCCAACCGCAATGAACTATTCCTACCTTTAACCTTCAAAAATATTTTTTCCCAAATTGGAACTCTCTATGCACTCTTTCTTAATATGCACAGCTCTTCTTCATGTCTTGAGTGATCTTCAAATTATGCTTAATATTGGTTACTTATTGTTCCATCTCTTGAAGCATTTCTGGCCCCACAACTAGCCTATCCATGGGATTTTTCCAATTCACTAGAACACTGCACTTTCTACCATAAAGTGATTCAAATGGACTCATCTTTAGTGATGCTTAGTAACCACTGTTATAGGAAAAATCCACTAAATATAAGTAATCTTCCCACCTATTGGACTTGTCCATTATATACATTCGGAGCATATCCTCTATGATTTGATTCACCCACTTGGTCTATCCATCTGACTGTGAATGATATGGTGTACTAAGGTTTATCTTAGTTCTAAATTCCCTGAACAAACCCATTCAAAAGTTAGAAGTGAACTTTGGATCCCAATCAGAAAATATTTCCTTAGGAATTCCATGTAACTTGGCAATTTCCTTCATGTATATCTCTGCAATCTTGTTTTCCTTTAAGGTTGACTAGGCACAAATTGGGTTGAATTTATCAACTTTTCAACCACCACCATAACAGAGTCATGTTGTTTTAAATTCCTTGTTGGCAACTTGGTAATGAAATCAATGGTCAGTACATCCCACTTCCATTTCGGTACAGGAAATGGATGGAGTAGACCAGTAGTATGCTTATTCTCTACTTCCACCCTTTGTAACTCCAAACACTAAGCAATTGTCACATGCCCCAATTTTTGCAAAAACAATATTATATTATTTGATTTTATTTGAGGACAATATGTTAAATTTTATGCTAAGTTGTAATTGATGACTCAGCAGAGTCAAGGATATTTAATGTAATTCTGAATATTTTTATTATAAATAAATAAAGGAGGAGACAACAGCCTAGGAGAGCTATTAAAAGAGTGTTTACTGGTCAAATTGGTGGAGGAGACTGGGTGGAGAGAAAATAGACACGTGGCAGCATCCTCAAACCACTTCCAACTGTTGTAGGTAGCAACCTCCCTACATTTGGGGTCATGATTCCCCAAGAAACTGGAATCAGAGCAGGTGGCTCAATTAATGAAAACTCACCCAAAAGACCTAGGCAATATTTATAAAAATTCCCATTGAAGAGACCTGGGGATTCACATTCTAGAGAAGTGATCATTCAGGTGAATGTACTTCAAAGAAATTCAATGGAAGGGAATTGTGGAAAGAGTTTGAGGGGATAACTGCAGAGTAATCTAGTGCATATTTTAAGCTGAAAGATCTTACTACTGAGTGTAGGGTGTTTTACTGAGTTATTGGATCAGTCTACTATTTGCATGCTCCACTAGTTCTCAGCCATGAAGACCAGGAACAGGCTCGGGGGTCCTGAGGAAGCGGTGTTTGAGCGTTCTCTAGGAGTTTGGTAGGGAGGAACGGCCTCCTAACGCTGTTGTTTTCTATCCTAATCAGGTTCTACATTATTGGTTTTACAGTGTTAGATAGATAAATCTAAATCTGACTGTTAAATGAATGTTAAATATTCAGTTTGTAAATTGTTAGAATGGAAAATAATTCTTGTCTGTGTTTTTCCACACCTGGAAGGACCAAGCCGTACTCCAGCACAGATAGAGTATTTACAGTAGATGAAAGAATATGTTAAGAGACTGAATAGAATAGATATGGTTCTGCATTCCGTAGTAGTAGAGTACTTTATTTCAGTATGTATGTTATTATTAAAAAGAATAATGATCGGGTTATCTATGTTTATTGTTTTAACACACTTATTTATGTAAATATATTAGAAAACAAATAGTAGTAATCTAGTACAAGTAGAAGGATTAATATGTTAAGAAAATATTTAGTAGATAAGATGTTGTAATTACAGACAGTAGATTAATTTATATTCAAGTTAAAATATTATGGAGGTTAAACTGTGTTATGATAGGTTTATAATTCTCTGTGTTTACTTAGTAAATAATTGCAATGCAATAGAAAAATCGCAGTGAAGTTACATTGTTTACATTCATATCATTAAAGAAATAAACTACGAATCATATATTCTATTTTCTAATAATATCAACTAATATAAGACTAGTAATTACTACTAAATAGGGTTGTATTAAAAGTACTTAAATTATAAAGAGAAAACTAAGTTACAGAGCCTATGCTTATATTTTCAAAGAACTTTGAGTAAATTCTACCTGTCAGTTCAATAAGTAAAAAAAACAAAGAGAAAGTTATTAATAACTAATACAAAAATAAATATTTATCTATGTAAAAACTGTTTATAATTATCAGACAAGCTTATACCTGTAAAGGTAAACTGCAGGGTCAAAAGCCTAATTCAAATTTATTTAATCTTTACAAATAAAAACATTTAAGCTACAATCCATTTATTTAAATTATTATATCAATAAGCCATTAAAACTACTATAGACTATTTACAGTCCCTTTTAAGGACAATGGAAAGACAAATGTATTGTTACAAGTTAAATTATCACAATACACCTATAATAATAATAACTAACCAAATTAACAAATAGCAGAATCCTATCATTAATCAATTGAAAATTTTATTTAGACAGCGGTTTCATTCCGGAAAACCCTAGCTTGTGTTTTCCAAGCAAATAAGTAAATATTATAAATTACACTATGACTGAGTTACAGTCTTAAATAATAACAATAGTTGGAGCTTGGGTTTTACCCCTAGCTTGTGCGAATGAGCACCTACTAAGGAGAATGGATTCCTTAGTAGCAGTTCAATAATATGTGAAATAAAAGATGCTAAACAGTAATAAAAATTAATCTAAACATGTTCATGAAGCAAAACAACAAAAAGTAAAGAATGATTTTTTATTGATCTGACCTCCAATGTGGAGGTTGGTGAAGCCCGTTGTGCTGATCCGAGAGGTTGCTCCGAGCTCCAGCTGCTCCTTCTCTTTCTCCAATGGTCGAAATGGGCCAAAAGGGGCTCTCGCAGTGAAATTAGCTCAAAGGTGAGCTAGGGTTTCAAGAGAAATTTTGGCAGAGGCAGGATACTTGTGATTGTGGATTTTGAATAAGGGGTCTCCATCACTTATTTATAGTGGTGGAGTGCCGGTTTAGGGTTAGGGTTTCAGCTGTTTAGGATTTTTTCCTCCTTTTCCTCATTATTTTATATTTTTTCTTCCTTTTTGGAGATTTTTGCTTTTTTGGAGGAATTTTGGATATTTTTGGAGAAAAAGAGGGTTTTATGGCCTTTTGGAGGCTTTTTAGATGGTTTTATGGGTTTTTGATGGAAATATGGTAGGAAAATGGACAAATGAGCCATGTAATGGGGTAGATGAGGTAGTGAACCCTTTTTAGGTGTTAACAGATTGCCCCCTGATGTGCGAGGGAAGGAGCTCATCGTATGGCCGATGGACATCATAAGTCATATTCGTTTTTCCTGGGGTGTGGAGAAGAGAAGGAACCAACTGAAGCCCGGAACGACGATCTCAAACCAACTGCAAGGACTGAAAATTACATAACCTCAATAATGGATGAGGAATCATCTAATCATCTGGACGAGGCGGGCATACCCATGCTCGTATCAAGATACATAAAAATAACTGTGAGGCCTGAAAAGAGGATCCTGTAGGATACATAGAAATCCACTGTGTATATCATAAGGGTCCAGAAGGGACACAAATCTGGAACATACTGCTGGGATGACCATGTCTGAGCTAAACAACTGATGCACTGGAATGACAGCAGTGCTACTGAATGTGGTTCCAAAGGAACTAATGAGCTGTTGGATCAAAGTGACAACGGTCATACTTGCAATGGTACACTGATCTGGAACCGAACTGGGTACTCAAGGAAGCATGGAACTGGATGGCTTCTGAATACAATCTCCAACGCAGCCCGGACATCCACGGTAACATATAACTGGCCGTTCCAAAGTGACTCACCAATGTGCTAGAGTCGGGGGAAATCTGGGGTCTTCGACACATAATGGAAAGGATATACATCCTGCGCGATTCTCAACGATGCGATTAAGGTGCTGAAGTCGAGCATGTGAGAAACAACTATTCAGAGAGGCAATGATGACTCCTCCCAAAATGGTCCATAGGCACTCACCACAGATGGTGATGGGTCCAAGGTGCAGGGGCCTCTAGGTCTATCCTCTGGAATAGAGGGGCTGTCGTCGCCAGAGGGAGACCTGCAACTATCAAGGAAATGATGTTTCCTTGATAGGAGCGCGAGGTGAAAAACCGAACTGTGATAGTACTGATGGCAGGAGTGATAAACTGGGGGGAATAACTGGGCAAGTAGAGTGGGTGGACTCAAACTTCCTTTGTTCAGAGTATGATGGCGGGGATGATCGGGCAGCATATGAGACTGACTGGTAGTAAAGGGATCATAGCGGTATAGGATCTGAGGGTGAATGGGCTGAGGGAGACTCAAGCTGTGGTAAAATGGAAGGAGACTATAGAATACTCTAAACAAAGGTGACCTGATTGGGGGTGCTGCCGAGAGGATTGATCATAGCGCCAAGAGGCACAGGTGGACTTCTTCATGGATTAGGGAATTAGAAGAAGTGTGTATATAAAATGGTACTGTCATGTGGATTTTACGAGCCCATGACAGTTCATGCTCGTGGTTTCTTTCAATTTTAAGGAGTCTAAAAGCAAATAAGAAGACTCTGAAGTAATTGAATGGTACTGTCATGTGGATTTTATGATCCCAGGACAGTACATGCTCGTGGTTGCTTTCAAGTTTAAGGAGTCTGAAAGCAAATAAGAAGACTCTGAAGTAATAGAATGGTACTGTCGTGTGGATTTTACAAGCCCAGGACAGTACATGCTCGTGGTTGCTTTCAATTTTAAGGAGTCTGAAAGCAAATAAGAAGACTCTGAATTAATGGCCAGGCAAGGAGGAAGTGTTCAATCAAGGAATATTGAGGATGACCAGGACTGAGGGTGGGGGGAACACTGGTGGGCCTCCTTGCGGGGTGAATGAATGGTGGCAAAATAACGAAACATTTGCAGTATGACAGGAGTGGATGGCTCATGTAAAAAGTGTGAAATAATCTGATGACGGCCGATGTGGCGCGCAAATCGATGCGGCAAGGTGTAGGGATGCAAGGTTGAAATTGTACCAAGTGAGAGCGAGAAATTATCTCAAGCATCATCACGAGCTCGGAAAAATGAATCCGGTGATATAAAAAGTGTTAAAAATGGAGAGCGACCGAAGTGGCACGCAAACCGAGGTGACTATTGGTATCGAAAAAATGGGCAAAAATGATGTAGCAAAAAAAATAATGCAACGAGGTGACCATCATGATGGTCTCGTCGTGCTAATTCCAATGGTGGAAACGGTGTGGAGAACGGACTCCATATAGGTTCAGAATGGCCAAAACAAGAACAAAGTCAACGGACTATAAATGGTAAGTGGGCCCAACATGACAAGTGTCATTTGTACTATTTGATTTTGACTCGTGATCAGAGTAGACCAGAGATGAGGTGTCATTTCTGGATGATCTGACCTATCGATTGCGGAGTCGGGAGATACAGGTATTATGTTAAACTCATACCTGCATTGTTTTTGGGTTCAACTGCAAATTGGGTAGCAGTGTTAGAGGAAGATTCATCTGGGAGGAAGTAGGAACGATGGTGCATGTCATCCCAAGGATAATCTGGGGCAGTGAGGGCCTCGAGAATCTCCTCATCCGTACGGAATGTTTGTGTCGTCAAATCGGTTGACAAAGGGGTAGTGGTGGAAGAGATCATATAAATGGTATTAACCTCTTCGGAAGAGGAAGAGTTCGGGGGGTGGATCTCCACAATGGTGGGTGGTACCGTCTCAAGATCCAGATTGTTCATTTCAAAGAGAGCTGCTCTGTACTCGGGGAGATCGGGACAGTGATGTGAGTAATGCCCGTAGACACTGCATAAGGCACAGGAGTGGTTAGTGAGCAGGGATTTGTCGCGAGGCATAGCGGTTGGATCTAGATGGACAACCGGGATAGTGGGGTCGTCGTCAAGCAGTTGCATGTATTCCTGTAACGCTGGTAACTGAGGACATAGGTGAGTCGCATGGCCCAACTCATCGCACAGCGCGCATTTGGGAGGAGCACGAAACACAGGGGGATTTCTGACTGTCTTAGGAGGTGGGACAGCAGTGTAAGGTTGGGGGCCTCTGCCCCCAGTGGGTTTGGTAAGAGGAGGGGGGGGGTTCGTGGAGGACGACGGGGTAGCGATACCAGGAGGTGGTTGACTAGTAGTGACAATGGGTTGCATCAGTTGCAGGATGACATTTGGTGTTGGAGGGGGAACGGGAGGCGAAAGATACCAAACGGGTAATCCTAATGTTAACCCCGGGAGGCTGAGGGTAGCCATGACTGGGGCGCTAACTACTCCTGAGGGAGGGAAGAGGAAAGGAATGGTATGGATGGGTGTAGCACCAATGTGACTAGGTACCAAAGGGGGTTGAGGCAACAAGGGCGGTTGATTAGTAGGATTTTGCGTGTTATGGGACAGGGTACATAGGTCGGACACTTCAGTAGCAGGTGACGGGGGTGGAATAGATGGGAAGGTTGAGGTCATTGGTGCGTCAGAGTAAACGCCCGTCCCCAAAGAAGAAACGAATGAGGTGGTGGCACCCGAAATAGGTTTTTCAATCATGGGGAGAACATTTTCGGGTGCCGCGGGGGAATTGGGATCATGGTAAGTGAGTTGGTCAACCTTGACCATGCGTCCCTCATGGGGGAACATCATGGTATGAAAAACGGTAGAAGAAACTGCCCGCATGGCATACATGTAGCTGCGGCCAAGTAAAAGGTTATAATCAAGCTGTGCATTGATAACCTCGATGTTTATGAGGACGGTTTTTCCAGCTAGCTGGAGGGGGACGTTAGTTAATAGGCCTTGTGGTTGAGCTGAACGGCCATCGTAGGCTCGCAACGCAGTAGAGGACTGCTGGAGAGGGGGGGATCCCATTTTCTGCCAGATGGAGGTGGGCATGACACATGTAGAAGCACCTTCATCAATAATGCATCGATGGATGACAAAATTCTAAATGGAAATAGAAACTTGGAATGCCAAAGTGGAAGGCAGGCGAGGTTAAGATTGGTCCAAATCAAATTCCATTAACTGCGAATCATTTGGATCGATAGCCCCAATGGCTGAGAGTAAAGTCTTGCGCTGCGAAGGGCAGTTTTTTAAGACTTATAACGCAGACATGGATGCGGGGGATTGGGCTAAGTCATCGACAATGTTGTAGTTTGACGCAGCCCGCGCATTGGGGTTATTGTTGATACGGCGAAGTGGGAAACGGGGCGCTTTGGGAGCACCATCTAGTGGAGGTGGAGGTATGCATAACGCTTGATCAGTGGGATGAGCGTTAGTGGGTTTATCAGCGGGAGGAGCTTCAGGGGTGGAGCCATATTGGTTCTGCCGAGTCTGGAGGTTGACCTCATCGGAGGACATCATCAACAAGTGGTGGGTCCCTGAGTCAAACATGGGTTGATCAAGAGCAGCGTAAGTGATTTGTTGGGTTGGTGCGTTAGCTTGAGGGGGAGCCAACGGTTCAGTGTTCACTACGCCTTGGGTTGGTAAGGGGTTTTGCAACACCAAAGGTGGCTGCTGAGGTTGTGGAGGGTTGGGTGGTGCTTGAGGAGCCACCTGCCCTTGGCGGTGTGCATCAGCAGCCCAAAGTTGCCACACTCGCTCCATATGTGGACAAAAATGTGTGTAGTGGCCATAGACCCTGCAAATAGAACACAGAAAGTTTGTTCGCAAATTGGGGTTTTTAGCCTGCTTGGGCGGGCGATCAGGGTTTTGGTTAGCAGGGGCCGCATTATTACTAGCGGGGGGAATAGAGTGTTGACCAGCTTGCTCGGTCGGTTGGTTGTTCCCATGATTTCGGCCTCTGCCGTGGTTTTGTTGGCCCTGGTTGCGTTGGTTGTTCTGGTTTTGCTGCGGGTTTTGTTGAGCGTAAACTTGCCCTTTGACAGCAGGTGGATTCTGAGGTTGCGCAGGGGCTGGAGCAGGCTGCGGTGGATGATATGGAGGTGGAGGCTGCGCAGGTGCAGCAACCTGAGGGTGTTGCTGATAGTGCTATGGAGCGAGTTGTGGGTTTGCTGCAGGGGTTGGCTATGGCAGGTAATAAACGGGTTGGGCTTGTGACGGCGCAGGAGCTGGTGCAGCCTGCTGGTGATAGTAGGGCTGAGGTGCGACCGAGGGGGGGGTAAGCGGGAGTCATATGACTGAAACACTGAGGTGGACATGAGGGTCCATGGGAATGGTGGTGATGTGTCATGGGAGCATACTGGTTGGTTGCTCCAGACTGTGAGGTAGCCCACGAAGGGTCAGGGCCAGGGGTAGGATGGGCTATGGAAAATGGTTGAGGCTACGAAGAGACACGGCCAATGATACCGTCGGCAGCGTGGGATGCCCCCGGCGCATCGTGCTGGGAGGAATTGTCGCGAGGGGCGTCACGTATAATGGTATAGAGATAACCTGACTGGGCATAAATGAAATCGAATTGCTGGGCCTTAAGGATGGCCTCTTCTTCAAACTGGGGTCGTTCAGATGCTACATCCTTAGCAATGATAGGAAGGAGGGATTTGAGGAACCAGTCTAGGAAGAGTTGGTCGTCTAACTTGATCTTGCATAAACTACGGCGTCGACGCCATTCATGAATGTGGTCCGTGATGTGGGTAGCCGTGTTTTGTCTGCATGATAGTAGGATCTCAACGCCTGCATCATAGTGGACAGGTAACTGGAAAAACTGTAGGAAGGTCGAGGCAAGAGAAGTAAAGATGGCATGGATTCCATGGGGTTGTTCGATATACCACTTGGCAGCAGAGCCAGTGAAAGTGTGCTGTAATAAACGGAGGCGAATAGAATCGTCTACTATGGAGTTGGAGGAACACCATAGATGGAAGGACATGATATGGTTTTGTGGGTCCTCACCTGCCTTGCCCTCGAACTTAGGGATGTCAGAGGGGAGCTTGGTGGGCATGTGAGGCCACGCAGGGTCGTGTCGGATGGGGTCGTTGGTTAATCTGGCTAGGTCAGGCAGGTTGAGGCTAGCCATGAATGGCAAACTGGACGAAGAATGTGACACGGTAGTGGGTTGGATTAAGTTGGGGCCGATGCCCCCAAGTGGAGGGGTAATGTGAGGGAGGTTGCCCCCAAGCGAGGGAACTAAGGTGGTATAGGACGGACCTGCACCACCATGGGTGGTATGAGTCATTGATGGAGTGGGAATAGGTATTCCTACTGTGGGAATAGGTGCTGTGAGGGGAACGGTAAATGGGGGCCCCGTGGAGGGCATACCCATAGCCTGTGTGGTAACTGTTGTAGTGGTGGATGTGCCACCAACGGTCCCGACCAAGATGGGAGTGGGAGTCACGCTAGCCATGGGGCTAGTAGGGGCAGTTTAAAGGGGGTTCTCAGACTCTGGCTCAGAATCAGAGGTAAAATAAGGGGCGTCAGTATCTGGTGACGGAGTCCTATGCCGCTGACGAGTGGAGTCAAGTGACAAGGCTCGAGATCTATGATAAGTGGTATCAAGTGATGATGATCTGTGTCGAGGACGGGTGGTGTCAAGTGAACCGTGCTGTGGGGGATCGCCTCTGAGGCTCCAAGAATGTCTTGGGGACTCAATGGTGACAAATGGTATCAAATCTCTGTGGGTTGAGGTGAGTAAAAAATAGCTCAAAAACCCTAATGCAACCGAGTGTGCAGAAGGAGAGCTCAAAAAATAGGGCACTCAGGCCAACAACTAACTCAAAACACCCACTGTAACAGCGTGCTACAATAGGCGGAGTGTCAACAGAAATGGTCAGAGTACCAACAAGCAACAGGTTTTCTAAAAAATAAAAAACGGTGGACTCACTAGACCAAAAGGAGGTAAGGGAGCATGCAAACATCTAACTAGAAGTATTATGACTCAACTAGACATATCCTCTGCAAGGTGATGAAATCCAAGTCAGACAATATGAATAGGAAAGCCAAGTGGCTAAGGTATCCCCCTACCGGTAGGGACACCGGGTAGTCAAATCCTAGAAGAATGGCAACTAAGATACCCCATTCATGACACGTCCAGAAAGGTAAATCTGCCGCTTGGTCCTTTAACCGCAATACCCCTATACAGGGATATCCCGAGAACTGCGAAAGGTAGCCCTTTAGTTACTGAATGGAGTTCGGTATTCCACTCAGACCTCTGGAACCAATCTCACAACTTCAACCCTCCTAAGGGAGAGGCCCTCTGATAAACCGGTTGTGACCGTGTCAAAAAATACTAGGGGATTTTGGTTCCCTAATGGACAACAACTATGTCTCAAGTGTAAGTAACCAAGGGGTGTTTTTGGAAGCCTATCCCCCCGATCCTACCTAACTACAAAAATTATTTTGTGTTCCCCAAGTGGGGTTAGAATGTTGGTTGAGTTAAGTAATTTTAAAGTCTCACTTGAATTAGGTGACAGATTGTGTGCTCGTGAGGTTATGAACCCAGAAGAGAAGTGCCACACACCACGGGGGCAACTTCCTAAATAACAATAATACTGAATGAAAAAACTTTTACCATGCAAAATTATCTGAATAAACAATGCTGAAATTTTTTTTAAAATTCTATAAAGGAGGACAAAAATGCTATTGCAGAAAAGGCTGTAGGGATGCAGGTAGAACAGATGGCTGTGCAGGTGCAGAAAATATGGCAGCAAAGGGGCTGGGTTCAAAAGCAGAAAGAAGTGCAAAAGTTAGATCGCGAGTCTGGGGCGAAATCGCGCGGTCGGACCACGGGTTTTAAGGAAACAGGCGCGCTCAGATCGCGGCTTTCTTGCCGACAGCAGTGGTCGAAACGCAGCTAAGAGCTGGAAAGGCGCGTTCGGGACGTGGGTAAAAGGCCAACAGGCACGGTTGAAACGCAGCAAATAGGGAAAAGGACGCGGTCGAATCGCAGGAGAAGGGACGACAGACGCGGTCGGATCACAGCTAAGAGCTGGAAAGGTGCGGTCGGGACGCGACTGCGAAGGAAAAAACGGTGGTTTATGGCGACCGAAAACGACAGCCGAAAGGACAAAATGGGAAATAAAATAAAATAAAAACCAACGGAGTCGCCAAAACTGTAGCTAGGGTTTTACCCCTAGCTTGTGCGAATGAGCACCTACTAAGGAGAATGGATTCCTTAGTAGCAGTTCAATAATATGTGAAATAAAAGATGCTAAACAGTAATAAAAATTAATCTAAACATGTTCATGAAGCAAAACAACAAAAAGTAAAGAATGATTTTTTATTGATCTGACCTCCAATGTGGAGGTTGGTGAAGCCCGTTGTGCTGATCCGAGAGGTTGCTCCGAGCTTCAATTGCTCCTTCTCTTTCTCCAATGGTGGAAATGGGCCAAAAGGGGCTCTCATGGTGAAATTAGCTCAAAGGTGAGCTAGGGTTTCAAGAGCAATTTTGGCAGAGGCAGGATACTTGTGATTGTGGATTTTGAATAAGGGGTCTCCATCACTTATTTATAGTGGTGGAGTGCCGGGTTAGGGTTAGGGTTTCAGCTGTTTAGGTTTTTTACTCCTTTTCCTCATTAATTTATATTTTTTCTTCCTTTTTGGAGATTTTTGCTTTTTTGGAGGAATTTTGGATATTTTTGGAGAAAAAGAGGGTTTTATGGCCTTTTGGAGGCTTTTTAGATGGTTTTATGGGTTTTTGATGGAAATATGGTAGGAAAATGGACAAATGAGCCATGTAATGGGGTAGATGAGGTAGTGAACCCTTTTTGGGTGTTAACAACAGTTTATACACAAAATAAAATAGACAGTAATTTTCCTTATTAACAGTCGGTTGGGGAAAACCCTAACATACCCAAAGTCACAATGCAGTAATACTACAAAATGAGTCTGAGCTCGAAGAAAATCTTTTTAAAATCAATGTATTGCATTGACAGGCTGTAAGGCTGGAAATTTAAACCAATTACAACACCCAACTCAAGGCCGAGACTACCCAAGGACATAGCGAGGGTTTGTAAATAGATTACAACCAACAACATTAAAAAAAAAACCCACATATCTAATGGTGAAACTGAGCAATCTTCCAAGCTCGGGGTTTCACCATCGACAACCTTGTTACAAGCAGGGTGAGAACCCATTCCTTGAACCCAGGGCTTACTATATTGGAGTCACAAGCCTTCGAAGACAGCTAGCATCATCTTCATCACGGGTTACAAGAGTAGTCTCAAGTTCCTGCAAAGAGAGCACAATACTGTGCGTTAAATTCAAAACTCTTTCACTATTAAAAACATAACTATAAAAATAACCTTACTGTGAGTTGTTCACTTCAGAATGAAAACCAAGTATTTACCTTTAATAAAGAGTAACGAACAGTCTAGCGAAGAGACTGTCACCAACTACAGATTGCTCATACAAAAATCCCAAACCCTAGGATGTCGATGGAGCACAACCAATAGCAATGAAGCTTAGCTTCTCACTGCAGTGACAGGCCATGGAAGGCAGGATGGAGCTAAGGATAGGCCGCAAGCCAAGTGCAAACAAAACCAACAAACTCTCACATAGTAAAACCCACAACTAAGAAGGTTGGCAACAAGACCAAATACCGGAGACTACAGCAACGTTAAGCCCAAGTTTGGGGCAAGCTAGAATAGGAAGAACACTCATGGCTTCCATGAAACCTTGCAGAGCAGCCCGAAGGCCAGCATGAACTTCAGAGGGAGAATGACAAAGCAACTAGGGTTGCAAGAGTTTTATATCTCCAATACACGGACAGGAGGTGACCACATGCCCTCAAATAATTCAAACCATGCATGGGTCGATTCCAAAGTCCACCTGCGAATCATTTCTCCAATTATTAAAACAATGATTTTTATCAAACATTGCATGAACTATGATGTATGCATATATAATCCCATCGTTAATCATATATCATTTATATCATAATGTCTGATAGCTCGATTTTGGGCATTTGGGTAAAACAATAATATGATAACATTGACCTAGTGAAAGGTGGTAACCACTTGATCTTTTGGTTATCCAGAAGTCATTTATGCTTAGAACCCTTCTATCTATAAGTATATTTATATACTTGCAAAACATTGTTAAATATGCATGAATTGTAAACCAAACTTAACACTCATAAACAAACAACTTGGGTGGATATAGCGTATGGAGTTTAATAGCATAATAATAGAGTATAAACATGACTTTTACCAAGTTTGATGTTGGTTTAAACTTTCATAGACACTAGTTGCTTCTTGACCTGTCAATACTAGAAGTTTACCATATTTGTTTATGTTGGACAAGATAGTCTAGGATTGCTCAAGATAGCATGTACTTAGCATAGGGTAGAATTTTGATCATAATAGTTACTATAGACATTAACTTAATGTAAGAGAGGCATTATGGTAATAATAAAATTACAATGGAATAACCTTACTCAAGTCTATAATCATTGGAACGATACTGATTGACTTAGATTTAGGAAGTAAGGGAAAACAATATTCCATGTGAAACGATGCAGTTATTTTTTCATTAATCAAGCCTATAATATCAATGAGATTTACGAGCAGTAAATTTTCCCTACAGAAGGTAAATAACGATCAGTTTGGTACTTTAGTAAATAATACGATAATGTATGTGGTTACAATAGTACATACAGTACGACATTAATGCAAGTAAGGAAACTGATAACCTGTTAGTGAGCAACTGGATTGTACATACAAGTAACAGGTTGATATTTTCCATAACTAGTAGGTTAAAAGAAAAATAAAATCGAATCGTATATTTGATTGAGAATCTTTACTATTAGTATTGATAGAAGCTCTTCCATGAATAAAAATAAATAAGAATAAGTATAACATTTGCAAGTTAAGCATGTTAAAATAGAAATGAATATATGACAAAGATTGCGAGCTTAGAGTTCACAGTAAGTATCTTTGGTGTCGTTAATCTTGATATAGGAAGGAACCTGTTTATCTGAACTCTGCTTATAAGAAAAACTAGAAAAAAATAAACTACTTTACCTCATTGAAGTTGCTTGAAAATTATCAGCTTATTTTACTAGCATATTATTTTGCAATCATAAACACTTCTTGATACTTTATGATTTTAAAACGTCTACTTGTTTGATCGTACCTATGAACCTCTAAGAACCAGC
The DNA here is from genome assembly GCA_001517045.1 of Pseudotsuga menziesii. Lineage (NCBI taxonomy): Eukaryota > Viridiplantae > Streptophyta > Pinopsida > Pinales > Pinaceae > Pseudotsuga > Pseudotsuga menziesii. The sequence goes on along the minus strand of LPNX010905393.1, from coordinate 836,838 downwards.
AATCTGTCCGGATTAGCATAAATGCTAAGTAAGCCCAAGATTCAAAGTTAGATTCCACCTACTTGCCATAAAGTAGACTCATTATTACACTGAAAGAAAATAGTATGCAAGTACATCTTATTTACGTAACGAAGAAGCTGCTTTAGTTAACATAATTTGAAAATGTGTAATACTAATCATTGGACTGTTTTATTTTCCGCTAACCATTAGTTGTTAGTAAACCGCATATTAAGCATTTTATGTTATCTCAAAATTTTAAATTTTTGTGAAAATTTGGGGTTTTGACATGTGGTATCAGAGCACAAGGTTCAAACACTAGGCCTTGATGAAGCCCAACTAGCTTTTATGAAACAGTGATTTTGAATTATTCTGCTGATGTATTTTTCTTTTAAATGTTATTCAACAGAGAAATTGTTTCTGAAGTTTAACCATAGGTATGGAAAGGCTAAAGGAATATGCGGAAGAGTAATCTCCATTTACTGAACCAGAAAACTTACCAAGAGATCCTATACAAGAAGATTTAACCACTAATTCCTCAGAACTTTTACAAATAGTAAAAGACTTAAAATCTAAAATGGAATCAGTTAAACGAGAGAATGAAAGGATTATGAGAGCTCAGGAGGAGCTAAATCAGATCCTAATGCAAAGGTTTCAAACTGAGGGTAGGGGTAAAATATCTGAATCAGAAGATACAAGTCATCAACATAAATATAAGAAGATTAAATAGAGTAAAAATGAAAGTATCTCATCTTTAGAGGTGTTTGGTGAGCAACATAATTTTTCCACTAGTGACAGTAGTGATGACAATCATTATACTAAAAAGAGAAAATATAAACCCTATGAGGAAATTTCTAGGGAGTTTAAAAAGATTAAACCACCAACATTCAATGGAGAGACTGAGAAGGGGGAGGAAGTGGAATCTTGGTTATCTGGAATGAAGAAGTACTTCCAGATTTATAACTATTCTAACCAATTAAAGGCTAGAATGGCTATCTACAATCTCTTAAGAAAGGCTAACATTTGGTGGCAGGACTTGAAGAGAGTGAAGGGAATAAAAGAGAAGAACGTAAATTGGAGTACCTTCAAGAGGTACTTTAAAAAGAAATTTTTGTCCGAGCAGTACTATGAAGAGAGAGCAAAATAATTCTATGAGATTAAATTAGGATCAATGACTATGAAAGATCTAAACAGCAAGTTTTTAAGTCTGCTTAGGTATGTTCCATACCTTGTAGATGAAAAACCAAAGGTACAACGATTCCTCAGCTGTCTACCTTATCATATTAAGGACAGGATTGAGTATGACAATCCCAAGACTTTGGAAGAAGCTATGAGGAAAGCCAACTTCTGTTATGAATAGAATCGGAAGAAGGAAAGCATGGCCAACTGGAAGGCCAAGAAGAATAATAACCATTATGATCAAAAGAAGAAAGCATTTGTGACCAACAGAAATTCTAAAAACAATAAGGCCAGAAATTTTCCTAACAAGAATTTCCAAGGGAATAAGAATAATTCACCAAGAAATCAGAATATTTCCAAGGGAATAAGAATAATTCACCAAGCAATCAGAATAATTCCAAGGGTAAATAATTTGCTAATAATCATGGTAATTACACCAAGAACTTTGAACGCAAAGAACCTATAAAGTGTTGGGAGTGTAATGGCCCACATTATGCCTCAGTCTGTCCTAATCGAAAAAAGACTATCAGTAATATTCATACCATACAGGAGGAGATGACTGTTGGAGAATTAGCAAGGACTATGCCCAGAATCAATGCAACCTTGGAGAATCGACAAGTAGAATATCAAACTTCCATGGTGGAAGTAGAAGGTATGATAAACCAAACCCCTATAACTATTTTAATTGATCTAGGAGCTAGTCTTAGTTATATTTCACCTAAAATGGTAGAAAAATGTAAGTTACCTGTTGAAAACTTTGAAAATTCTTGGTTGGTTCAGTTAGCCACTGGTGCTAAAAGGAAGGTAACTTGTTTTGTAAAAGAATTTGCAGTAGTTATGGATCAATTTGAAAATGTTGTAAAACTTAATGTATTACCTCTTAGTTCTTATGACTTACTCATTGGTATGGATTGATTAGAACAACTTATGGTAATTTTAAATTGTTATGATAAAACCTTTACGTGTATAAACAGTGATGGAAAACCAGTAAGTGTAAAAGGATTCCCTAGAAAAACCACCATAAGGTAGATTTATGCTCTACAGCTTAAGAGAGTTGTTAGGAAGGGTTGTAAAGCTTATGCAGTAACAATAACTGATGAGGAGAATCTAATAAAGACAGATAAATTAAAATTGGAAGATATACCGGTTTTAAGACAGTATGCTGATGTATTTCCAGAAGAAATTCCAGGACTACCTCCAAAAAGGGAACTGGATTTTACCATTGAGCTGGTACCTGGTGCAGTATCTAGCTCAAAGGCCCCTTATCGAATGAACATACTTGAACTTAATGAATTAATGTCACAATTAAAAGAACTTATTGATAAAAAGTATATTCGACCTAGTGTGTCTCCCTAGGGGGCACCTATCATCTTCGTTAAGAAAAAGGACGGAACCATGTGACTTTGCATAGATTACCGTCAGTTGAATAAGATGACCATTAAAAATCGATACCCGTTGCCTCACATAGATGATCTGTTTGATCAACTATGTGGAGCCACGGTGTTTTCAAAAATTGATTTAAGGTCTGGATATCACCAAGTTAGGATTAAAGATGAAGATATCTTTAAAACAGCTTTTAGGACTCGATATGGTCATTACGAGTTTGTCGTCATGCCATTCGAGCTCACTAATGCCCCAGCTATTTTTATGTGTTTAATGAACAATGTTATGCATAAGTATCTAGATAAGTTTGTAGTCGTGTTTATTGATGATATATTAATCTATTCAAAAACTGAAGAAGAACATAAATAACATTTAAAAAAAAATTGCCAGAGTTACGGGATCATCAACTCTTTGCAAAGTTTAGTAAATGTGATTTCTTCAAAGATAAGATTCAGTACTTAGGTCATGTGGTGACTAAGGAAGGGATTTCGATGGATCCCGAAAAGATAAAGGCAATCAAAAATTGGCCATTTCCTAAGGATGTAACTGATGTTCGATCCTTCATGGGAATTATCGGTTACTACCGGAGGTTCACTGAAGGTTTTTCGAGAATCTTGAATCCGATAACTTCTTTGCAGAAGAAAGGAAAGAAATTTGTTTGGAACCAGAAATGCGAGGAAAGCTTTAAAAAGTTAAAAACTTTATTAACCAACGCACCTATTTTAAGAATAGCTGATCCAAATAAAGAATTTGTAGTGTGCACTGACGCCTACAATGATGGTTTAGGCGGTGTTCTGACTCAAGAAGGGCATTTTATTGCCTATGAGTCTAGGAAATTAAAAATCCGTGAAAAGAATTATGCAACTTATGAACTGGAATTAGCTATTGTTATACATGCTCTAAAGATGTGGTGACATCATCTAATTGGCAGAAAAATTATTTTAATGACTGATAATAAAGGACTAAAGTATCTGTTAGATCAGCCTAATCTAAATGCTAGACAAGCTAGGTGTCTAGCTTTTCTAAGTGAGTATGATTTCTAAATTCAGCACATTAAAGGTAAAGAAAATAAATTTGATGATGCATTAAGTAGGAATACAAGGCTGAATTTCACAGCAGTTATCAGCACTTATACAACAGATCTAGATAAACAACTTAAAGCAGGGATAGAACAAGATGAAATTTACCAAAATTTACAAGCTAAAACGAAAGAAAATCCAACAGAAAGCTTAAGTAAAGGGTATAGTTTGAATGCAAAAGAATTTTTACTATATAAAGACAGAATGTATGTACCTAACGTACCTAAAGTTAAGTTGTTAATTTTGGATGAAATCCATAAAACTCGATACTCAGGTCATCCAGGTTATCAAAAGACTATAACTATGTTAAGAAAAGAATATTTTTGGCCAAATATGAAGACTGAATTAGCAGAGTATATCCCTAGGTGTTTTGAATGTCACCAGGTGAAAACTAAACATCAACACCCAACTGGATTACTTCAGTCGTTGCCCATTCCTAGCTGGAAATGGGAGATAATTAGTCTCGATTTTATTACTGGACTTCCTAAAAATCAGAATTTAAATGATTCTATCATGGTAGTGGTCAATAAATTAAGTAAATCAGCTCACTTTATACTTGTTAAAACTACGTATAAAGCTGCAAACATAGCCGATATCTTTCTAAAACATATTTTTTCGACTGCATGGAATATCAAAAGTCATAATCTCAAATAGAGATCCTAAATTTACAGGTAACTTTTGGAAATCTCTATTTAAAGGATTAAACACTACATTAAATTTCAGTACTTCGTTCCATCCTCAAACAAATAAACAAACTAAAAGAGTAAACCAAGTACTGGAAGATTTATTAAGAATGTATGTGAAATACTAGCTAAGTAAATGGGAGGATTATTTGTATCTGGTAGAATTTGCTTATAATAATAATTATCAAGCATCCGCCAGATTTAGTCCTTTCGAAATCTTGTATGGAAGGAAATGTAATACTCCTATTTCTTGGAGTAATCTGGTGGATAGATTAGTATTAGGTCCTGAACTATTAAAGGAAATGGAAGAAATTGTAAAGCAGGTACAAGGTAATCTGAAAGTTGCGCAACATCGACAGAAAAGTCTAGCAGGCCTTAAAAGAACTCCAAAGGAGTTTCAGGTAGGTGAACATGTGTTCATCAAGGTGAGGCCCAAAAAGAGCTCTCCGAGATTGGGAAGTTGTGCAAAACTAACACCTCGTTACTGTGGTCCATTTGAAATATTGTCTAGGATTGGACAAGTAGCTTATCAATTAGCATTACCACCAAATTTTAGAGTGCATAATGTTTTTCACATTTCTGTATTAAAGAAATATGTTCATGATGCTACTTATGTTGTTAACTGGAATGATGTACAGGTGGAACCAGAAGGAGATTTTCTTGTGGAACCGGACTGTATCCTTGGGCGGAGGGAGATCACACTTTGGAACTGCACCATTGGCCAGGTGAAGCTGCAATGGAAGCACCTTATTCTGGAGGAAGCCACCTGGGAATTGGAAATTAATATGCGGGATGCATATCCAATTCTGTTCCAGGGGAATTTTGAGGATGAAGAATAAATAACATCGAGGACGATGTTATGCTCTAAGGGGGTGTGTATGTCAAATGCCCCAATTTTTGCAAAAACAATATTATATTATTTGATTTTATTTGAGGACAATATGTTAAATTTTATGCTAAGTTGTAATTGATGACTCAGTAGAGTCAAGGATATTTAATGTAATTCTGAATATTTTTATTATAAATAAATAAAGGAGGAGAAAATAGCCTAGGGAGCTGTTAAAAGAGTGTTTACTGGTCAAATTGGTGGAAGAGACTGGGTGGAGAGAAAACGGACATGTGGTAGCATCCTCAAACCACTTCCAACTGTTGCAGATAGCAACCTCCCTACATTTGGGGTCATGATTCCCAAAGAAATTGGAATCAAAGCAGGTGGCTCAATTAATGAAACTAACCCAAAAGACCTAGGCAATCTTTATAAAAATTCCCATTGAAGAGAGTTGGGACTGCTCATTCTAGAGAAGTGATCATTCAGGTGAATGTACTTCAGAGAAATTCAATGGAAGGGAATTGTGGAAAGAGTTTGAGGGGATAACTGCTGAGTGATCTAGTGCATTTTTTAAGCTGAAATATCTTGCTGCTGAGTGCAGGGTGTTTTACTAAGTTATTGGATCAGTCTACTATTTGCATGCTCCACCAGTTCTTAGCCAAGAAGACCAGGAACAAGCTCAGGGGTCCTATGGAAGCATTGTTTGAGCGCTCTCCAAGAGTTTGGTAGGGAGGAACGGCCTCCTAATGCTGTTGTTGTCTATCCTAATCAGGTTCTACATTATTGGTTTTACTGTGTTAGATAGATAAATATGAATCTGACTGTTAAATGAATGTTAAATATTCAGTTTGTAAATTTTTAGATTGGAAAATAATTCTAGTCTGTGTTTTTCCACACCTGGAAGGACCAGGCTATACTCCAGCACAGATAGAGTATTTACAGTAGATGAAAAAATATGTTAAGAGACTGAATAGAATAGATATGGTTCCGCATTCCACGGTAGCAGAGTAATTTATTTCAGTATGTAGGTTATTATTAAAAAGAATAATGATCTGGTTATCTATGTTTATTGTTTCAACAAGCTTATTTATGTAAATATATTAGAAAAGAAATAGTAGTAATCTAGTACAGGTAGAAGGATTAATATGTTAAGAAAATATTTAGTAGATAAGATGTTGTAATTACAGACAGTAGATTAATTTTTATTGAAGTTAAAATATTATGGAGGTTAAACTGTGTTATGATAGGTTTATAATTCTCTTTGTTTACTTAGTAACTAATTGCAATGCAACAAAAAAATCACACTCAAGTTACATTGTTTACATTCAGGTCAGTAAAGAAATAAACTACTAATCATATAGTCTATTTTCTAATAATATCAACTAATATAAGACTAGTAATTACTAAAAACTAAATAGGGTTATATTAAAAGTACTTAAATTATAAAGAGCAAACTAAGTTATAGAGCCTATGCTTATCTTTTCAAAGAACTTTGAGTAAATTCTACCTGTCAGTTCAGTAACTAAAAAAAAACAAAGATAAAGTGATTAATAACTAATACAAAAATAAATATTTATCCATGTAAAAATTGTTTTATAATTATCAGACAGGCTTATACCTGTAAAGGTAAACTGCAGGGTCGAAACCCTAATTCAAATTTATTTAATCTTTACAAATAAAAGCATTTAACCTACAATCCATTTATTTGGATTATTATATCAATAAGCCATTAAAACTACTATAGATTGTTTACAGTCCCTTTTAAGGACAAATGGAAAGAAAAATGTATTGTTACAAGTTAAATTATCACAATACACCTGTAATAATAATAACTAACCAAATTAACAAATAGCAAAATCCTATCATTAATCAATTGAAAATTTTATTGAGACAAGGGTTTCATTCACGAAAACCCTAGCTTGTGTTTTTCAAGAAAATAAGTAAATATTATAAATTACACTATGACTGAGTTACAGTCTTAAATAATAACAACAGTCTATATACAAAATAAAATAGACAGTAATTTTCCTGATTAACAGTCGATTGGAGAAAACCCTAACATACCCAAAGTCACAATACAGTAATACTGCAAAACGAGTCTGAGCTCGAAGAAAATCTTTTTAAAAACCAATGTATTGCATTGACGGGCCGTAAGGCTGGAAATTTAAACCAATTACAACACCCATCTCAAGGCTGAGACTACCCAATGACATAGCAAGGGTTTGTAAATAGATTACAACCAACAACATTAAAAAAAAACCCACATATATAATGGCAAAACTGAAGCTTCCAAGCTTGGGGTTTCACCATCGACAACCCTGTTACAAGCAGGGTGAGAACCCATTCGTTGAACCTAGGGTTTACCGGATTGGAGCCACGAACCTTCGAAGATATCCAGCATCATCTTCGTCACAGGTTGCAAGAGTATTCTCAAGTTCCTACAAAGAGAGCACAATACTATGCGTTAAATTCAAAAATCTTTCACTGTTAAAAACCTAAATGTAAAAATAACCTTACTGTGAGTTGTTCACTTCAGAATGAAAACCAAGTATTTACCTTTAATAAAGAGTAACGAACAATATAGCAAAGATACTGTCACCAACTGCAAATTGCTCACACAAAAATCCCAAACCCTACGATGTTGAAGGAGCACAACCAACAGCAATGAAGCTTAGCTTCTCACCACAATGACAGGCCACGGAAGGTAGGATGGAGCTAAGGATAGGCCGCAAGCGAAGTGCAAACAAAACCAACAAACTCTCGCATAGTAAAACCCACAACTAAGAAGGTTGGAAACAACACCGAATACCGGAGACTACAGCAACGTTAAACCCAATTTTGGGGCAAGCTAGAACAGGAAGAACACTCACGGCCGCCAAGAAACGTTGTAGAGCAGCCCAAAGGCCAGCATGAACTTCGGAGGGAGAATGACAAAGCGACTTGGGTTGCAAGAGTTTTATATCTCCAATACACGGACAGGAGATGACCACGTGCCCTCAAATAATTCAAACCATGCATGGGTCGATTCCAAAGTCCACCTGTGGATCATTTCTCCAATTATTAAAACAATGATTTTTATCAAACAACGCATGAACTATGATGTATGCATATATAATCCCATCGTTAATCATATATCATTTATATCATAATGTTTGATAGCTCGAATTTGAGCGTTTGGGTAAAACAATAATATGATAACATTGACCTAGTGAAAGGTGGTAACCACTTGATCTTTTGGTTATCCCGAAGTCATTTATGCTTAGAACCCTTCTATCTATAAGTAGATTTATATACTTGCAAAACATTGTTAAATATGCATGAATTGTAAACCAAACTTATCACTCATAAACAAACAGCTTGGGTGGATAAAACGTATGGAGTTGAATAGCATAATAATAGAGTATAAACATGACTTTTACCAAGTTTGATGTTGGTTTAAACTTTCATAGACACTAGTTGCTTCTTGACCTGTCAATACTAGAAGTTTACCATATTTGTTTATGTTGGAAAAGATAGTCTAGGATTGATCAAGATAACCTGTACTTAGCATAGGGTAGAATTTTGATCATAATAGTTACTATAGGCATTAACTTAATGTAAGAGAGGCATTACGGTTATAATAAAATTACAATGGAATAACCTTACTCAAGTCTATAATCATTGGAACGATACTGGTTGACTTAGATTTAGGAAGTAAGGGCAAACAATATTCCATGTGAAACGATGCAGTTATTTTTACATTAATCAAGCCTATAATATCAAGGAGATTTACAAGCAGTAAGTTTTCCCTACAGAAGGTAAATAACAATCAGTTTGGTACTTTAGTAAATAATACAATAATGTATGTGGTTACAACAGTACATACAGTACGACGTTAATGCAAGTAAGGAAACTGATAACCTGTTAGTGAGAAACTGGAATGTACATACAAGTAATAGGTTGATATTTTCCATAACTAGTAGGTTAAAAGAAAAATAAAATCGAATCGTATATTCGATTGAGAATCTTTACTATCAGTATTGAATAAGTATAACATTTGCAAGTTAAGCATGTTATAATAGAAATGAATATATGACAAATATTATGAGCTTAGAGTTCACAGTAAGTATGTTGAAATAGAACCCAGGTGTTAGAACAGTTGCACTCACAAAAATTGCTAATTAAACATCCAAATTACACACAAAGGAGACTGAATATGGAGCAGAACACTAATCTGTATTGAATAAGTGTACAATATCCAACCTTGTGAAGTCATAGGCTGCCACAATAAATAATTACATGAGAGATTCGAATGCATTGGGATTCCATTCGAATTAGTCAAAAGCAGGCTTACTAAATCTAGTCAAATCCCCCATAGGTGCATAAAGCAGTTTCCAAATCTTCCTAGGAGCTCACGAATTGGAAAAATCAATTAGGAAAGCTAATAGGTGATGGAAGGACAACTCATACATGCTTTTATTAGGAGAAAGGAGTAGAGGATGATGACTGCAAAAAACAAGTCAACTTCACCTAGTCATACTTTCCCTTTTGCCATAAAACTCAGTAAAAGCAGGCAATAAAGCAGAAAAAGCAGATATGCACTAGGAAGGTTCAGGAATAAAGTAGAATTGATTCCAAGAGGTTTCCCAAGTGCTCCATGACTCAGTTTTAGTAAGTTTGACCATCTTGGACATGTGGAGGACAACTTGCATAGAGTGGAATATGGAAACTAGGCAAATAAGACAAAAATGGATTAATTAATGTCTAAGGTAGCTAACTATAGGTTGATTATTCTAACACCCCCCCTTAAGCCTGACTTATGAGTAAAATATCAGAAAAATATAGGGCCTAGAAACAAGGCTTAGTCACCCTTTACATACTGCATGTCCATTTAAACAAGGAAAGAGGCAAAAACCCAGTGGGAAAATCCCTCCCTTAAACATGGACAGTAAAACAAAATTTGAAAATCTTGTCATCAATCATGCTTCACAGCATGATCAGCAATCCCCAATAGTGATTTGAGATTGCTGAATGTCTTCTCACAAAAAACTTTGGTGAAGATGTCTGCTACTTGTTTTGAAGATGCACAGAAGAGTAGGTGAATGGTGCCATCATGCACAAGCTATCTGATGTAGTGCATATGGATCTCAATGTGTTTGGTTCTCTGTCTCTAAAATGGATCATTGTAGATTCGAATGGTACTCTGATTATCACAATAGATAGTAGTTGAGTATTCTGATTCGAAGCCACACTCACCAAGTAACCCCTGCAACCATAAACATTGAGTTGTTGCATTTACAACTCCTCTGTACTCTGCTTCTGTAGATAAGAGTGCAATGGCACTCTATTTCTTGCTTGACCAGCTGATTGGTCCTTAAACAAGCATGAACACATAACCTAATGTTGACTTTCAATCTGTGTTGTCACTTGCCCAATCACTGTCAGTAAACCCAATCAAATCAAGATCAGATTTAGCTTTGTATAAGATCCCATGAGTCCTTGTTCCCTAAACAAAGCTAAGGATCCTTTTGGTTGCTCTCCAATGGATCTCATGAGGCTGATCCATGTATCTTGAAGCCACACTTACTACATAAGAAATAGCAGGTTGAGTATGTGTAAGGTACAGCAAACACCCAATCAGTTGCCTATACAGTGTATTATTTACCATAGGAGAAGAACCTGCTTCTTCAAGCTTAACTCCTGAAAGGAAGGGAGTCTTGCTTGGATTGAAATATTTCATGTTGAACTTGTTTAGAAAATCCAAAGCATACTTGGACTGATGTAATTTTATTCCATGTTTGGTTTGAGCAATCTCGAGACCCAATAATTGGCTCAATAACCCTAAATAAGTCATAGAAAATGCATGGTTCATTGCATCCTTCAAGGAGGAAATTTCATTCTTTGAGCTTCTTGTAATCAGAAGGTCATCCAAATACAAGACAATAATCATCAAAGAACCATGAATCAGCTTCAAATAAACATTAGGATCAGACTTGCATCGAACAAAACTCAATGATAGCAGAAAGCCATCAATCTTGGCATACCAAGCCCTGGGGGCTTGCTTAAGCCCATACAATGATTTCTTTATCCTGCACACAAGAGATGGATTAGTAACAAAGCCTTGAGGCTGCTGCATGTAAATATCTTCATTAAGATCTCCATTCAGGAAAGCACACTTCACATCCATGTGATGTACCTCCCACTACTTTGAAGCTGCAATGACTAGGGCTAGCCTGATGGAGTCCATCTTTGCCACTGGTGCAAAGGTCTCATTGTAGTCTATACCATGCACCTGTGAGTAGCCCTTGGATACCAATATTTTCTTATATTTAAAAGGGGAACCATCAGCAGCAAACTTAGCTTTGAAAACCCACTTACATTGAACTAGCTTCCTCCCTGGGGGAAGATCAACCAGGTCCCAAGTGTTGTTCTTCTGGAGTGAGCTGAATTCTTCTTTCATGGATGTTTTCCATATTGGATCATGTGCTACATATTCATATGTATGTGGGTCTGATTCAACCATCAGATATCATTTCTCTGCAAACAAAGGGTCTTTCATACACAGGGCACTCTCAAACTGAGATCTAGTCCTCCTAGAATCACTAGGATTTCCAGCTAGTTCCCCAGCTGCATGAATGGTCTTTGCTGCCCATTTTGGTCTTGTAGGACTGTTAGGATCTACAATTAAATCATCATTATCAGACATATCAGAATAAGCAAACTCATTTATCTCTTCACTTACATTCAGTGGTTCTGGTGGTGAAGAAGACTCTCCAACTTCAACTGCTGCTGAAGGCTCTTCTTGGAATTGAACACTCCTTTCAATTAAGTATTTGTTTGGGCTAAAATTGATCAAATTATACCCTTTTTAATCTTTAGAGTACCCAACAAATAGACACTCTTGGCTTCAGGGCTGCAAAGCCTTTCTCTTTTATGTTGGAATTCTAGCCCAAGCCCTTGAGCCAAAAATCCTGAAATGGGTCACATCTGGCTTGTGCCCACTCCATGCTTCGAAAGGAGTCATACCATCAAGCTGTTTATGAGGCACCCTATTCTAGATATAGGATGCACAGTTTATAGCTTCGGCCCAAAAATTTGGTGGCAAAGTCTTAGCCTCCATCATGCAGGTTGCCATCTCTTTCAGTGATCTCTTCTTTCTCTCAGCAACACCATTTTGCTGTGGTGTGTAAGGGATTGAATGCTGCATCTGAACACCTGCATCTTCACAATATTGAATGAACTCAGACTTGACATACTCACCACCATTGTCATATCTGAGGATCTTGATTTTCCTCCCAGACTGGTTTTCAACCAAAGCCTTAAAGACTTTGAAGAGGCCAAAAACTTCAGACTTGTGTTTCAGGAAGTAAACCCAACAGTACCTAGAAAAGTCATCTATGAATGTCAATGCATATTTGGCCTGACTCATTGACTAATGAGGAAATGGGCCAGCAACATCATTGTGGATCAACTCAAGAGGTGCAGAGATTCTCTCATGACTAGCTTTCTCAAATTTATGCTCTAGGTGTTTTCCTAAGATACAACCTTGACAGACTCCTTTGGAAAACTTAATCTTTGGTAACCCTATGACCATTTATTTTTCACTAAGATAAAAAAGACACTTATAGTTAAGATGGCCAAATATTTCATGCCAAATCTTGCTTGCCTCATTAGCATGAATCAGAAGAGCAGAGAGGTTTGAGTAGGGTAGAAAATGTGAAAACGTGTATACCTTCGAAGTGTGATTTGCAACTCCTTTTGCAATGACTTTACCACTTGAGATCTATGTGATCTCAACTTCATCAAGGGAGAATATGACCATATTTGGAGACCCTGTGTGGGTCATCTGATACACTAACAAGAGGTTAGAGGCAAGACCTGGAACATACAATACATTGTTGAACTTACCATGATCAATATCAATCCTCCCTTTGCCCAAACTTTCAGTGAGAGAGTCATCTCCCAGTACTATTGGTTAACCTTTCGACATGTCAAGAGAGGTGAATGCCTCCTTGGTCGAAACCATATGTCTTGAAACTCCAAAATCTATGATGAAACTAGGTGAGGTTGATGTGCCAGCAACCAATGCATGAACTCTCTCTCTGTCTTCTGAATTTGATCCTCCTTCCCTCTTCTTTGAGCTATCAGGAAGGGAGATGTTATTCTTCTCTAGGAGTTGGGTCAGCATGTCAATTTGCTTGTTCATGCAGGAGCTTTCAGGATGATTGCCCTTACTGCAGTATGTGCATTTTCTCATTTCTTCTTTGTTCTTCTTCTTCTGGGGGTTCTTCTTGGAACCTTGGGGCTCCTCTGGAGACTTGTTCTTGTCTCTCTTTTGCTCGGGTGGCTTCTTAGCTTTCTTCTTGCCTTTTGAATCCACCCTCAAATATCTAGCAACCAAAGCTTGGTCTTTGGAAGGTTTGATGGTGCCCATCATCACCAGTTTATCTTGTTCTTGTGTGAGGGATTCCATGAACTCTGCAAGTTTAGGCATCTTCCAGGCTCAAGCTGTCAACTTGGCGGCATGGAAGGTCGAAAAAAACACTAAATAGTCAAGGCCAACCTTCGAGAGTATGGCCAAAACTAGTTGATCCTCCTTCTTTTCGATTCCACACTGTTTTAGCTGCAAAACAAGGGCTTTAAACTTGGAAAAATAGAGTTGCAGGGATTCGAAGTTGCTGGGACTCAAGGAGATCAATTCATTCTTGATTTGATGTCCTCTCATCTCATCTTTTTTACCAAAAATCTCAACAAGATTCTCCCATACTTCATTTGGTGATGTCAATCCATCAAGATGGAAAAGGAGGTCTATGGATATGCTCAGACACAGGAGACCATAGGCCTCATCCCTCCTGTTGTGCCATTTAATTTTCTCTACAGCTACATTGGGCTCTGCTTTAGTTGCCATAGTCACCTTGTAGAGTCCTTTCACTCTCAACAGTATCTCCATCTCTACTTTCGATTCAAAGAAATTAAATGGAGTCAAGATGATCTTCTGAGATTGATCCATAGCTCAGAAATTGTCCCTTTAGTCAGCACAATGCTCCCAGTCAAGATGTCAAACCTACAATAGCAATATGGAAGGAGAGAAATTGATCTACAAAGCCTCTGATACCATGTGGAAATTTAACCCATGTGTTAGAACAATTGCACTCACAAAAATTTCTAATCAAACATGCAAATTACACACAAAGGAGACTGAATATGGAGCAGAACACTAATCTGTATTGAATAAGTGTACAATAGCTAACCTTTTGAAGTCATAGGCTGCCACAATAAATAATTACATGAGAGATTCAAATGCATTGGGATGCCATTCGAATTAGTCAAAAGCAGGCTTACTAACTAGTCAAATCCCCCATAGGTGCATAAAGCAGTTTCCAAATCTACCTAAGAGCTCACAAATTGGAAAAATAAATTAGGCAAGATAATAGGTGATGGAATGACAACTCATACATTCTTTTATTAGGAGAAAAGAGTGGAGGATGATGAGGGCAAAAAAAAGTCAACTTCACCTAGTGATACTTTCCCTTTTGCCATAAAACTCAGTAAAAGCAGGCAATAAAGCAGAAAAAGTAGATATGAGCTAGGGAGGTTCAGGAATAAAGTAGAATTGATTCCAAGAGGTTTCCCAAGTGCTCCATGACTCAGTTTTAGCAAGTTTGACCATCTTGGACATGTGGAGGACAACTTGCATAGAGTGGAATATGGAAACTAGGCAAATAAGACAAAAATGGATTAATTAATGTCTAAGGTAGCTAACTATGGGTTGATTATTCTAACATATTTGGTGTCGCTAAGCTTGATAAAGGAAGGAACCTGTTTATCTGAACTCTGCTTATAAGAAAAACTAGAAAAAAATAAACTACTTTACCTCATTGAAGTTGCTTGAAAATTATCAGCTTATTTTACTAGCATATTATTTTGCAATCAGAAACACTTCTTGATACTTTATGATTTTAAAATGTCTAGTTGTTTTATCATACTTTTGAACCTGTAAGAACCAGCAATCTGTCTACATTAGTATGAATGCTAAGTAAGCCCAGGATTCAAAGTTAGATTCCACCTACTTGCCATAAAGTAGACTCATTAGTACACTGAAAGAAAACAGTATGCAAGTAAATCTTATTTACGTAACGAAAAAGAAGCTACTTTAGTTAACATAATTTGAAAATGTGTAACATTAATCATTGGACTATTTTATTTTCCACTAACCATTAGCTGTTAGTAAACCGCATATTAAGCATTTTATGTTATCTCAAAATTTTAATTTTTTGTGAAAATTTGGGGTTTTGACAGCAATGTACCTGGATATTTCCTTCTTCATACCTGGCCAATAAAACTATTTCTTAACTATTGTTAAAGTCTTATGGTAACATGGGTGACCTCCATAAGGTACATTGTGCATTTATTACAATATAACTTCTTCGAGCCACCTTCATTTGGTACATAAATTATGTCGTTGAATTGAAGAGTTCCATGTTCAGCCAATGAATACTTGGAAAACTTTAATGGTATGCTACCTAACTCCATTACCACTACAACTTGTAGATAATGGTTATATTCCTTCAATGCCTCATGCAACTTGATCTTCATATATGAATTAAAGTCAGTGATGTTTGAAACTTGCATTAGCTAGCTTCTTCTACTGAGTGCATCAACCACTATGTTCTCCTTGACTTTTATATACTTAATATCATATTTTAACTCATTCAGAAATTCAACCCAATGGGATTTTCGGAACTTCAACTGAGGTTTCTTAAACAAATACTTTAAATTGTGATGATTATTTTTAAGTCCGAACTGGCTCTCAGTTTTTAGTTCAAAATGGATCCCCATGAGGTAATTCCTCCACGTATGGAGTGCATGAACTATGGTTTCTATCTCCATGTCATGAGTAGCATAGTTATTTTCATGCTCCTAAAAAAAATTTGATTCATAGAAAATCGCATGCCCTTCTTGCATCAAAAATCCATCGAGTCCTTCCAATGATGCATCGGTGCATATTGCATAGTCTTTGTTTGGGTCTGGAATTTTAAACACTAAAGCACAAGTAAGAAACTACTTCAATAATTTGAAATTTTCTTCACACTTATGAGTCCAGATAAACTTTGCACCCTTTGTCTACAAGTATGTGATCGGATTTGTAACCTGAGAGAAATATTTGATAAATATTCTATAATAAAATAGCAATCCCATAAATGATTTGACCTATGTCACATTTTGGGGAGTATGCAATTCCTAGATATCTCTTACCTTAGTAGGGTCCACTGCTACACCCTCCTCATAGATCATGTGACTCAAATACAACAACTAATTTTCATAGAAATAACACTTGCTACACTTAGCATACAATCGATTCTCTCTCGGGATCTGCAGAGTAATCCTGAGATGCTCTTCATGCTCTTCTTCAAATTTGGGATATACCAATGTATCATTTAAAAATACTATGATGACTTTATCCAAGAACTCTTTGAATTCACCATTCATCAAACACATAAAAGTGGTTGGCGAATTTGTTATCCCAAATGGTACCACTATGTATTCATAGTGCACATACCTAGTCTTGAAGGTAGTCTTACTAATGTCTTCATCCTTTATGTGCACTTGGCGATACCCAGATCTCAAATCAATCTTAGAAAACACCTTTTCCCCTCTCAATTGGCCAAAGAGGTGTTCAATCCTTGGAAATGGATACTTGTGCTTGATGGTGGCATTATTCAATTGTTGGTATCCCACACATAACCTCAGTGTAACCTCGGTGTTCTGTCCTTATTCCTAACAAACAATGTCGGATCTACCCAGGGAGAAATGATAGGGCGTATATAACTCTTCTCAAATAATTCTTCTAATTACGTTCGCAATTCCTGAAGCTACAAAGTACTTAGTCTGTAAGGAGGTTAGGCATAAGCACCTCTCCAGGCATCAAGTTGATTGTAAAATTGATGTCTCGCTTTGGTGGCGACCGAGCAACATCTTGAAACATGTCCTCAAATTCATTGAGCAACTGAATTACCTCGACATGTGGCTCCATCCCTGTTGGTAAATCCTCGGTGATGATTGCATATAGCTGGAAACCCTTCTAGAGGTAGGTGTTCATCTATATAGCCGATATTTCTTTCAACAAAATAGGTCTAGGAATTCCTTTTACTAGTACGGATTTACCATCCTCATCTAGGCATGTCACAATTTTTTTATGCAATCAAGAATCGGGTGGTGCGACTCTAGCTAGTTCATTCCAAGCAACAAATTGTACGACCCCAGAGGAATCACATCCAAATCGGACTTGGAGTGTAACCCATTCATTGAAAGTTGACAATCCTTGACTATCGATGTGATTTTTCTTCTCATTCCTATAGCTAATTGTGCTATCCTTTGCTTAGGCAATTTAGTTCTCACTAACTTGTATCTTTCAAACAAGTTAGCATTTATATAACTTAATGAATCTCCAGAATCAATCAAAATTGAAACTTTACTTTACCTTCAATTTCAATCATAGAATACTGGTGGTATGCTTGGTAGTTGTCCAAGGCTACATAAATTCAAGGAATTCCTCAACCAAAATCACCCAATGTAGATGTTTCCTTCACATAGTACATTATGGCATCCTTGTTCTTCCTCTGAGGACAATTGATGAGGTAGTGTTCACCTTTTCACTTCCAGCACTTAACTTGCACTAGTTTCATTTTCTAAATAGGTCCATTCCCCCTTGATCCATATTTTTATGTAGGGTTCCTGAAAGTGTTAAACTAATCCTTCTTAACCTAAAAGGGATTGAATCCCTCCTTCCTTTATTCATGTTTCACCTTCAGCCTACCCTTCCATCTATTATGCAGATATTGCCTATTCTTATCTTTATCATACATGCATGTATCCTTTTCTATGCATTCCTCCAAGGTATGAGGCTCATCATAAGTGATTCGATACTAATAGAATGTTGGTAAACTGCTGAGGAAATGCTAGATCTTAACCTTTTCCTCTTGAATAAAATTCACATAGCCTAACAATTCCTGGAATCTTTTCGCATATTCCTCCATTATCATGTTCCCCAATTGGAGTTCAAAGAACCCTAGCATATTCTTGTCATAGTACTGATGTGACAAGTATTCTTGCTTGAAAAAATTTTGGAATCTCCTCTAAGAAATTTCCTTTCCATCCAATTGTATTCAATTGCTTACACCACTCCTTTCCTTGGATATTATAGATAGTGATATGAGCTTCTATATTATCGAAATAATCATGGAGTTGCAGATATTTCTTCATTTATTGAAGCCAAATCTATGCCACTTCATTGGATTTCTCTCCATCAAAGGTGGTAGGTTTAAGCTTTTTGATCTCACCTTGAAGTGCACTTCCATCTCTCATTCTCTTCCAATACCTTGCAGGGTAATGATTATACTAGATTTCAGGTCCCTCATTCCCATGACGAATTCCAACTGAATGGTGTCGAGAATGTACCCTACTTTTATTTGCATCCCTATCCCTGGAATGATGGTATATATCAGGAATTTATTTGTTTAAGGATTCTTCTCATTCCCTTCTTAACATTGAGTTTACTTGTTTCACGTGACCTTGAAACTGCATTATATTTTGCATCATCTGTTGATTAATATGATTATGCTTTTCCATACATTGCAAGATATTTCCATTTCCAACCTGAATGTCCTTCAAAGTTTGGAACACTTCTTTGGGTTCCATCACAGATTGATGGCCATTAGATTATATCCTTTGATCACCCATTCTCACTTCTTCAGCAAAGTGATACATTTATGGGCCTTCTATCATTCTTGTAGTTCTTCTTGCCTACTACTCTGGAAATCAACAACTACGAAGGCCTAAAAAATTGTATTGTAGCTATCAATCTGAAGTCAACCATAGTTCTTAATTGACATCTAAACTCATATGCATAATAGTATTCACATTATCTGCATATAAATTTTTCATACAAGGAAATTATGGAAATAATAAGCTCAAGAATATACATTCTTTAAAATAACAATGCCCAGAGACTAAGGGTTGAAACCTTAGCTCTAATCAAACACTATAACACACCCACACTCTAAGTTGCATCCAACACAACCTATAGTGTGTTTGTAGACTCCCATCGGTTGCTCGTATTAACAACTACAGTTGTAAACCACACATAGGGCACAAAAGAGGCTAAACAATTGCAATAAAATAAATAAAACACAATCAAAACCAATAATAGCAAGCCAACACCGCTCACTACTAAGGAAGCATAAACAATAATAGGATCACACACTAAATTAACCAATAATAATTAACTAATTGTTAATAAATTAACATAAGAACTAGTCTTGATGGATTTTTTTCACCATCTTGGACTTTACAGAACTGATCTAACCTTTCTGACTTCTGAAGTCAGAAGTCGACAATCGAAACACCCAGACCAGAGTTACAACGCCCTCCCAAAAAAAATTATTTCCCAACATTAACATCTCGAAATTCAAGAGTCAACAACAAAAAAAAAATTATGACGAACATACATGACTTCCATTTCCCAACGTCGACACATCAGACGTTGGGAGTTGGCACCAAAAAACAAAAGTTACAACAAACACTCATGACTTTCGTTCCAACACCAACAAACAAAAGATACTATGAACACTCCCAACTTTCGATTCCCAACATCGGCACATCGGAACTTGGGAGTCATACCAACATATAAAAATTACAATGAACATTCTCAAATTCTGATTCCTGAGGTCGTCACATCAGAATTCAAGAGTCAGCATGTCAAAAGTTGAGAGTCGACATGACCAAACGAACAACTAAAAAACACCCCCGACTTGTTCATTATGACATCAACACATCGGCAATCAAAAGTCAGCAGGGTCAGCAATGATAATAGACAAGGATCTATTTGATTGCATAGATTAACACATAGCCATTTTCATGGACACGACTAAGGAAAAATTTGCTTGGAATTAACAAGTCTATGGTCGTATTTAGGCACCAAAATATTGTCCAAAGACATGTGTCAAGCTCGTTATTTGACACTTAAAAAACTTAAGTTTGGGGGAAAATGGCTAAGGAGAACATAGTCACAGGATGGAAATGACCATCTACAAGCTTCCAACAAACCCCCAAAACCTCAAACATACTTAAGATTTCTTAAGCAAACCAGGTCATAACAAAAATAAAACTTCCACTTCATAAATTGAGTTATCTAATGGAATTTTTTACCAACTCAAAGCTTCAAAAACCATTCCGTTAAAACCAATAACAGAAGTACAAACACATTTCATTCAAAACACTTAGAAAACTCTTTACAACTCTAAACAATTACATTCTTAGGGAAACAATGGAGGTTTAACAAACTTATTAACCTTCAACATATACCAAGTATTCACAGGATAACTAAGCAACAAGCTCCTTTATCCTACAATACCAATCATGAAGGTACTCATACTCAGCCATGCAGTCTTTAACCAATTCCCATTATCAAGCCATATATCCATATCTTTATCAAAGCAATTTCAATTTTCCCAACAACTAGTCAATTAAGAGACAAGCATTCATACATTAACAACATTCACCATTTTAACTCTATCATAACAATATACATTAATTCATTTCAAAATTAACATCAAAATTAATACACTTATTTGAAATCAAACTATATGGCAACTAGCTTCCTAGCGACCACGCTCCACCCAACCATAGGTAGCTCTACTCATTAATATCTCAACATAACTTCACCCTCAATATGAGACTCATGCATTCACCACAATACTTCTAACCAGCCCCAAGTTTCTCAGGATTCCTCACTTGACAATTAGGATTTACTGGTTTACTACTAAATCCATGTCAAACTATGTAATTCATTACCTTGGCTTCATTCTACTGGCACAACAATGATAAACGTCACTATCCTAGGTGCCTATAATTCTACTAAGTCAATTCCATGCACCATTTGTCATTTCACTAGTGCAGCCAAAGGAAAAAACAAGCATGGGAGTTCAACAACAAGAGCATTGTACTTCAGGTTTCAGTTCATAGGCTCCCCCACCATACCAAATACCCCTACACACGGTCAACTTGGAAATCTCACTTCGGTTATGGAAATGCTTCTTAGTCCGCCAGTGATTTCAATTGACAAAAATAATTCAGTGTTCTAGCCTCATGTTCTGGGTTGTGCACTGCATTTTGACTTTTGTGCATTGTGCATTCAGCATCCCAACGTTCAGCAACTACACTACAGAACTATTCATTCCACAAACTATGTTCATCTTACCCTCCACAATGTGCACTACACTACGCATTCCACAGATTCGTACTCTCCTCCTGCATTATAACTTCTTGGGATTCCCTTTTCCAATGTTGTTTCCAAAAAAATTTGCATGCATCTTTCACTTCCATGAAACACTTGTCAATATTATAGCTAATCTCCACTTAACCCATCTTTCAACNCCCCCCCCCCCCTCACTTTCTTAGGTGAATACATAAGTCCCCAATCACCTAGCATTCTGACTCAAACACGACCAATTTTTAGATTTTATATTAATGTTCAGAAGCATACAATGAAATATTCTACCTATGCACTCATAGACATTTAAAAAAATACATTTATAAACTGGGGGTTCATTCTAGGGATGTTACACTCTAATTGCTCAAAGTAAATAAGAGAGTGTTATTGATAACCAAAATAATGAAAAGTACTCAAAAGTTTGGAAAAATAAGTGAGAAAAATAGAAGGAGGAAGTATGTGCATTGGTTCTATGTGCAGAAAATAGAAGGACATATCACATAATATAAAATAATTATAAGCCTCTTATCCTGAAGCTAGGAAGTATGATTGAAGGAAAGGACACCATTATTTTTTTAAATGAAACAGAGATAGTTGTGCGTCTTGAATATTTGAGAGATAATTCTCGTAGTCCTGTCATTTGACTTCCTTGACTACAAATTACAGAGTATAGGATAGGGAAGAAGAATAAAATTCCTAAAGATTAGAAATGGTGTGGAATCTACCCAGTAGGATAGAATATATTTGAGTTTAAGATAAAAGTAACAAGGGCACAATTAAAGAAAACTTTGACTTTGATAAGTAGTAATAGAGCTAGTCAAAAATTTGATAATGAAATAGAGATTGTATGGCTTGATAACGATTTTAAAGATAATCCTCTTAAGCCTAATAATTGATCATCATTCCAGAAACATGAGGAAGACTTCACAAAGTTTGATATGGAATGAGGCATAAAGGAGAACACAGCAAATGATGCTCATATGAATTCCATAAAATGTTGAATTGGGACTATTGAATACCAGATCTGCAGGAACTTGTAAACATAAATATACCTCTTGATTGAAAGGAAAAATAGAGAACTTATCACAATGTTATTCATGGCATTATGGAAAGACTCCTGAGGCATTAAATCATATTCATTGTGAGGAATATTTGAGGATAGAACACAAAGACATTTTGGGTAGACTATGAGGCCTATTGAAGAGAAAATTTTGGAGCAGGTTTTGTGAGGAGTCTAAGGGTTGATTGAAGATTGCTTAAGAAAAATTTTGTGAGAAGAAGTAAAGGATTGTTTGGAACACATTCCAAAGCAAATTGTTTTTAGTATCGTCTTAGAATAACTTTGAGAAAACATCCCAAGACCGGATAAGGTTGCATAAAAAAGATACAGTGTATTTCAATGTGTCTACAAAAGGGGCATACACATGTCAGAACTTCAAGAGTGTATAAATATCATCCAACTATATATTAGACCTTGGTAGCATCCTTGTTTTGAAAATACCACCATTAACTATGGTAAAGACAAGCTACACAGGGGGAGCCATTTAAAAAATAATTCCAAACAAAAAGAGGCAACACAATCAAAGGGGGAGAAGTCTTTTTTTCTCAGAAGATTAGAAGGAAATCATTTCAGAAAGGGATAATTTCAAAAGTTACCAAATATACACTTCTTGAATATAAAATGCACAATCTCAAGGGGAGCAGTCCCAAGGTGAAACATAAGTCCATGGAAGCAATCCCTTACCAATGATAAGGTGCTACATGAAGAGGGATAATTATAAATAGGAAACAAGGTGTAAACACAAGGATAAGAATAAGTTGAAGGGGAGAATCCCTTTTCCATTGATGCCAAAGGGGAATAAATTGCACAGGGGAAGAGATTGTAGATACTGCGCAGAAACATAATTGCATGAATAAATTGTGTAGGGGGAGTATCCACAAGTATGTTGCAGAATTTTCTGAAGGTTACCATTAATGGAAAAGGGGGAGATTGTTGGAAATATTGGTTTCATTGATCTCAAAGGAAATGATATATTGTTTTCATTAATTTCAAATACGTTAGGGAGAGACTACAAATAAATATTACAATATGAATATTATTGGAACTATTGTTTTTGGATACCCTATCTTTGAAGGAAATTTTACTCTATATACCTAACACAAATTGGATATAAAATTACATGGTTGGAAATCTTGTTTTGACACCTTTCCAATGGTATATGCAAGTCCCTCTAATTCCATAGGAATGAGGAGATGTGAAATAATTTCTAAAGTCAACTTAGCTAGAATGTTAGGTTGACCCTACTAGAATATTGTACAATGTTATGTCGACCCTTCCAAAATATTGTACAATGTTATGTCGTCCCTGCCAGAATATTGTACAATGTTAGGTTGTCCCAAAAATTGATTTAAGACTTGTATAAATAAGTGGATCACTCTCCTCATTTAATTATCAATCTAAGAAAGTAAGGATCTATGAAAAGGTGCACAAATCCGAGAATATGAATTTTCTAGGGTTATTGAAGATGATTTCTTAGGTTTTAATGAAGATTTTCTAGATTCTTGAAGTGTTCTTGAAGGATTCTTGAAACATGTTTTGAAGGATTTCTTAGGAGGAGAAGGCACACATTCAAAAGAGGAAGGGATGTTTTCTTGCGGGTTATTCTCTGGTTAAATTTAGGCATTGAGATGGATGCACAATATCCATGGTTATCTTGCATAGTGTAGAGTACGACAATGTGATAGCTGTGAAGATTATCTTTCACGGTGTAGAGTGTGATAGCATGATAGTTCTAAATATTATCTTGTGCAATGCAGAGTGAGACAGTGTGACAGTTGTAAATATTATCTTGCACATTATACATCGTGACAAGAAGGTTAGTGTGTAATAGAGAAGCAAGGATTGTCATGTGCAAAGTAGAGTTCGAATGTAATCAATATTGTATTTCACAACATAATAGAGTGTGGCAAGTAAGGTTTCATGCAATACATCAATACGGAATCCAGGGAATCGGTGCTTCCTTCCAACTGGTGCTGGAGAATCTAGGGAGTTGGTGCTAGAGAATATAGGGGGTTGGTGCCTCCTAGAAGTTGTTTCTTATAAAATTGGGATATCAATGTCTCCAATAGATGGGTGTTCGTAAATCATTGTTTATAGAAAGAACATATTTCCATGGAATTCTCCCTTGTTGGGTTTCCATGTTAAAATATGGTGTCTCTTGTATTGTGCATTTTTGTTACTTCTAATCAATGTGATTGAAGGATAATGTGAATGGTAAATAATTTCTGAAATATAAAATATATCCTATATTGATTCAACTCCCACCCCCCTCTTAGTACAGTTTGATATTCAAATAGTATGTTCATGGGATAATTATCCATTTCGATGGAGAGACAAACTGGCCAGTGGTATGACCCATCACAAAGTATAATGGTGGCTTCTATAATAATATTCCTATTGATAATGTATCCTAAAAGGAAAAATGATTTTAGATGAGTGGACACCTGCTAAGATCCACATCTCCTATTATTCTAGGTATAAATGCCATAGATAGTCTCCAAGTAAATCAAGTTGAGATCCTAAATGGTATCCTTAAAAATCTCACTGGAAAATTCTAGTATTCGAATGCCCCATTTTCCGGAGAGGGGGGTAATTAAGTTGAATTAACTTCCAATGATCCATTACTTGGGTTCCAAGAGAGAATTAATGATGCTCAGAGACTTAAGATAACAGATTTTGTCTCTTGTCATTGGCGATGATGCCTCTCTTTTTGTTCCTAAAATAAGGAAAGAGAGAGGAATAGTTATTGGGGTAGCGAAGAAATCCTCTATAGTAATGAATCAAGGATCCCATAGAAGGGTTAAGCTTACCATCATCCCTTGAGCATCTATTTCCATGACCTAGCATTTTTCGAAACATATTTGAAAAAAAATTCTAACATATCATTAATGCATTTTTTTTCTTGTTATATAGATATGTTTCTTGGCCTAAATTTCATTTCTTGGAATTCTTTGGTTACTTCTTCCATTGAGGCCCTGATGTTCCATGTGATTATATTCATGAATAACTAGATTTAGAGGGAGAGAAGTACCTAGTATCCACAACTACTTACATCCCTTAGTCAATCAACTTTTCACCTAATTCCTTCGATAATTGTTGCTTGGTTTTCCTTCCTCACCCTTTCTCTTTTTTCAAAGGTTGTTTTTGTTCTTTCAAAGAGGAAATCTTGACTTCTAGGGGTGGAAGACCAAATATTCCTACAGGTGTTGATGGAGTTGAGTGTGATAAAGATTCCACAAGAGATTCCTTGCAAATATCAAGTTGTTTTTGTGGAAGGGTTTGGAATCTGAATCTCTTTCTTTTTTTAGGATTCCATAATATCTTGCAGATCAAGGTCTCCCAGGCCTGTATCTTCCCCTTTAGCAAATGGTGTTATTTTTTCTTCTACCATGTATGTCTCTTCTATAGCAGGGCCAAAGGCCGAAGTTTGTTTCTCTTCCAATCATCTTCGATTGGTACCATCCATTTGAAAATGATACAGGGTGTTTCTTCCTTGATTTATTAGGTGTTGATCACCTTCTAGCCCCCTTGGGTTTTCTCCCAAACCATCCACATTATCTAAAACATCAAAGTGATTTTTGGATTGGGGTTCAAAGTCCAATTTAGGTTGTGATGGTTTTTTACCCTCACCTTGAATTTGAGATAATGGTAAATCCTTATCAATTCACCATTGTCTCCATGCCCATACTCATGGAAATTACGACATTGAAATGGAACATGCTCATAATCCACTATTTGTACACATTCCATATATTGGTAGCTTAAACAAATCAAATCAGGAAGACCCTACAAGATTTTTGTATACACATAGATGCAAGAATAGGAGGTATACTTCTCTTGTTTTAAAGCCTCAATAATCCTGACAAAGGATCCAAGCATGTTCTCAATTCATTTTAGGGTTTCCTCATCCCAAAACTCATTTGGTAATGAATATAATTAAATCTATACCAAATCCATCATAAAATAATTCTCTAAACCCTGAGAAACAACATTGTAGAGCTATAGAAGTAGGGGGTGTTATCGAATACCTAGCTCTATCCTCCAAGCTGGTAAATTAACCATGAAAAATCCTTTGGATCCCAGTTTAAACTCTACATGGCCCTTTGGTTTCCATTTTGTTTCAACCCATCCATTAAGAGATTTTTCTGTGAAGGCACCTCCTCTTTGTGTATCCACAACATCCTTGTAGGAGGGGATGGCTCTCCCTCCCCTCCTCTGAGGCCATCAAGGCCTACCTAAAATCCAAATGAAGCTTTCTGAAAACCCTAGAAACACCAGATTTCCCAAATCCTCTTCAACCCATCATTTTTCATCTATACCTTGATTTCTATTATAAAAATAATTTTGGAGGCTAATGGTTGGTTTTGGAGGTTGATGGTTTTTAAATGGGGTTTATTGGGTTGATGAAAGTAGACTCATTATTATTGTCTTCACAATGGCTCAAATCCTTCAAAGTAACATGTTTTCCCCTCATAAGTTGGTGCACCTTACAAAGTGACCATTTGATTAGCAAACACATTTATGATTATTAAGTTAAGACATAGGTTATATGAATCTAATTGCAAAAAATACATCTCACTTCTTAATAATATATGGACTCTAACCCAATAAATTTATAAAAGAAACATTCAGTCCCTTCTTTTAAAAACATTGTGACACCCTATAAAATCTTGGGAGTACTAGATTTCATGTACCCCTCCTCCTTTATGGAGTATGTTGTGCGAGAGTGTGTATGTGAAAAACACTTGTTAGTTATACCTATAATATGGTATCTTGGGATTTCTTCTATGAATATAAAATATCCCCTCTCCTCCTCTATATCACCTCTTGTTAAATAATGCTTGGGGTCTAGGCATTAAGCAAATTCCCTATGTAATCTCTAGGTGTGCAAAGTGTAAGATAAGAGAAGGCTTGCTAGCTTGTAAGTTTTAATATGTGGAGAAGTCATAAGGTGATTGCACTATCATGATTTTCATATTTCATCACATTGAAGTTAATTCTTTATTGTGTAAAAAGGTTGTTTTTATAGCCTAGTGTGGGGAAGAAGTATAACGTTGACTTAACATAAGTCTCACAAATATAATTGTTAATAAAAAAAATAATATGTAGAAGTGGTTTAATATGTTAATACGATTACAAATTCCTCAAAATTTTGAACAATATAAAAGTATTACACCTACAAATATTTATTCCCTCTCAACACTTAATAAATCCAATGTTAAATAGATATATAATGATACAATAAAATAACATCTTAAATCGATAAGTGTAACTTTTTAGTGTAATTTTAGATATAATTGTTTCTTCAAAAAAAGGGCATGGATGTTAACATTCTCTACATCACTGTAACAGTTTCTCTAACATTATCTGATTTGTTCAGTGCACAGAAAACCTTCTTCCGCACTAAATTTGTCTTTCCGTAGTCTGCGTTCTACACTTCCGCCCTTCTGACCTTTGAAATCAGAAATCGGAAACATAATGCTTGATGGAAAAAATTTAACCACTCTTCCACCTTCCATACTTCCACCTTCTTCCTTCAGAAATCGGAAATCATAAACATAACCCTTCGACGAAATCGTTTAACGACCTTCTGCCTTTCACCTTCGAAACTCGAAAGTCGAAAAAACAACTTTTCAATGAGATCGTTTAACAACCTTCTTCCTTACGCCTTCCGCCTTCGGAACTCTGAAGTCAGAAAACAAATTTTCGACAAGATCATTTAACGATATTTCGCCTTCCCCCTTCCTCCTTCGGAAGTCGGAAGTCAAAAAAACAACTTTTCAACGAAATCATTTAACGACCTTCTTCCTTCAAAACTCAGAAGTCAGAAAAAAAACTTTTCAACAAGATTATTTAACGACCTTCTGCCTTCCTCCTTCGTAAATCAAAATTCGGAAGAACCACTTCTTGATGAAACTACTGGGTGTCTTCTGCATTCTGACCTCAGACATTATTGGCCTACTTTTCCTCACTCTTGAGACCTAGGTTCAAGAGACCCATGAAACCAACAAAACACCCAAAGACATTGGCCCAACAGAGCAAGCTCAGCCAGTGAGGCCTACGAGGCAAGCACAGTCTCACTCGAGATATCTTAATGTGTAACTGCCATAGCCATGTTTCCACAATCAATGAGGGATTACAGTCCCTTGGCGCGTGGCCGACGCGCTCGACAGAGTCTGAAGGATGGAGTGTTTTACTACTCAACAATAGAACAATCGTGTGACACAGCCAGTGTGCGACACAACCTTTCCCTTGACAACTTAACAACTGGTGCAACTGTGCGACGCAGATGATTCCTTAATATTAAATGACAATGTGGCGATTATATTACAACTAAATAGTATTTTAACATGAAATAATACACATTGTTCGACAATGCCTTAGTCACTCATTCATTCACTGCTTTTATTAGTATTCTGACGTTCATTCAAGTAATAACCATAAATAATGCAAGATAATCAAACATTCAACCTTCAACATTCATTCGACACAATATGTAACGTGGAAACCCAACCAGGAAAAACCACCAAGGTGCTTTTCATCTGGCATGAGAAATATATGGCACCTTGCAGTCTGCGACTTGAAAACTGTTTTGAGATATGTCTATTTAGTTTAGACTCTTTCTTTCTCTCATGCTCTCTTCTTTATTCTTCTAACTACTCCTACTAATCCGCACACAGCCTGGATCGACTCTTCTAGTCTACTATATGCACACTCAACTTCAGACTGACTCTTACAAAATGGTCTGCGCACACAGCTATAGATCCACAACTCAACATCCTTCTACATTCAAACTTCCTTCTGATCTCCTCAAAATAATTCTACTATTCTCTGGACAAAAACCAAACCCTTATACATAACAGGTTCTTCCTATTTATATAAGTTACGAGACTGCGCAGGGTCAACTGAGTACAACTTAGTTATTACAGTCATAAGTAGCCTCAAAAAATTCTTTCATACATTTATTACAGGTTATACTAGCCGCAAAAATGTCCTTCATTACATTAATCGCAGGCCATAACTAGCTACAAAAACATATTTCAGTCTTCTTGTATAAGTCATAACTAGCTGCAAAAACCGTCCTTTAGTCTTCCGCCAACTTGAACTCCTATGGTCTTCTAACCTGTTTCTTTCCATCCTTTACTCTTCTACCTACCAATCTTCCCCCAACTCTAGGTATGCTTTTCCTTTGTCACACCATTCCTTATCACATATTTCTTTCTTTTGTGCTTCCTTTTCTCCCTTTTCATGACTTTATTCCGTCACGCGCCTGCTTTTCCTCTTGCACTTGCACTTCAGTTTCTTCCTTGTGCTCTTTCCTTGCCCAACAGGCCCCCAACACTCACATGTGGCTCATCTCGAGCCACTAAGTAGATCTAATGGTTCGCATGGTTTTGGTGCTGGCTGTGCCATGGGACCAACCTTGCCCTAAAATTACTTCAAAAATTTTTCCACTCAGGAAACCTCTTTCCCTACATCCTCTTCTTGCTTCGCAAATTGTTCCACATGGTCGAAACTAATGTGTTCCAATGGTTCTTCTTCCAATGACTGAGTGATAATTTGGAGCTTCTACTTTATAGGATGAATGAGCCATGTAACTCTTTCTACCTCTGTTTGTTGTGTTGTTACTTCCTCATTTATTTTCTGCTCCTGGTCGCAGAGAGTTTTGACTTGCTACTGCAGTTGCTTCAACTCGGAGACCTTCACAATTTTCTCTTTGATCAGAAGCTTCTTCATGTCTGTCTTAACAGCGGTGATATTTAAATTAGCTTGTCGCTCATATTCCTTGATTTTCTCCATGGCTTCATCTTCCAGAAGCAATTCCCACAACGCAGAGATGGATTTGACTACTTCAGTGTTGAGTTTTCCCTCCTGCTTGATTTGCTCAACATCCTTAGATGTTGTTTTCCTGTGCTCTTCCAACACCTCGGGAGGTGTGCTTGGTCTTTGATGTGCTTTAAGTTCCTCGACCTATTTCCTTAGGTCTATAGAAATCCTAGATAGAAGGTCGACCTTTGCTATTGCATATTCATCTTCCTGGCCTTCTTCCACAAGGAACTATGTGCCTACACTTTTGATGGCTTCAGCTAGTGCAAGCCTACTTTGTTCGCACACTTCAATATATTGCTCCTTTTCCCTAAGGAGAACCTTGCAGTTTTTTTCCTTCCCTGTTTGATTTTGAGCCTGATATGACAAAGCATTTTCTCTAATGAAAATTTCAGTCACAGCTGCATGCTGAACAACATATACTTCGGCCAACGCTAATTTGGAAAAATATAGCATTAGTCTTCTCATTTCCTGGATAACATCGTCGAACTCTTTCATTCATGTTTCCACTTATTGTGCTTGAAATTATAACTTGAATGGAGGAAACAACAGTGGCGCAACTAAAGTATCGCCGGGATCAACGTCGTATGTCTTAGCTTCAACTATTCTTTTTACCTCATTAATAGCTTCGGTGAACTTATTGACCTGGGCAGTGAGTGTGTTGGTTAATTTCATCTATTGTTTACGGATACCTTTAAGGCTGGTCTTCACCACTTTTGCGACAGTGTCTGCAAGTAGGCTCATGTCTCCTTCCTCCAAGCTGACAATGTTGGTTGTTCTATCAGCTTTGCGCTTCTTTTGTTGCTGTTGAGGCTTCTCCTTCTCCTGTTCTCTATGTAGGTTTTGCACATCCTCATCAGTAGGTGTGTCTTCTACATAATCTTGATCAGATCCTTGATCACTATCATCGTCGTCGTCTTCTGTCTCCGGTGGCTAGTTTCCTTTCCCGCCATCCCCATCATTTCCTTGTTCATTATCTTGGCCATTGACTTGGTCATTTCCTTAGTTATCTCTATGGTCCATTTCCACGTCGACTGGGACGTGCCATTCCTATGACCAGTCCTGGTTGGCTGCTTCCACTTCCAAGTCGGTAAACATAAAAGGCATCAGCTGTGCTTGCTTCATCGGATCCTGCTGTGGCTCCAGAATTATATTGTGGACACCATATTGGAAGCTTATGAAAGATGTATACTTTTGGACTGTTGTAGCATGCAATCTGTGCTAGTGTTTGACTACTTCTCTTAAGGCCTCCGCGTGTAGAAAGAACTCTATGTTATTATACCTCTGTCAGATCTTTTCTTCTTTATCCTCCTATAGATTCAGATACTTTGTTCCATGGAAAATTAATGGGACATCCAACAGCTAGTAATCGAGTGGGTTTGACCAAACAACAAAAGAAACTAAAACGAGCAACCAGGAGTAGTGGAATTCTGCCTTACTTTCCTCCTGCGCTTGCTCGGCATCCTCCAGTAGATCATTCAATAAATACTATGACCAATTGAATAACACTCTTATTGCGCATTGTTGCACAAGTTCCACTGCCCTGGAAATGCACTCAGTGGGCCGCATCTTTCATAGCAGCCTACAAGATAAAAATATTTGCGGCGAACCTCATTGTGTTGTCAATTTCAGAGGAAATCAAGAATCCTCTATTTGTGTGCTAGAGGTCATATTTTTCCTTTATCTTCACCGTGTCGCTGTTTGTGCGCAGATATGGCACAGGGTCATATACTTGACATAGAAGACCCATTATCGTCGAAATGAGCTCAACATCGATAGGATAGGGTCTATCAAGCCATAAATATCCTCCATGGAAGCAGACCATGAGTTGTCGCACATATGTTCTCTCCTATTTGCTTCGGGGAAAGTGCGGCATGAGCAGTAAGTTAAGTAGGCCCACACTTTCTATACCTCGAGCCCATTTCATTGGAACTACCAACTATAGCTCAGGCGGAATGGCTAGTAGTGTAGCCATGTACTTGTGTCTTTCTAAGTTTGGTTGCTTCCTTGTATCAGTATCTTCAAACTACAGTTTCAGCAGCTTCAAGATGATATTCATCAACAGCGGCACTCCAGCAGGGATTTGGGGTGCAACCAAGGAGGAGCGTGCTTTCATTGGAAGCTTCATTTTAGACGCCTCTTCTCTCCTTGGCCGAACATATGGTGGTAACTAGTTTCGCTCTTCTATGGTGGTGTTTGCATCTCTTCGCAGTGGTGAAGCTTTTGCATCCTCGACAGGTATCTCCTCCGTGGCCTTACGATTCTTTGTAAGCTTCAGCTTCCTGACCCAAGGCCTTGACGTGCATGGGATTTCTCTTTATGATATAAACAATCATGGGCCTGCCACTAGAATATCAACTAGTGGATTAGCGGGTGGATTTTAAACCAAGGCCGATGCAGAGGCCTAACCAGAGGCCGAAACAGGGGTCAAACTGACAGTAGGAACTGTTTGTGGATTTGGTCACACCATTGTTTCTGATTCCTCCTCTCACTATTGTACCTTCGGTGATGTAATATCTTCTACTATCAGACAGGGTGAAACTCTCGTAACGTTGGACTACTCACTGGAGTTGGAAATGGAAATTACCATTAGCTTTGGCTCTCACAATCACAAGCATTGGTTCACTCTTCTTCTCTCTATGAAAGTAAAAGAATTCTTGTTGATGAAGGCTCATATATATAGGGATGCGCTCATCCTGTATGTGATCATTCAATGGTAGATGGACATCTTATCGATCACATGGGATTCCCATTCGACGCCCTCCAACATTAACTCACATAATTGAGTTCTGATCTATACATGTCAGGGTAGTTATGGCGAGAACAATGGATGGGACAAAAAAGCACATCGCCATTCTCCTCTGACTTGTCAAATTAATGACACCTAGCTGTCATAAATTCCTAAATATTTTTAGGTATCCGTGCTTTAATGACATCCATCTTTCATTCCCGCTCATACTACGATTTGTATACCCCTATCGCAGATGTGAGACATAATAGTTTCCTTTCCTCTTTTCTCATTTTTTCCATACCTTTTCCTTATTATGCAGATGTGTCGCAGCCAGCATGGTAGGGTTTCAAGTGGATACTATTGATCATGGCATGCCATCCAGCTTATGTAATTTCATTGTCAGCCTCTGTGATGTGCACGATCACATATGGCCCTAGCCAATGCATCTTCAATTTTCCTCGATGCTTCAAAAATTTGTCATAGTACAGCAAAACAAGTCCTCCGACTTCAAAATGTTTAGTTTTGATATGGCGATCATGCCAGTATTTTTGTCTTTAATTCTCTTTGTTTTGATGAAACCCTATGACGAATCATGGCTCCTCCATTTGAACAAGTTGCGACAACCTTTTCTCGACAGCATCCAAATCTATCATTTTTTTCAACACAACAATTCTTAAGCTCGACACAATATATTCCATCGGCACAACAGCTTCTTTCCCATACACCAATCTAAATGGACTGCGTCATGTCAATCGCTTGCAAGTCATGCGATACGCCCATAGCATAAATGACACTTTTTGATCCCAATCATCTCTGCGTGCATTGCATACTTTGGTTAATGCATTTTACAGAATCTTATTGAATGCTTCAACCATTCCATTCACCTGAGAATGATAGGGTGTCATTTTCCTATGCTGAATCTGGAATTCTATAGTAAGCTCATCAATCATTTTGTTAGAAAAATGCGTACCTTGGTCGCTTAGGATAATTTTTGGATAGCCAAATCTAGTCACCACATTTTAAAATAAAAACTTTGCCGCAGTCGCAGCGGTACAATATTTAACAGGTGCGGCTTCATCCCATCTGGTTAAGTAGTCTATCCTTGTGATAATGTAGTGCACATCAATCCTCTTTCTTGGTGGACTAATCAGTCCAACAAAATCAACGACTCACTTATCAAATTCTTGATGGGTTATCTATGGTGCTAGCAACATCTCGTCGTGCCTCAATGGTTTTCCTTTTCTTTGGAAAATATCGCAGTGGTGGAAAAAGCTCTTAGTATCCATATGTATAGTTGCCCACCATAAGCCAGCTTGCAATATCTTGCGCAAAGTAGCCTTTCCAGGATAGTGTCCACCAACCACACCAGCGTGTGCTTCACTCATTACCCACTATCATTCATGGTCAAAGACACACCGTCACAATATTTCATCAGGGCCCATCTTGTATAGGTGTCCCTCGATCAACGTATAATCAACGGCTTTGATGACCAAATGTTTCTTCTGCATAGTGGTGAACCTTTTAGGTTCATATCCTGTACTCAAGAGGTGAGTGATAGCTTCAAATTTTTTATCAACCACGGTAACCTCAAATAGTTGCGCGTCAGGCAAGTTGTCCTCCAAGTTGGTTGGTTCTTTAACTATATCTATCTGCGACAAATTATCAGGTCCCACATTCAGTTGACCAGGTTTAACAATGAATTCAAAGTCGGATTCTTGAAACAGGAGGAGCCATCAACAAATCTTCCCCCCTACACTAGCTTGTTGACCAGGTATTTTAATGTTGAATGATCAGTGTACATTTTAAAATGTACACCAACAAGTAGTGTCGGAACTTCTACAGAGCACAGACCATGGTAAGGCCTTCTCTCCTCCCCTCCTCTAAGGCCATCAAGGCCTACCTAAAATACAAATGAAACTTTCTGAAAACCCTAGAAACCCCAGATTTCCCAAATCCTCTTCAATCCATCCTTTTTCATCTATACCATGATTTATATTATAAAAAAAACTTTTGAATCCTAATGTTTGTTTTTGGAGGTTGATGGTTTTTAAATGGGGTTTATTGGGTTGATGAAAGTAGACTCATTATTATGGTATTCACAATGGCTCAAATCCTTCAAAGTAACATGTTTTCCCCTCATAAGTTGGTGCACCTTACAAAGTGACCATTTGATTAGCAAACACATTTATGATTATTAAGTTAAGACATAGGTTATATAAATATAATTGCAACAAGACATCCCACTTATTAATAATAGATGGACTCTAGGCCAATAAAATTATAAAAGAAACATTTAGTCCCTTCTTTTAAAAAAATTGCGTCACTGTATAAAAGCTTGGGAGTGCTAGATTTCATGTACCCCTCCTCCTTTATGGAGTATGTTGTGTGAGAGAGTGTGTGAGAAAAACACTTGTTAGTTATACCTATAATATGGTATCTTGGGATTGCTTCTATGACTATAAAATATCCCCTCTCCTCCTCTATATCACCTCTTATTAAATAATGCTTGGGGTCTGGACATTAAGAAAATTCCCTATGAAATCTCTAGGTGTGCAAAGTGTAAGATAAGAGAAGGCTTGCTAACTTGTAAGTTTTCATATGTGGAGAAATCATAAAGCAATTGCACTATCATGATTTTCATATTTCATCTCATTGAAGTTAATTCTTTATTGTGTAAAAAGGTTCTTTCTATAGTCTAGTGTGGGGAAGAAGTATAACGTTGAATTGACATAAGTTTGACAAATATAATTGTTAATAAAAAAATAGTATGTAAAAGTGGTTTAATATGTTAATACGATTACAAATTCCTAAAAATTTTGAATAATATAAAAGTCTTACACCTACAAATATTTATTCCCTCTCAACACTTAATAAATCCAATGTTAAATAGATATATATTGATACAATAAAATAACATATTAAATTGATAAGTGTAACTTTTTAGTGTAATTTTAGATATAATTGTTTCTTCTTACCCATTTCCATGCACAAAGTGGGAGTTAAAGCAAAGCTTCATATTACAATGATGCATGATATATTTTTACTTGTAATGAATGTTATCCATCTCTAACAAATCTTGAAATTTTGATGTGAATAAAGTTGAAGAAATTTCTATCATTGGTGGAGGGACTTATTTCTTTGAGAAACATAGTTAAATGGCACATAACTATTTACACGTTAATATTCACACATAAAGCACTCAACCTTGAAATGGGTACATTACTTTGCCTTTGAATAATAAGAAGTGATATTTCATGTCACTTTGCCTTTGAGTAATAAGAAGCAAGATTTTATGTCAAATGTAACGTCCCCATATCCCAAAATGTGGATTTTTTAAAATTTTGCTTCAAGAACACTTGTTCTCCCTTCAAATATAGGGAATGGACATTAACACATTGTTCATCATTCATTCTTGGGATTAAGAACCCCTATACATCACTGTAACAGTTGCTCTGCCATTAGCCGATTCGTTCTATGCACGGAAAACCTTCTTCCGCACTAAATTTGTCTTTCTGTAGTCTACGTTTTGCACTTCCACCCTTCCGACCTTGGAAATCAGAAATCGGGAACATAATGCTTGATGGAAAACATTTAACCACTCTTCTTCCTTTCACACTTCCACATTCTTCCTTCAGAAGTTAGAAATCGAAAACATAACCCTTTGATGAAATCGTTTAACGACCTTTCGCCTTCCGCCTTCGGAAGTCGAAAGTTGGAAAAACAACTTTTCAATGAAATCATTTGACGACCTTCCACCTTCCTCCTTCTTCCTTTGAAACTCGGAAGTCGAGAAAACAACTTTTCAACGAGATCGTTTAATGACCTTCTTCCTTCCACCTTCCACCTTCGGAACTCGGAATTCGGAAAACAACTTTTCGATGAGATCGTTTAATGATCTTCCGCCTTCCGCCTTCCTCCTTTGGAAGTCGAAAGTCAGAAAAATAAATTTTCAATGAAATTATTTAACGACCTTCTGCCTTCGAAACTCGAAAGTCAAAAAAACAACTTTTCAACGAGATCATTTAACGACCTTCTACCTTCCACCTTCTGCCTTCGTAACTCAAAATTTGGAAGAATCATTTCTTGATGAAACTACTCGGCCATTTTTGTCTTCTGCATTCTAACCTCAAACATTGTTGGCCTACTTTTCCTCACTCTCATGAACCAGGTTCAATAGACCCATGAAACCAACAACACACCCAAAGACATCAGCCCGAAAAATCAAGCTCAATCGGTGACACCTGCGAGCCAGGCACAGTCTCACTCGAGATATCTTAATGTGTAATTGCCATAACCATGTTTCCACAGGTGAGCGATTACAGTCCCTTGGCGCATTTCCAAGGCACTCGACGGAGTCTAAAGGATGGAGTATTTTACTACACGACAGTGGTGCCACCGTGTGACACAACCAGTGTGCGACACAACCTTGCCCTTGACAACTTAACAACTGGTGCAACTGTGCGACGTAGATGATCCCTTAATATTAAATGACAATGCAGTGATTGTATTACAAATTATCAATATTTTAACACGAAATAATACACATTGATCGACAATGCTTTAGTCACTCATTCATTCACTGATTTTATTAGTATTGTGACATTCATTCAAGCAATAACCATAAATAATGCAATAGAATCAAACATTCAACGTTCAACATTCATTCGACACAACATGTAACATGGAAACCCAACCGGGAAAAACCACCAAGGTGCTCTTCATCTGGAATGAGAAATATATGGCACCTTGCAATCTGTGACTTGCAGACTATTTTGAGATATGTCTATTTAGCTCAGACCCTTTCTTTCCCTCATGCTCACTATTTTATTCTTCTAACTACTCCCATTGATCCGCACATAGCCTGGATCGACTCTTCTACTCTACTACCTGTGCACTCAGCTACAAATTGACTCTTGCAAAATGGTTTGCACACATAGCTGCAAATCTGTAGTTCAAAATACTTCTACTATCAGACTTCCCTCTGATCTCCTCAAAATACTTCTACTATTCTCTGGACAAAAACCAAACCCTTATACAGGAAAGGTTCTTCCCATTTATAGAATTTACAAGAGCACGTAGGGTCAACTGAGTACAGCTTAGTTATTACAGTCATAAGTAGCCTCAAAAACGTCTTTCATACATTTATTACAGGAAATATTGGCCGCAAAAATGTCCTTCATTACATTAATCACAGGCCATAACTAGTCGCGGAAACATATTTCAGTCTTCTTGTACAGGTCATAACTAGCCGCAAAAACCGTCCTTTAGTCTTCATCCAACTCAAACTCCTACGGTCTTCTGACCTATTGCTTTCCAACCTTTACTCTTCTACCTTCCAATCTTCCATCGACTCTAGTTCTGCTTTTCTTTTGTCGCACTATTCCTAGTCGCGGCTTTATTTCTTCTGCGCTTCATTTTCTCTCTTTTCATGCCTTTATTCCGCCGTGCTACATCTTTTCCTCTTACGCTTGTGCTTCGATTTCTTCCTTGTTCTCTTTCCTTGCCCAACAGGCCCCCAACACTCACATGTGGCTCATCCTGAGCCACTAAGTAGGTCTCATGGTTCTTATGGTTCTTATGGTTCTGGCACTGGCTACGCCATGAGGCCAACATTGTCCTAAAATTCCTTCAAAATGATTTCCACTTGGGAAACCTCTTTCCCTACTTCATCTTCCTGCTTCGCCAATTGTTCCACATGGTCGAAACTGATGTGTTCCAATGGTTCTTCTTCCAACGACTGAGTGATAAGTTGTATTTTCTGTTGTACAGGCTGAATGAGCCCTATAACTCTTTCAGCCTCTGTCTATTGTGTCGTTACTTCCTTGTTTCTTTTCTTCTCTTGGTCGCGGAGAGTTTTGACTTGCTATGGGAGTTGCTTCAACTTGAAGACCTTTGCAATTTTCTCTTTGATTGGAAGCTTCTTCATGTCTGCCTTAACCGCAGTGATATTTAAATCAGCTTCCCATGCATCTTCCTTGATTTTCTCCATGGATTCATTTTCCAGAATCAATTCCCACATCACAGAGACGACTTCGATTGCTTCAGTGCAAAGTTTTCCCCCCTTCTTGATTCGCTCAACAGCCTCAGATGTTGTTTTCCTGCGCTCTTCCAACACCTCAGGAGGTAGCCATCCTGGACAACTGACCGACCTTTCCGGCTGCATCTTCATCTTCCTGATCTTCTTCCACGGGGAACTCTGCGACTACCACTTTGATAGCTTCAGCTATTGCAAACCTACTTTGTTAGCACGCTTCAATATCTTGCTCCTTTTCCCTAAGGAGGACCTTGTGGATCTTTTCCTTCCTTGTTTTCTTTTGAGCTTGATAGGCCAAAGCATTTTCTCTAATGCGAATTTCAGTCGCGACCACATACTGAACAACATATACTTCGGCCAACACTAGTTTGGAAAAATATATCATTAGTGTTCCCATCGCCTGATAACATCATCGAACTCCTACGTTCCTGTTTCCACTGATTGCGCTTGAAATTCTAACTTGAGTGGCAGAAACAGTAGTGGTGTGGCTAATGTATCACTAGGATCAACGCCATATGTCTTAGCTTCAACTATTTTTTTTACCTCATTAAGAGCCTCGGTAAGCTTATTGACCTGGGCAGCGAGTGTGTTGGTTAATTTCATTTTTTGTTTACCAATACCTTTAAGGCTGGTCTTCGTCATTTCTGTGACAGCATCTGCAAGTAGGCTCATGTCTCCTTCCTCCAAGCTAACAATGGTTGTTGTTCTATCAGCTTTGTGCTTCTTTTGTTGCAGATGAAGCTGCTCCTTCTCTTATTCTCTATGTAGGTTTTGCACATCCTCATCAGTAGGTGTGTCTTCTACATCATCTTGATCAGATCCGTGATCACTATCATCATCGTCATCTTCTATCTCCGGTGGCTAGTTTCCTTTCCCATAGTCCCCATCATTTCCTTGTTCATTATCCTGGCCATTGCCTTGGTCATTTCCTTGGTTATCTCTGTGGTCCATTTCCACGTCGACTGGGACACGCCATTCCTTAGGCTAGTCCTGGATGGCTACTTCCACACCCGAGTCAGTAATCATAAAAGGTGTCACTTGTGCTTGCTTCATTGGATCCTTTCATGGCTCCAGAATAATATTGTGGACACCATCTTGGAATCTTATGAAAGATGTATACTTTTGGACTGTCACAGCCCGTAGTCTGTGCTAGTGTTTAACTACTTTTATTAATGTCTCCGCGTATAGAAAGAACTCTATGTTATTGTACTTTTTATGGATCTTGTATTCTTTATCATCCTACAGATTTGGATACTTCACTCCATGGCAAAGTAATGGGACATCCAACGGCTAGTAATCGGGTGGGTTCGACCAAACAACAAAAGAAACTAAAACGAGCAACTAGGAGTAGTGGAATTTTTCATAACTTTCTTCATGTGCTTGCTCGACATCCTCTAGCAGCTCATTCAATAAATACTCCGACCAATTGAACAACACTCCTGTTGTGCACTGTTGCACAAGTTCCACTACCCCGGCAGTGCACTCAATGGGATAAATCTTGCACAATAGCTTGCAAGATAAAATATTTACGGTGAACCTCACTGTGTTGTTAGTTTCATAGGAAATCAAGAATCCTCTATTTGCGCGTTGGAGGTCATATTTTTCCTATATCTTGGTCGTGTCTCTATTTGTGTGCAGATATGGCGCAGGGTCATGTCCTTGACACGAAAGACTCTTTATCGTTGAAATGAACTCGACATTGACAAGATAGGGTCTATTGAGCCATAAATACCCTCCATGGAAGCAGACCATGAGTTGTCACAAATATGTGCTCTCATGTTTTATTCGGCCAAAGTGCAACATGAGCAGTAAGTTAAGTAGGCCCGCACTTTCTACACCTTGAGTCCATTGCATTGGAACTACCAACTGTGGCTCAAGCGGCACAACTGGAAGTGTAACCATGTAGTTGTGTCTTTCTAGTCCTGGCTGCTTCCTTGTATTAGTGTCTTCAAACTATAGTTTCAGTAGCTTTGGGATGATATTCATCAACAACGCCACTCTAGTAGGGATCTGGGCTGCAACCAAGGAGGAGCATGCTTTTGTCGGAAGCTTCACTTTAGGTGCCTCTACTCTGCTTGTCCGAACATATGGCAGTAACTAGTTCCTCTCTTCTATGATGGAGTTCGCATCTCTTCACGGTGGTGAAGCTGGTGCATCCTCGGCAAGCATGTCCTATGTGGCATTACGCTTCTTTGTAAGCTTTAGCTTCTTGACCCAAGGCCCTGACATGCCTAGGATGTTCCTTTCTAATATAAACGGTCATGGACCTGCAACTGGTATATCCACTGGTGGATTAGCGTGTAGATTTTGAAATGGGGCCAACGCAGAGGCCGAAACGGGGGTTGAACCAATAGTAGGAACTATCTGTGGATTTGGCCACACCATTGTTTCTAATTCCTCCTCTCGTTGTTGTACCTTTGGTGATGTAATCTCTTCTACTATCGAGCAGGGTGACACTAAAGTAACTTTGGACTAAACACTAGTGCTGGAAATGGAAATTACCATTAGCTTTGGCTCTCACAATAACAAGCTTTGGTTCATTCTTCTTCTCTCCGTGCAAGTAAAAGGATTCTTGTTGATGAAGGATCATATATATAGGGATGCACCCATCCTATATGTGATCATTCAATGGCAGATCGACATCTTTTCAATCACATCGGCTTCCCATTCAACGCATTCCAACATTAACTCATGTACTTAAGTTCTTATCTGTACCTGTTAGGGATGTTATGGCAAGGACGACGGATGGGACAAAAAAGCACATCGCCATTCTCCTCTAACTTGTCAAATTAATGACACCTAGCTTTCATAAACGCCTAAATATTTTCAGGTATCTGTGCTTTAATGACGTCTAGCTGTCATTCCCGCTCTTACTACGATTTGCATACCCCTGTCACATACGTACGATAGAACAATTTCCTTTCCTCTTTTCTCATTTTTTTCATACCTCTTCCTTCTTATGCAGTTGTGTCACATCCAGCATGGTAGGGTTTCAAGTGGCTTCCATTAATCATGGCATGCCGTCCAACTTATGTAATTTCACTACGCCAGCCTCCGTGATGTGTGCGATCACATATGGC
The DNA here is from genome assembly GCA_001517045.1 of Pseudotsuga menziesii. NCBI lineage: Eukaryota > Viridiplantae > Streptophyta > Pinopsida > Pinales > Pinaceae > Pseudotsuga > Pseudotsuga menziesii. Next base: position 794,707 of record LPNX010905393.1, on the reverse strand, counting down.
CCTAGCCAATGCGTCTTCAATTTTACTGGATGCTTCAAAAATTTGTTGTCGTACAGCGAAACAAGTCCTCCGACTTCAAAATGTTTAGTTCTAATATGGAAATCATGTCAAGTTTTTTGTCTTTGCTTCTCTTTGTTTTGATGAAACCTTGCGATGAAGCATTCCTCCTCCATTTGAACAAGCTGCGAAATCCTTTGCTCGACAACATCCACATCTATCATTTTCGTCAGCGCAACAATTCTTAAGCTTGGGACAATATATTCCATCAGCACAACAGCTTTTTTCCCATACACCAATCTAAATGGAGTGTGTCCTATGAATCTCTTGCAAGTCGCACGGTACGCCCATAGCACAACTAACACTTTCTGATCGCAATCATCTCTACATGCATTTCATACTTTGGTTAATGCATTTTATAGAATCTTGTTGAATGCTTTAACCGTTCCATTTGCCTGAGGATGAGAGGGTGTCATTTTCCTATGTTGAATCTGGAATTCTGCAGTAATCTCATCAATCATTTTGCTAACAAAATGCATACCTTGTTCGCTTAGGAGAATTTTTGGACAGCCAAATCTTGTGACCACATTTTCAAATAAAAACTTTGTTGCAGTCGCAACGGTACAATCTTTAACAGGCACGACTTCAGCCCATCTGGTTAAGTAGTCTATCGTTGTGATAATGTAGTGCACACCAGTCCTTTTTCCCAGTGGACTAATTGGTCCAACAAAATCAACATCCCACTTATCAAATGCTTGAAAGGTTATAAGTGGTGCTAGCGACATCTCGTCATGCCTCGACGGTTTTCCTATTCTCTGAAAAATATCACAGTGGTGGAAAAAGCTCTTAGTATCCATATATATAGTTGGCCACCATAATCCAACTTGCAATATCTTGTGCACAGTTGCCTTTCCAGCATAGTGTCCCCCAGTGACATCGACATGTGCTTCACTCATTACCCACTGTCGTTCATGGTCAAAGACACACCGTCGCAATATTTCATCAGGGCCCATCTCGTATAGGTGTCCCGCGATGAACGTATAATGAGTGGCTTTAACAACCAAATGTTTCTTCTACGTAGTGGTGAACCCTTCAGGTGCATATCCTGTACTCAGGAGGTGAGTGATAGCTTCAAAATTTTTATCAACCACGGTGACCTCAAATAGTTGCGCATCGGGAAAGTTGTCCTCCAAGTTGGTTGGTTCTTCACCACTCTCTATCTGCGACAAATGATCAGGTCCCACATTCAGTCGACTAGGTTTAACAATGACTTCAAAGTCAAATTCTTGAGACAGGAGGAGCCATTGACAAATCTTCTCCCCCAACACTGGCTTGTTGACCAGGTATTTTAATGTCGAATGATCAGTGTACATTTTAAATTGTCCACCCAACAAGTAGTGTCGAAACTTTTGCAGTGCATAGACCATGGCAAGGCCTTCTCTCTTTGTCGTTGTGTAATTTTTCTCTTCCATCGACAATTTTTTGCTAGCAAAATCAATAGGGTGGTCAAGCAAACACTCACTTGGTTGGTTAAGACTATGTCGAGTGCGACAGACGACGTGTCAACATGAACATCGAATTGCTTCTTCTGGTCAGGAAATACCAATATTGACACAGTGGCCATCTTGTTTTTTAATTTCTCTAAGCTTTCCTGAAAAGCTATTGTCCACTGAAACTTCGCATCTTTCTTAAACAGTTTCACCATAGGTGTAGTTATCTCTGCATATCCTCTGATAAATTTTATGTAATAGCATGTGTCCTAACACTGATCTGAGTTGTGTGACTAATGTAGGTGGTGGCAAGTCAAGAATAATTGTAACTTTCATTAGGTCAACCAAATTTTTGTTGTGACACACGACATGTCCCAACAATACACCAAATGGTGCGTAAAAAATACGTTTTTTTGAATTAAGCGCAATATGATACTGGCGACAACGACCCAACATCATGCGCGGACTCTCAATATGGTATATTACTAGACCAAACACAGTCTAATCATCAAAGTAGACCTCAAGAAATTTATGTATGAAATATTTAAAAGAAGAAACTATTATTCTAGAAAAAATAGCAAGTGCATTCTTGAGTCGAAAGGGCATTACCTTATACTGGTAGCATCCCCATTCTGTGACGAAGGTGGTTTTGTGTCGATCCTCCTTCATGATTCTTACTTAGTGATAGCCATAGAAGCCATTGATGAATGAATACTTCTCTTTTCCTCCGACACTTTCCAATACTTCATCTATGAATGGTGTGGGCATGCAATCATGCATCGTTCAGCTTCCTCAGGTCGACATAGATTCTGACTTCATTTGTTGTCTTCTTATCCTAGATCACTATAGGGCCGATCCATTCTAATTATTCGACAGGTTCAATGATTCCTGCATTGACCATTCGATCCAACTCAACTTTCACCTTCTCTTTATACCTTGGATTCAACCTATCAGGTAGCCGCTTAACTGGTTTAGCATATGGTTTCAAGGGTATTTTCATCTCCCCCAGATCTCCTACTATTCCCTTCATCTCTAAGAATTTGGTTAGGAATAGGTCTTGACACTCATGCAGCAAGTCTGTGATATTAAATACCTTCTTATCATCCCAATAATATCCTATATTGGTGAACTTCGGATTTTCCAATGATCCAATGTTAACTTTCTTGATTTTGAGTGGCTTGAGGAACTGGTCGCTCGAAATACCACTTCCTTCGACTTCACGTGTACCCTCCGACTCTGGTATGTTTAGGTTGGTTGAATGATCATCTGGTTCTACATCCAAATTATAACAAGCCATCCATTGCTGGATGGTAGCACTACATTGGTGGGAGATCACCACTTCGACATGGATTTCAACAAATATTTTCTCCTTGATCGTTTGAAGCGCATCATCAAATTTCGGTTGCTCATCAGCAAATTCAAAGGTGTGAGCAAATTGTTTAACCACATTATCCCAATCCTGAGTTCCTTTCCGCTACTCCATGGATGTATACCAGCTTCTAGGTGTCATTTCCAAGGTGTGTATGAAATTATGGACCCATTCCTATCACGAGTATTCTGCAAATTCCATGAGACACTGATTGAGGTGTTCGACAGGGTTCGACAGCCCTGTGTACTTCTGACTAACGATGGTGACTTCTTCATAGAATCTAACTTCTAACGACCTTTTGCACTGTGGCCATACTGATATAGACCACTTATGTGTACCCCACCATCTAGAAGGCGTAGACTTTAGTACATAATATAATGCAGACAAGCATTGTGGTTCTATTACCAGTCCTTCAAACTCACTCAGGAAGGTTGCAAGATTAGGCAAGCCCTCATATGTGGGTAACTCCCTCGACTGATTCTCCACTCGGCACACATACCTGGAAATCCTAGCGCAGTTCCACGTAGAGACTTCATGCAATCTGTTTTTCCAATTCTCTAAGGCCTCTCCTGAATCTGATGTGTAGGAACTAGTACTTCTCTAGCTTAGGTTTCCATCCATTGCAGGATGTATGTAATCATATTTCAAGGCAGTGACATTATAGATCTGGTCTAGATAGTCACCCTATCCTTCACTATGGACTGGTTCGACATATCTCTGTCCCTTGAGTGTATTAATGGGTGACACTACCCTCATCTCATCATCCTTGAATGAGAGGATCCTTTTCTTAAAATTTATAATGGTCTGATTATCTATGGCCCAATCTATCCCTAGAAGTGCAGGATATGGTTCTTTGTCATCAACAATGTTGATGACTTCAAAGTCTATGAATGTGTGCAACTCCTCAATGTCAACAGGGACTTGACTCAACCTACCAATTGGTAGGACCTTCGCCTGATTTGCAAGCCTCAACTGGAAGGGGGACCAGTCCAAGCGCAGTTTTCCCATGCTCTCCCAAGTTTGTCATGTCAGAATATTGACGTCCAAACCCAGATCTAGAATAATATAATCCATGTCATAGTCCCCTATATGCACAGTAATTCTTAAGTTGCACCCTGTTTTGAATTTATTTTTCACATTATTAACCCTCTTTCCAGGTTGCGACTCTCCTGTAGTTTCTTCTATCAGTGCTTGTAGTTCTGCGACGACATCTTTATCTTGATTTAGTGCTAAGAAACTTGAAAGAAACGACTTGAGTTTACTAACCTTTCTCGGAATCTGCTTCTAGAATAGTTGTTGGAAACGTTCAGGCATCTCCCTAACTTCGGTTTATTTCAACGGTTGTTCTAGATCCACAAACTATGGTCACACGTCTAAACATACTTGCTTTCTTTTTAACATCGAATGGTACTTTCTTTTGCGTCATAGGTCGCACCTGAGGCAGTTCCTGTGGTATATCCTAATCATCTCAAGTCGCAGCACCTCATCACGTTACGACAACAACACTGGGTTCTCTCAGCTCAGCAGCAATCATATGAAAATTTGGGTTAGGATTTGGATTTGGATTTTGTATGGGGTTAGGACCTCTGACGGTCCTAGCTTGCCACTTTGCAATCAACTGGGGACATTGCTCCACATTATAGTCCTGCGCTTTGCAATATGAACATGTCTTTGCAGGATCCTGGTAATCTCTGGAATAATGGCCTAGTTGTCCATAGTTATACCATACGACTTGACCTATTCCTCTTCTAAATCCTCCTCCTCCTCTGCCTCTAAAATTTCCACCCCCCCTGCCGTGAGGGTGTGGTTACTACGGTGGGTACTAATTCTGCGGTGCATACTGATTCTGTGGTGCATACTGAGGCTAATATTGATCCTGATACTAGTTTTGTGGGAATTGCGCAGGCTGGTAGTGCGCTTACGCCTATTCAGCCTGAGCCTATCTGTCATTTTTCATCAAATAGGTTTCTACCGTCTTCTCCTTCAGGATCTGATATGCTCTCCAATCCTTCTCATCGTGCCCTACTGACTTACAAAATTTATAGAAAAGGCTAGAAGGGGTACTTACAATCTTCTGTAAGTATAGACAATCCTCATCGTGATGCCCTTTAGTATGGCATATTCGACACCCAGGTATTCTGTGGGTACTCAATGGATTTGGTGCACCCGACGAGATATAGTTCATGTACGATGAACAATCATCCTTGGTGTTTCCATCCATTCGACATCTTTTGCACCACAATTCCTCTTGGACTTATTTTCCCTTCTTAATGTCCTAAAGTTGTACCATCATATTAGCCAACAACGCTTTTGTCTGCAACACAATATTATGTTGCATCAAAGGAGCTCAGATGCGTGGTAATAACGCAACAATAAACCACTCTTTATGTTGTACATCCGACATATGGAAACTAACTTTGGCCATCAAAGTTTTAAACCGTTGATCGAAATCCCATACGGATTCTGTCGGTAACTACTTCATCTCCTTGATCTCTATGATGCACTACGACTTAGATTTAGGTTTTCTGAATTCATAAATCATCGCAAGTCGGATCTCATGAAGGGACTTCTGTGGGGTTCCTACAGGTACTACTGAAAAATTCATAAGCCAGTCTAGTGCATGACCTCGCAGAGTCGTAACCATCTTTTCTTTCTTTTTGTCCACATTGTGAACTTGGAAAACCATCCAAACAACTTTGCAAAGGAGCCAATGCTACTCTGGATATTCTACTCCATTCCCATTGAATGTGGGTAATCTAATATATTCCCTATCCATTGAGTTGGCATCGGGGATATTCAATGAACAATCTAATGGAGGTGGACTCTCTTGCATGCTAGTCGTAGTACTAGCACTATCAGTATTAACAGTTCTTCCAGGAGATGAGGCTTTAGACCTTACCTCTGGAAATACTCCTGGCGTGGTGTAGTTGCATCCAGATATTGGTGTCTCTACAGATTCTTCAGATTCTTCTGCTCCTTTAGAAATTGGGCTATAGTCTTCCTCTTCATCACAAGACCCTTCATCTAGATGCGACTCAACTTCGTACTCACTTTATTCGAATAGACTAGGAGTTCATCTACCTCCTACTGTCTTTCTTCTTTTTCCTAACCTAAATCTCCTTCCACTCCTTGGGAATCCAGCTTCTAGTTCATTGTTCTGTACTTCCTGGGAACATCTTAGCTCACCGTTTTCCATTTTCTTTATAGGTCGTCTGTGACATATCCTCTCCTCTGGATATGTGACTCAACTGCAAAATACCCTTCTCATAGAAGAGAATCTTTATCCATGTACTTATAGCCAACAAATACCTTCTTTGGGGTCCTCAGAAAAAAAAATTCTTTCGGCCTCACTATCTGAGGTTATTGTCTCTACTAAAAACTCAGTAATATACCCTTGCAAAATACTGTCGACCCAAAAATAAACAGCTCTAGAGATGGGCTTACTTACACTGGTTATCTCATGAATCAGTTGAGCACTCCACTCGACCGCTTCTCTTCTCTGGAAGTTTGTCTTCCGAGTCTCCAATATTGACAACCACTCATGCAGCACAATAGGAAACTCTGCGAAGAAGATCTCGTGAATACCAGTTTATATGTATCGGTCTAACTAGTTTTCTGTGCTCAACAACGATCTGACGCTCTCTTCTTGCATAAATGCTAATATCTTAGGTTCTAGCCAATCATCAATTTCCTTCTTTGTCGGATGCCACAACATTTCCCTCGACTCAAATGATTAAGGGTCCTAGCAACATAACCATTTGTTGGCCTACTTTTCCTCACTCTCGTGACCCAGGTTTAATAGACCCACGAAACCAACAAAACACCCAAAGACATCGGCCTGATAGAGAAAGCTCAACAGGTGACACCTGCAAGGTAGGCACAGTCTCACCCAAGATATATTAATGTGTGACTGCTAGAACCATGTTTCCGCAGTCGGTGAGGGATTACAGTCCCTTGGTGCGCAGCCAAGGCGCTCAATAGAGTCCAAAGGATGGAATCTTTTACTACTTGATAGTGGCACAACCATGTGACACATCCAACATGCGACACAATCTTTCCCTTGACAACTTAACAACTGGTGCAACTGTGCGACGCAGATGATTCCTTAATATTTGACAATGTGGCAATTGTATTACAACTTAACAATATTTTAACATGAAATAATACATAGTGCTCAACAATGCTTTAGTCACTCATTCATTCACAAATTTTATCAGTATTGCGACATTCATTCAAGAAATAACCATAAATAATGTAAGATAATCAAACATTCAACATTCAACATTCATTCGACACAAGATGTAACATCGAAACCCAACCAGAAAAACCACCAAGGTGCTCTTCATTTGGCATGAGAAATATATGGAAACTTGTAGTTTGTGACTTGCAGACTGTTTTGAGATATGTCTATTTAGCTCAGACTCTTTCTTTCTCTCATGCTCTCTGCTTTATTCTTCTAACTACTCCTACTGATCCGCACACAACCTCGATCGACTCTTCTACTCTACTATCTGCACACTAAGTTGCATATTGACTCTTACAAAATGGTCTGTGCACACAACTGTAGAATTGCGGCTCAACAACCTTCTACTATCATACTTCCCTTTGATCTCCTCAAAATAATTCTACTATTCTCTGGAACAAAACCGAACCCTTATACAGAACATGTTCTTCCTATTTATAGAATTTACAAGACCGTGCAGGGTCGACTGAGTATAGCTTAGTTATTACAGTCATAAGTAGCCTCAAAAATGTCTTTCATACATTTATTACAAACCATACTAGCCACAAAAACGTCCTTCATTACATTAATCGCAGGCCATAACTAGCCACGAAAACGTCTTTCAGTTTGCTTGTACAGGCCATAACTAGCCCCAAAAACCGTCCTTTAGTATTCTTCCGACTTGAACTCCTATAGTCTTATAAGCTGTTGATTTCCATCCTTTACTCTTCTACCTTTCAATCTTCCACCAACTCTATGTCTGCTTTTCCTTTGTCGCACCATTCCTCATCGCAACTTTCTTTCTTCTACGCTTCATTTTCTCCATTTTCCTACCTTTATTCCATCGTGCGCCTACTTTTCCTCTTGTGCTTATGCTTCAATTTCTTCCTTGTGCTCTTTCCTGGCCCAACAGACATCAAAAATCGAAAATTTCATCTCTACCTTATAACTTTTCTGCACCTTTCCGGTTTCCGCAAGTGGATCCCGGGAATCGGAAAACTTACTTTTTGCCTTATCTTTTCTTCTTATTTCCACCTTTCACCTTCCGTAGGCGGACCCAGGAAGTTAGAAATCCCACATTCTACTTTGATAAAACTTCTTTCTCCTGCCTCCCACAATATTCCTTTTGCTACAAATCCCGGGGAGCGGAAACACTTAGATCAGCTACAAACTGACTCTTTTACCAGGATTTTCTAGCCTCCAAGGACTTAAGCAAAATGCATTGATCATACAAGGTAAATGCAGAGGTAAAATGCAGGGAATAAACATAAGTAAACTTATGCCTAGACATCATTAAGCATCCAACATGAACATAGTGATTCACAAACAATTACATGGAATAAACAAGCATAACAGTGAATCCTACTTCATTCATATCAAGCATTCTTCCTTTTCAATTCATCATATGCATCCATAAAAAACTTCAATGAATAAAACAGAATAGCAGAGAATACTTATCTTGATGATTATGTTCTCCCACAACCAGCTAGGTGACTACAACGTTCCACCTAACCATAAGACAGTGTGTTCATCAATCTCTCAACACACTGCCACCCCCAAGCTAGGGATGATTTCCACAAGGAACTAGGGACAAGAGGATCACACAGCCAACACACATCAAAACATAGTCAAACTAGCATGTAGTTGGATTTCTCATATTGTCCAAGGCAATAAGCCAAAAACAAAACAAGACAAACAAACCCACTGATAGTTGGGATTATCAGGCTGCTAAGGCAATGGAAAGGTAGATTTGCTAAGCTAGTGCGATCAACCACAGAGCCATGGTACCTACACAATATCTGGATTATCCTCCTCAATATCTACACCACCCAACACAAGGAAGTATTCCCATCACTGCTACACAGTCCCTCAAGCCATACCTTCCCTTCCAATGCTCTTCAGGGTGTGCAGAAAGGATTTACCATCCCTCTTGATCTGTCTGTGAGGTTCCTCTCTTTACTAGACTTATTAGCCAATTTTGGCCCTCCTCCATTCCTAAGTCTTCAAACCAAAACAGGGTTTCACAACACAATAACCCACAGATAAACATAGCAACACAGGCTTCCCTCCCTCTATAATAGAGAAAACCATTGCCCCTTGCTCAGCAAAGGAAAATACTTGCAGATAACTAGTTCTGTGACTCTCACTAGCAGAAAAACACATCATCGTGGGTTATCTCCACAACAGAATGAATTCTGCCTTAGGTAAAAGTTAGATGATCTCCTAGGCACACATTCACGTGGGTTTACTTGCTGCAGAAGCAAGAATACGGGTTCCCCCAAGCTGCAGACTTGCAGGCTAGGTCAATCATGAAATTGACTGCCATGCCTTGCCCTACCCCAGGCATTAACTACCTCAACCATATTTCTGCAAGAAAATTGAATGACTGAGTATCGGGAACAAATCAAGGTAGACGAATCAAAGAACGAGAAACTCTTACACCGATCTACAGCTAAGATCAACCACCAAACAAATCGACGACCCACAACGATTTCGTTGATTCAACTAACATGAATTTTACAAACTCTTGATGTGCGCGAAATTCCAATGTAATCCGCTTCATCAAGTTTGGAGTCCACTATTAATCTAGTGGGGACACAAATCCAACGACCCACAAAAAATTTGTTGATTCAACTAGCAAGTTGTTTAAAATCAGCTGGCGGTCGCGGAATTCCTATCCAAAAGGATTTAATTCTGATTTCGTGTCCACCTGGGTGACTTGGGCGACAAAACAACAAAGGTTTTAAATAGAGTTTTTGTGAGGATTGAGCCTGTAATCTTTCTCCTAGCATTTGTTGGACATCTCCCCATGGCCCTATCCCTTGTGGAATCATGCCCCCATCTCTTTAACATTTGTAGTCCCATAGCTAGCTGTGGTATTATATTAATTTATACATTTATGTGATATATCAAAATATATAGACTGTGCTTGACTTAGCACCAAACCCATAGGTATCAACCTTAATCACCTATAAACAAACATCAATAAATGGCAAGGTCTTGGCCTTGAGCTCCTTGCCATGATTTTCATACAATATTTACATCATGTACAGTTAAATACCATGGGGTCAAAACTGGGGTATTACATCAAATTTAACCATGCATGAATTTTGGCTCAACTTAATAGTTGTAATGGTTTTTTATTATTTTAATTATCATTTTCAAGGGTGTTTTGGTTTATGAAAAGAAAATATATAAGTTATGGTAGCCAAAATTTGATAGAGAAACAACATTCCATTTTTACCAACTCAACAAATATTCATTAATCATTTCTTATTTTCCCTTACATTTCTTGTTTTCCCTTACATTTTTTCTTTGGGTAATGATTCACCCATAAGCAAGAATGATATTGTTCATACTTTGCTAGACCCCATCAACAATCAGCTCGCAAAGAACCCAATCAACAAATGACTCATAAAGAAGGAACATGTCATATGTGGAAATTGAACTTGGGTGGAGAGGATAACATTTCCTCCTCTCAACCACTCATGATATCTAGACACAACAGGAAATGGCAATTTTTATTTACATAACCCATTTGTTTGATAAATCAACCAAACCTAACTTATTATAAAATTTCGCTCATGACTCTAACCAAAGAAGTGAGTTGACTAAGAGATGGAATAGTTAAAAGGGAGAGTTTTGAAACTAGTATTATAACTGGAGATTGATGAATAAGGAAATAATGCATCCAAGACTCAATTCATAACCAAAGTCCAAGATTTTTCTAAGTATTTGGAACAAATCAAGCCACAATTGAGTAATAGTGGAGGTTCCCCCAATAAGTGTCAAGGTAAACTTATTAAAATCTCTATCAAATAGTGTGATCATAACGAAGCATATGATCACTCAAGTTGCCAATTGAGTTTCTAAGATACCACAACTAAAATTTTAATGAAGATAAAAGATAGAGAAATGTTGTCAAAAGTGACGACAGAATGAAATGGAGGATTCATGTTGTCACCCACATGTCAAAGTTGTGACCATTGCGATGCTAAGTTGAAAGTGAATATATAAGTATATGGCTTAGGAATGACACATGTGGACATGACTTTTAAGCAACTTTCCCTTATGTAGATTACAACCTTAAACCTCCCAACATTTTTGGCATCATTTGACAATGACATATCCTCACACCCTTCAAAAAATGTGATTTAATATACACATTATTTCAAGACATGGGAAGAAAGATAGTGTATGGTGCCAACTTCTCTATCTCTTTAGAAGGAGAACAAAAACATAACATAATGAGCAATGGAAAAAACATACATCATGACTAAATTATTTTCCCTACTACATTTCCTACCCAACAATGCTAATCTACCAGCACAGATCCAAATCCTAGGCTCTATCAAGCGTTGAGAGGGATCAAATCTTTGTAGGTGCAAACATCTTCTTAAGTATTGCACTCACCTATTAGCTTTGGTGTGATTTAAACCAAAAGACACATATTTTTATTTAAAGTCGACATATAATATTTTTATTATTAATATTATTACTATTTATGGCCGACATAGAATAATTTTTATTATTTTTTATTTTGTTAGGAAGGAACATTACAACATCTCCCCCATACATGGTTTTAAATCCATGTGCAAGGACCTCCTAAAACCATGGGTTGTTTAGGAGGCCTTGCACATGGTCGTAAAGCCTTTTGCAACGATCTCCTAAACCATGTACAATAAAACCATGGGTTGCTTAGGAGGCTTTGCACATGGTTTTAAACCATTTGCAAGGTCCTCCTAAACCATGTACAATATAATCATGGGTTGTTTAGGAGGCCTTGCACATGTTTTAAAAACAATGTGAACGACCAACATTTTTTTGCGGATAATTAAATTTTTTATTTTTTATTATTTTGTTGAGTAGGAACATTACAACATCTCCTCCATATTGTGTTGTTTTTGTGACCACCGTTTTTTTTGGCCGATAATTAATTTTTTTATTTTTTATTGTTTTGTTAGGTGGGAACATTACAACATCTACACCATATTAGGTTGTTTTTGTGGCCGACATTTATTTTGGAGAATAATTAAAAATATTATTTTTTATGGTCGACATTTACATGAGTAACGTTACATAACATTACAAGATCTCCCCCATACGGAGCTGTAGAGCGCCTCTTGATGCAACCATAGGTTGTTTCAGAGAAGGCCAACAATTTTTTTGCGGATAATTCAAATTTTTTTTTATTATTTTGTTAGGTAGGAACATTACAACATCTCCACATATTGTGTTGTTTTTCTCACTGACATTTTTTTTTGTGGATAATTAATTTTTTTTTTTATTATTATTTTGTTAAGTAGGAACATTACAACATCTCCCCCATAATAGGTTGTTTTTGTGGCCGACATTTATTTTGGCGGATAATTAAAATTTTTATTTTTATTATTTTGTTAGTAATAATCGTTACAACATAATATGGACAAACGTTACAAGATCTTCCACATAAGGTTACAAGATCTCCCTCATACTGGGCTGTAAAGTGCCTCTCGACACAATAAGAAAAAAGAAAAACAATCCCTCTGAACATCTTATAACAATTTACTAAAAAAATGCACAAAGATCTTAACATACCACAATTTACTTAAAAATGTAGTAAGATCATATCATATGAGTGAAAGATACCATCATATGTTGCATGTATATTACATGTACAATATGAGATTTTGATCATAGAACCACTATACTAGATGATTGCTCATTCATATTGTATATATTTTTGTTGTAATCTCACAAATCACATAAGGTTACCAATAATACATACTAAAACATACATATAAAACAAAGACAAAAAATAAGAACAAATAGGTGAATTAACAGATTATATTACATGAATGAGTCCATACAACACAGAGAACTGAACTGAGTTCTCATCTGGCTCAACAGCCTAATATATATTATTACAAAATAACTACCTGTCGGTTCGGTGAACCGACACGACCTTAGGTGGCCAACCTAATCTCCATTTTAGTCAGTCGACCGACTTAGTCGGCTGATCGACTAAGTCGGCTGATCGACTTAGTCGACTTATCGACTTGCTCCTCCTACATCTCCCCCACAAACAAAACATTTCTTCGTCCCGAAGAAACGGGGAGGTACAAAATTCTTCCTATCTGGTCTCAATAGTTATTGTGATGTGCCTGGTCTTCATGGGCTGTGAAGTCTGATGGTCGGTCTTTTCTGTACACAGACTTCAACAATGGCTGGGGTTGTTATTGCGAGGTGATGTTGGAAATATGTCCAGCTTTGCAAAATCTTCTGGATGTCGATGGTAAGTGTGATCAGGTTTTATAGGATTGACATCTTTTCTGAAATGGAGACTTCTGCTATTCTCTCCATGTCGGAACCCATAAACTGGTCCTGGTCCTCTGCAGTCTCGATAAGTCATTTCATCTGTGGGAAGATGATGTTGACTTTTTCCAAATTTGGGATAGCTTGTTGCACCCATTGATGTAATTCCCTCTCAAGTCTCTGCAGCTTGGCTGTTTCAAGCACTGTTTGTTCTTCTATTGTGGTCCTAAGTGCTTCCTCAGTGGTTTTCCTGCTTTCTAATGCCTGGATCCCTTGTTGGGTCTGCCGAGTTTGCTGATAGACTTGCCCGTAGTAAGCAGGCCAGTCTCTCAGTATTTCTTCAGTTATGACAGACTCCTCCATGTGATCTTGCAGCACTTTATAAGCTTCAGAAAAGGTGGTGTGTTGTGCCATTAGGAGTCGGGCAGTTTCTTCTTTTTTTTCTTCCTTTGTTTCCTGAATCTGGGATTTGAGTGCCGACACCATGCTCTCAAATAGGTGATACGCCCTTTCGAGCGGTTTGTTTGTGTCGACCTCTACAGGGCCCGACAGTATGGAATGGGCCAGGTTCCTACATTTGTTGAGGAACTCGACCTGTTCTATGACTTTGTCGTCGAGTTCCTAACGTCTCTGTTCACTCCTCGTCTTTGCTTCGATTGCTAAGGTCTTCAGAAGTTGTCCTATCTCTGCATCGGTCAGTGAGGTGGCATCCTTCAATTTGATATGGACCTTTGACGGTTGTCCATGATGCTCCTTCTTCTGTTTCTCCTTCCTCTTCTTATGCTTTTCTTTCTCTACTTGTGTCAGCACCTGTGTACCTGCAATAGTCAATTCGGGATCTTTGGTTTGTGGGATAGTGGTTGACGGTTTCTCTAGTTGGGAGGTGGGATGACTGCTGGATCTGGTTGGTTAGATGCAAGGGGTGCAGAAGTGGTCACAGTTGGTGCTGATGGTTGTGGTGGGGCTTGCTTTGAGTCAGGGGGTGGTGGTGGTGGTGGAGATGGTGGTGGTGGGGAGGGAGTTGGTGAATGGTCGAGGGTGATTGGGTTGGGGGAAGTGCGAGTGAGTGGTGGGTTGTCGGGCCGAGGAGGTGAGTCTAAGTCGGAGAACATTTGGTTAATTTGGCAATTTATGTCCTCCTCGGTTTCTTCTCCTCTAGTCGGTGCAGCGGCTGGTAGGTTGGTTTGGGGTGCAATCGTAGTGATAGTTGAGGTTCGACGTGCGGTCACTTCAGCTTCCTTGTCAGGATTTCTCTCGAAATTTGAAGTGATAGTGGCAAAGGTGCGGGACTAGAATTCATGTCTGGGTTGGTATCCACCGACCTCGAAGAGAGGTGCTTTGTGGATATCTTATGTGCCGACGTAAATATCTCAAGAAGCTTCTCAATGAATGCCTACAAATATCTGTCTTTATCGAACTTTGCCTTCACAGCTTCCGACATCGCACTTTTGCACAAGTCGAGTGGGCTTACTGAATGCTCTTCTGGCACTTGCTTCTCTATTACTTTTGTCGATGACGGAGGTGGAGGCGAGGACACAAGATCGACAATGTTTTCAAGCGTTGTCGTGTGGGTGGTCTTAGCTTTCTTTGGTCGACCCGGTAGTGCTCCTGCGTCGACAAATCACTGGAACTAGGTTTCCACCGACACCTTATTTGTTGTGGCGTCCTCTATTATGTCGAGGGTCGTAGCTGCCAGTTCCTCCTCGTCGTATGATGATTCGGCGATGATAAGCTTGCACTTACCTTTTCCTCGTTGTTGTTGTTGTGTGTTGAGCTTCTTCCTTGCAGCTGCTATCTCTTTCGACAATTTTTTAATGATGCCTTTTGTGACAGCATACTCTGGGTTTTCTGGCTCTGTCTCTCCCCTTGGCTCCTAGGTCGGGATGAGACTTTCTGCAGCCGGAGTAATTACCTGTTGCTCTGGCTGTGGCTCTGCTATCTGGGGTTCTACCCTCTGTGCTGTCAGAGGTTTGATGATGATTTGAAGTCGGCCAGTGTGTTCGACTGGTGTCTCCTCCTACACAAAGGTGTTGATATAGAGGTTCAGCTCATAGTCTTCCTCTTTTTCTTGGTCGGTTAGCGGCTCCTCGATCGAGAACTCGCTCTTATTTTCTATCATTGGTACTGGTATTTTGGTTTTAGCCTGTCGAGACAGCTCCCGAAAGATCTAGTCGACCGATGGATAATAGTCGAGGGCTTTAGCATTTCAGTCGTCACCCTGCATGTACCACACCGAGGTATGGTCAAGTTCTAGCTAGATGTGGGAGTTTGTCGGTAGACTTCTTCAGATGTTTTGAGGCACCCTCCATCTAGTCGTGCAGACTTTGAGCTGTTGAAGCCAGTTCTCCTACAGGACCTTTCCGTTTTCAAGTTCCTGCAAAGTTCCTCTATGGGAGAATGGTTTGAATCTCCACATGTGGAACCTTGTCGGTTCTTGAAAGATTGGGTTCCCCTCTTGGCAGATATGGTACATCACTATCCATAAGATGAGGGAGGGGAACTTGATGATTCCTCCCGTTTCTTGGCATCTTTCACATATGGTCTTGACCATGTCGACGACATAGTCATCCCATCTGTATATCTTTCCGTCTGTCGCAATGGTGTCGACAGCTTCTAGCATGTCTAACTTGAGGTCGCTGCCTCGACCTACCAGGGTGAGTGTTATTGCTATTATTTTGGCCACAATATGTGGCGTTCGAGTTGTGATTTGACTAATCATCAACCCCTTCGAGTTTTTGCCCGAAGCCGACCCAGTTAGCTCTTCGACCAGTCCTTCTTTAATCCCAACTAGTACTGGGTCTCCTGCGTTTGAGAGACCTGTCAGCTTGGAGATGACTTCTCCATAGATGTCGACTGGTTGGTCAAAGTAGAACCAGCCGTTGTGGTACCGGCTTATGATGAATTTTACAGCGGTTTCCTTGGTGCCACCAAAGCTAGCCATGAGCGGTGCATTGACATAGTTGAATATGGTGTTGTATTTAATTTTCTCCACGGCTTGAGTGGGCTTCTTATTGACATAAGCCCATTCTTGCATCTCGGCCCATAGTTTTTTCCATGAACCTTCCTGTACCTTGGCATTCTTAATGTTCTTTAGTCTGCCGATTAAAGGTGTGTCTGCAGTCTGTAGTTCCTTGGCTTTGGTTAAGGCTCGAGCCTGTTTGGGTGCCATTGTGTCGGTTTGGTGGTCTATTTCACTAAGGGTTCTCGGCTTTCAGTCGACTGGATGCTCTGATGCTCTCTCTATATGAATTGCGGTGAATGATCCTTTGGCGGTCCAATATTTATAGGTGATGTTGTGGGTGTTTTCGTCGATGAGTGTATTAATGGCGGACGTGATGTTCCAGCTGGAATACTTGAGTGTGCGTTAATGGCGAATTGCTTTCGGCGCTCAATGTCATGAATGCGCGATGGGACTATCGAGGTCGTCGGTCGATGTCGGTTATGAAAATGGTCGATGGAAGTGGTAGGTCAATAAAAATGGTCGACGGTGTTATGTCGATGGGCATGATGTCGGTTTTCGAAATGGCAATTTCCTGTCATGGTATTCTATATGTTCGGTATTATTTTGCTTTTTGGATTTTTAAGTTTTTATAGCTTTTTGTTTACAGTTATGGTCATTATAGGATTTTTTTTTAGGTGAATTTCTAGTTTCTGTAGCGTTTTAATCGGGCTCCATTAACGAGTTTCCGAAATACTATGCGTTGTAACGTCCTTAGTCGAACTGATCCGTTGGTATGTATCTCTTCGACAACGTAAAGTTCCATCCATTCTGTATGGAGCTTTTTAGGTTTACCTTTTACTCAACTATTGTATAGTAAAGCAAGGTCTCCTACCGACAAGTTTTTGTTCTTGATGTTTCGGTCGTGCCATGCTTTCTGTTGTTGTTTCTGGATTTCTTGATGTTGTATTGCCATTAGTCAGTGCTCTTCGAGTTTTCTTAGTTGCAATAGTCGTTCCTTTCTTCCTTGTTCGACATCGACATGTAGGATCTCTGCGATGATAGGTGTTTGTTGTCGGAAGTGTAGTGGAACTACTGCTTCTTGTCCATAGACTAGTCGAAAAGGAGTTTGGTCAGTTGAACGTTTATATGCTTTTCTGTATGCCCATAATACTACAGGTATTTTCTCGTCCTAGTCGTCCTTATCAACATTACATATTTTGGTTAGACCTCTTGTTAATGTTTTATTAAATTCTCCAATTGCTCCATTCGACTGAGGATGGTATGCTGTACTCCGACGATGGTCGATTTGGAACTGGTCGGTTAGGGTTTTGATAGTTCTATTGATGAAGTGTGTTCCCTAGTCACTAATTAGGGTTAGTGGGCATTCAAATATGGTGATGATATTCTCATAGATAAACTTAGCAGCTATCTCACTAGAACATGTGTCGATTGGTTCAGCCTCTGCCCATTTAGTTACATATTCAACTGCAGTTATGATGTACCTTGTGCCTGTTCTTTTTGTTGGTATAGGAAATGGTCCTATGAAGTCTATGGCCAAAATTTCAAATGTCAAACTTGGGTTCACTGATATCAAAGGCATTTCTGTGCTAGGCAGGGGTCAACCTAGTCGTTGACATCTGTCACATTGACTGACAAAATTTTTGCAATCTCTGCGGAGTGTCGGCTACCATAACCCTGACTGTTGGATTTTCTTTGCAGTTGTTTCTGCATGGTAATGTCCTCCTGCAGGTCCATAATGTGCTTCATGCATAATGTTGTCTCGTTCGTGTTTTAGTACACACCTTCTGAGGATGTCATCTAATCCCATTTTGTATAATAATCCATTTATAAGACTGTATGGTGCAACCTTCATAGCTAAGATCTGCTTCTTCTTTGTACTCATTCCTTCTGGGGCATGTCCATCTTCCAAGAACTGGGCTATTTCTTCTAATTCTGTTGGGACTGCTTCTATCCAAAATAGATGTGCATCAGGTAAGTCATCTTCGACTCTTGTCAGCTCTTCTCCTGTGTCGATTCAGGATAAATGGTCAGGACCGACATTTAACTTGCCGGGTTTAACAACAACTTCAAATTCAAATTCTTGGAATAATAGTAGCCATCAACAAATCCTTCCGTGATGTAGTGGTTTACTGACGAGATACTTAAGTGCCTGATGGTCTGTATAGAATATAAATGGGTTAGCTAGAAGATAATGTTGATATTTTTGTAGTGCAAAGACCATTCCTAGTGCTTCTCTTTCTATTGTCAAATAGTTTCTCTCGGCCGTATTTAATTTTCTGCTACTGTAAACTATAGGATAATCCATTCCATCATCTCCTGGTTGAGTTAAGATTGCTCATATTGCTAGGTCTGATACATCAATATGAACGTGGAATTTAATCGACCAGTTTGGAAACCTTAGGATTGGTGCTTCGACTAGTTTTCTTTTTAATTTCTCAAATGATATGTGGCACTCTTCTGTCCAGTTGAACTCTTTATCTTTCCTTAATAGTTCTTCAAGAGGATAGGTCATATCTAAATAATATCTTATGAATTTTCTATAATAGCCTGTGTGGCCAAGTAGCACCCTGACTTGTTTTGGGTTTACTGGTGGTTTTAGGTCGAGGATAATTTTGATCTTTGCAAAGTCAACCTTAATACCTTCCTAACAGACAATGTGCCCTAATAATATCCCTATGGGGGTCACAAATATGCATTTCTTGATGTTTAGGGAGAGTTGAATTTGTCGACATCTCTCCAACATAAGTCTGAGCCATTTGCAATGATCCTTTAACATGGAGTATATTGTCCAATCATCAAAGTATACTGCCATGGTTTTGTAAATATATTCCTGAAATGTTTTGACAACAATTCTAGAAAATACTGCAGGTGCATTTTTTAATCCAAAAGGCATAACCTTGTAAGAAAATGAGCCAAATTCACACACAAAGGTTGTCTTCTCCTAGTCTTCTTTAGCTATTGGCACTTGGTTATAACAGGAGAATTCATCTGTAAATGAGTAGCATTCATGTCTTGCAACCTCATTTAAGATTTCATCTACATAAGGAGTTGGAAATGGGTCTGTCAGTGTCACTTTATTTAGTTCTCTGAAGTCGACACAAATTCTTAGTTTGGTCGGATCATGTTTCTTAGGTTGTACAACCATTGGAATTGCCCATTCTGATTGGTCAATAGGATAGATGATGCCTGCTGCAAGCATGTTATCAATTTCCTTTTTTACTATCTCTTTGTATTTGTGAGCTAGTTTATATGGCCTTTTCTTCACAGGTCGAACATCAGGTTTACTATCAATCTTCATTTCTCCCATTTAGTGGACTAAGCCTTTGAGGTCTTTATAATCTCTAGCAAATACATCTTGGAACTCTTTTAATAAGTTCACTATCTCTGTGGTCTGCTCTTCACTCCAGTAGTCACCAATCTTTGCCATTTTTTGTCGATCATCATTTAAGATGTCGAATTCCCTAGTTTTGACTTTAGCATCTAGCCATTCTGGTGCTTTGGCTTCATTGATCGGTCGACTTCCTTCCTTAAAATGTGAGAATGTGGCAGGGAAGTCGGCTATAGTAATTCTGTCGATATCTTGTTTGTCAGTTGTTTCCACTTTAAGGATTGTACAAATAGGTTTGGTCGTTTCAACATGGTTTGATTTCCATCTAAAGCTTTTTTCCTTCTGTATTTTCATTTTCTAACTATAGTCTTGTCAACTATGGTTTTGTCCTCATTTGTATATTATTTCATTTCATTGTTTGTCGGTTATCTTTTAAGGGTTTGTTTTCTATCGGCTGGATAAATTCTTTAATCTGTTTTGTTGTTTCGACCAAGTTTTCATTTTGTGGTATAAAGTTGAAATCTTTAATGAAATTTTCCCTGAGTTCATGCCATAAGAATGTTTCACCTCTAGCTTCTTCCATTTTATACCATTTGTTTGGTAAGTCGGCGAGGGTTGATGGGAACAAGTGTCGCCATGCTTGTTCATCCTTGTATCCAAGTCTTCTCCATTATTTTTCACATGTCTTAATATGATCTTCTGGGTTCTGTCCTTGAGTGAATACAAGTATCTGAGCCTGTTTGGTTAACTTCTTTCCTCCAAAACTTTCGACAAAGTAAGCTGAAGTTGTTGTCCAGGTCTGCAGTCTTGTCTGATGGGTATCCCACCATCGAGCAGCTTGTCCTGTAAAAGTTTCTACTAGGCTTTGAAGTCGGCCATGTTCACCAATATTTTTGGAAACTTGTTCTACATGCATGACTGGTGATTCCCTTTCCTTGTATCTTGGTATTTGTGTAGTATTTCCATTGGTAGGTTATAAGGTAGGGTATTCCCTGATTTTCTTCTCAAATATTTTTGGGACAATGGACACTATGAAGCACTGTTGGGTGGGCTTTTTCTGCACTTTCTGAATAGTCCAACACCCTCTTGCTTATGTTTCGTAGTTCTCGATCTCCCAATCATATAATTCTACGTCTGAATTATAACCAATTGAGTCTTGGTTGCCTAAATGAAGTTCTCCATAGACATTAGGTTCTATATAATCTTCATTGTTTTGAATTTGGTAGAGTTGTCGGATGTCGACTTCTTCATCGATAGGTTCAGTCCAAGGTTCTCCTTGAGATGGGTGAATAGGTACAATAACCTTTTTTCCATTTCCTTTTAATTTGATTCTCTCTTTGTCCAAGGATATTGATGCTTTAATCTTTCTACCCCAAGGTCGACCTACTAGCGCTGGGAAGGAACTGGATCCTTCCTTAGGGTCAATGATTTCGAAGTCGACTTTGGTTGATATTCTTTTTATAGTTGTGTTGACGTTTTTCCAGACTCCGATAGGTTCAATTAGGCCCTGGTCGGCTAGTTTCACGTATATGCCTGACTCATAGAGTCGAGGTCTACCCATTTGTTCCCAAGTGTCACGAGTCATGATGTTTACTTGTGATCCAAAGTCAAGCACTACTTATCGAACATGGTACCCTTCGATTTCCAAGTCGACAAGTGGGTCGGCATCTCCTTTATCTTTTTTATTTAAGCTGCAGATGTTCTTTGTTTGTTTTTCAAATTCGTTATGTTTTATTTCATATAGCAAATCGATGAACTGAGAGACTGAGTTGTCTTTTTGTACGAGCTGTATTAATTTGTTTATTGTGTTATGTCGAGTGTCGTGAGCTTGTTCTTGTTGTGCAATTTCTTTGAATACATTGGTTGCTTCTTTGTATGTTTTTTTTTCTTTAAGTGGATCAAGATAGACATTTTTCTCTTTTATTTTGCTGATTCTTGGATTATCACTTCCTGTTTTTGTTCCTTGTCGAGTTACAATATGCAAATTTTTTGTGTTTATTACATCATTTTTTTGCACACACGACAAGACATTAACAATTTTCTTTGTATTTATTTTTTCCAACATGGTAGGGCAATCCTCTAGTGAGTGATCCCCTACTCCACAATGAGTACAAAATTTGAGGTCATTTGTGTCTTTTATGGACAGTCTGCATATCGTTGTCCCTCCTTATAACATGTAGAGCACTAGAGGGGTCGACGTGGTCGGTTGTCGCGATTCCCAGGGAACCGACCTCTTCCTCCATAGCCTCCACGTCGATTTTCATACTGGCACTCATATCTCCGACCTTCATATCTCTGACCATTCTGATCATTTGGTAAATTGTTTTTCTCATTATGTTGTGCAACTGCATTGGTTTGGTAGACTGCTTGGTAATTATGTTGGTTCTTCAGGTTCAAATGGCAGTCGGCTGTATTATGATTTTTAGTTTCACAGATTGCACACTAGGATGCCTTGTTGTTCTTCATGTTGAACGGGAAATATTTTGTCGAGTGGTCCCCATGCTCCTGACAAATGTCGCAAAAATATTTCGTCTGTACGAATCGAACGTCCTGTCGGTTGTATTCCTGTCGACAGTTGTCTTTGGAGTGTCTGGCCGTCAAGCACTTGGTGCACCAGATATCTTGATTCTTGAGGTTTAACTCCTTTAAATACTTCTGCACACTCTCCAGCTGTTCTTCCAATCTGTGATTAGTGGAGTAGGTTGGTATATCCTCATCCATTTCCACTTGGAGAGCTTTTGTCACGGGGACTTCACCTAGTGAACCTCTCACATAGCACGTGCAATCGTGGGATGTTAAAGAATACCCTTAATTTCGAGAGATATTGACCCAAACTCTTTTTTTTGAAAACCCCTCCCAATACTTAAAACCACCTGCCCACCCTTTTTATACCTCAATCCTTATAAACCACCCTACCCACCCCCACCTTAAACCCCTCACCCCCCCAATACCTGTAATATATTGGTTCAATTTTTTATAATTTTAAAACCCACAATATGAACTAACGTGATAAGATATTGGTCAACAAGTGAAGTCCCCATGGCTTTTGTAAGCGCATCTTCGTAAGATTTGAATGTTTCTAGACTGATATGACGGCGGACTTTCTGAGATAAACCTGCAAGAAACCACTAGATTAGCAATTGTTTATCTATAACATAGTCCAGCTGGCTCAAAAGGTCTTTCCAATGCTTATCATAGTCGCAGACAGTTTCCCTTGGCTTCTGTGATGTTGTTTTTAGTTTTTCGCTGCCGGGTGTTTGGCATCTGGAGTTTTGAAAAATGATAGAAATTGCGCTTTGATCTCAGCTTTCGTTGCTCTAGGTTTTCTTTCCGAAAAGGTCATATACCAAGTCAATGCCCTTTTCCTTAAGGCACCGGCAAACTGTGCCATTTGTTTGTCTTCATCCGTAACTTGGTTGGCCTCCCAAGTCGACTCACAGATGAACCAGTGTCGTCTGGGGTCCTCATCCCCCTCATATAGAGGAATGTGAGTTGATCCGTGACCCATGTTAAAATCACTGTCATTGCTCTTAGGAGGTGGCGGTGGTGGAGGTGGGGGTGGGGGTGGTGGGGTTATTGGTTTATTCATCTCTACGGGACTATGGTCGACGAAACTTTCGTTCTCGTCGATTGTCGATTCTTCTTCAACCGGCAGTCGATTGATGTCAACTTCTGCTGTCGATGGCCCACTGCAACTATTTGTCCACAGTTCTAAATGTTTTGTGTCTTCTAAAGCTGTATTTGGCAGGGGGGTGTTCCTTCATGTGTCGGTAAGAGTAAGTGGATACCTCGGTTGGAGGGTACCGCTTGAAAGGTAACCCAATTTCCTTCCTCTGTTCGACGGATAATGAGGTGTCATCCAGTGGATGTTTCGTCATCTAGTTGACTCCATATACCAAAGTCACCAGCTCGTAGTCGAAGGTCCTCTTCGACAATAGTCTGTATCCGGGTAGACAGATTCAACGGAGAGAGAGTTGTTCCTTCATGGGGAGCTCTTAATTGGAGAGCTTCTAGCTGCTCTATCCACAATTCTTCCTCTGTAGGGGACACCTCTTTTTCCACGCCTTCTTCATGTCGGTCATGACCCGACTCTGGTGGATTCCCTTCCTGGTCGGTCGCCCTAGAACTCCTTCCTCTATGCAGCGCTAAGGCTCTTTCTCTTCTTGCTTCCCTCCTTTGTTGTCTCTCTTCGCTCTCTATTTTCTGAATGTCTGACATACCGTTCTGTAATACTATTCTCTTGATTTCCTTTTTGGTTGACTTCTCATTACTGGTGAATGGTATCTGCTTCTAGTCGACTAGAATCCACTCCACTTTTATCTTGACATATGACCAGCTACCCCCCCATAGCCTACCCGATGCTTTTAGAAAGCCCAGATAGTTCAGTCTACTTGCTTAGGAAGTATTCCCACTCCCTTTCTACAATGATTTTTTCCCACTTCTTTTGCTTTTTCGCCGAGTTAGAGTTTGATGGCAGTTCGTGAAGTGATGGACGAGGTTCGACAATATGTCCTACTCCTTTCTCGATCAGAAATTTGAAAAGCAAGGTCGGTAAGGAACACAGAAATTGCTTGGTGAGGTCTGTGTAAAATTTCTCCTTTATGGTGTCCACCGAAATTCTGTCTTCTACTGCTTGTTCCTCACAGAAGTTGTTGGCAATTTTCTCGAACCACTCCGACAAGTTTGTTCTACCTCCTCAGATCAGTTTTTCCAGCAACTGTTGTTCGTTAATCCCTTTCGACTTTCTCATCCAGGAGTTTCTTTAGAAGTTGGGGCACTGATTCTACAAACTTCTCATGTGTTTCTGTGAAGAATCTTTCTTTTGCTTGTGCGATTGTTAATCTGTTCCTTCGTGCGTAATTCTGCAAATAGTTTGCAACTTTACGTTCCCACCAGTCCTTAATCTCCTGCTCTAGTATCATCTGTTTGCATACATTTCAGACATGTACTACCGACAATGGAACCAATGTTGTAATCTCACAGATCACATAAGGTTACCAATAATACATACTAAAACATACATATAAAACAGAGACAAAAGATAAGAACAAGTAGGTGAATTAATAGATTATATTACATGAATGAGTCCATACAACACAGAGAACTGAACTGAGTTCTCATCTGGCTCAACAGCCTAATATATATGATTACAAAACAGTTACAAAATAACTACCTGTCGGTTCGGTGAATTGACACGACCTTACGTGGCCGACCTAATCTCTAGTTTAGTCAGCCGACCGACTTAGTCGGCTGATCGACTAAGTCGGCTTAGTCGGTTGATCGACTAAGTCGGCTATCGTTCAAGTCAACTTATCGACTTGCTCCTCCTACAATTTTTAATAAATTAATTTTCTATTTTTAATAAAGACAAACTTTTAAAGTTAATAGTACAATAAAAAATAAAATTAATTTAAATATTTATACCTTAAAATTTAATTAAAAAATATTTGACAATTTTATTATATTTATTATTGTAAAGTAAATAATGAAATTGGCCCATACAAGTGGTTTTCATACAATGTAAAATTTTCAAATTGAAGTATTATTTATCATAATTAGATATACAATTTTTTAATTATATCTGATGGTGTTTTTTTTTCAATGTGGTTCACAACCTCTAAGGAGTTGCTACTTCCACACTCTTAGGGGGCATCCTAAGGCTTCCACACTCTTAGGGGGCATCATAAGGGGCCTGGTCGTGTAGACTATGATTAGGGAGCCTAATCCAGTGGGGACATCAAGTGAGGCCCTTATATATCTATGCATAGCCACCCATGAATTTGATCCCAAAAGACATTTTACTTACAACTCATAGCTCTCAACCACTTAACATAACCCATTAGGCTGGACATGATGTCTTATTGTTGAATTTGTATATTTAAGCATCCCAATATATTTAGAAATCACAAAACCTCTTAAATTATATTTTAGAAACAATGAAATTGTATTTTAAATATGGTGGGATTGCAATTTCAAATTTCTAAAGTAATATTAAATGTGGCAGATTATGCTTTCAAAATTTTAAAACTATATCTTAAATATGGTGGAATTGTAAATTCCAAATTTCAAACAAATTATGACCAAAAATATTCTTAAAAAAAAAGACACATAAAATATTTAGACTACACTCTTGAACATTATAAAAATAATTAATAAAATTAGTTATATTTAAAATTTATCAAAAATTTATATAAATTGTAATTTCAAAATTATTATAAATATATATGCCATAAAGATTTATCTCAAATTTATCTAGATTGTAATTTCAAAAGTATAACAAATCTATAAATATAATTGTAAGAAAAAAATAACAATTAAAAGGAATAATTGAAACGAACGTAAAGAACGATTGTCTTGTAGACATAGATGTGAAACACCCTGCCATCGTATAAATTGACGAAGGATGATCCAGAGCGTCGGAGCGGCAAAAACTCATGTTTTTTTATATCATAGCTAACTATTCAGATGCACAGCTGCACCATCTCATGATAAATGAGCTCTAAATTTCCCTGCCCTTGTTCTTGCCATCATCGTCTGCATTACCAACTTAAACATGGATGAATATGAGAAATTAGAGAAGGTCGGGGAGGGAACCCATGGCAAATTGTATAAGGGAAGAGACAAACGCACAGGAAGACTTGTGGCCCTCAAGAAGATTCCGTTTCACCAGGAAGAGGGCATTCCTTCCACTGCCATTCGGGAGATTTCTCTTCTCAAAAGCCTCGCTCAATGCATATACGTAGTCAAGTAAGAGGATTATTTTTCTTTCTTATAATAGGTTCTATACTGCATGTGGTATATTCAATGTTTATACATTTCAAAAGGGTGCCCTGTGTTTTCGTAGCTTCAGTTTCATCAACGCTTTGATATTTTTGAAAACTTCAACCTTTTTTTCTTCTTCTTTAAAATGGTTTCAATCTACTATGTACGAGGTATATTCAATGTGTATACGTTGTTTATGGGTTCCTCTGCTTTCCTAATGTTGGAGGTGGTAAACCGCTTACAGGATTCTGAATTTTTTAACCTGTGAAGACCCAGTTTGCAAGTTGGATAATCACTTATGTAATGGGGATTTTGAACGTTTCCGTAATTGAACATAGCTCTGGCAAATAAAATTTGTTATTGCTGGACATTATATCATGCACGTTCTTTGAAATTATGGTTCCAACGTATTTACTTGGTAGATTGTCAGCCTTCAAATATGGCTACTCAAATGGAAGCTCCAAAAGTAGGGAATGATACACCATTTTTTAAGAAAAATTTAGGTTTGAGTGGTTATCTTATGCAATGGTAAAGACATCGGCACCAATTCCCTGTAACTAATATTTGATGGTGCACTGAGACTCAAGGTCTCTTGATTTCATAAGGTCTGTCCATAATCGTCGGGAAGGGTGAGTTTCAAATTACACTTTTTATGATAAATATCTATGAGTTTGGGCTTGGCTACTCTACTTCCTCCAAATTAGTCTCAACCGTTTCCTTTATGGCTTGTTTGTTTTGGACCAGCTTTGGGGGCGAAGTGTTTTCCTTTGAAATGTCATACAGTTTTTAGTTGTCCAAGATTTTAAAGGAGAAAGCGTGTGCCTATTCTATAGACTGTCTTAAGAGGTTTGAATATGTAGTTAGGATTTGGCCATTTCCTTAGAAATTCCTCCACCAAGTCACTTTGAGGGTTTGAAACTTGATACTGTAACTGTGTACATAGTCCCTGTACTTCTTTTGCGAGCTGATAATTTACAAAGATATGGCCGTATCTTCTTCATAGGATAAACAGCCAGTGCATCTTGTGGGCCCTAGGTAGCCCCTCTTCCTCATTGCTACATGGGAGAGGAACAATTTACTGGTACCATCCTGGAGAAGGTTGCTACTTTTCGCCATATTTCTGATTTCCACACCTTTATCCAAAGTTGATCTTGATTAACATTTCCTTCTCTGGTCTTAACTTTCCAGAAGCCTTCTTTTACCAAATAATTGTATTTTACCTCTTCGTCTCCTGGTATAATTTGCCCTAGTACCTGCTTGAGGAAGACTCCTCTCTCGTCCAGTTCCTTTGAGAATTCTAAATTCTCTAAGATCCATCAAGCTTGGCTGCTCCTCCAACCTTTTCGATTGGGCCTCGAAAACTTGGGTCTCCATCCCTGCCAACTGAATTAAAGCTCTACTAATCTTTGACCTTCTAGTAGTTGGGGAGTAGGACTTCCCCTGCGCAATCAAGCCGAAGGATGTTCCTCAAGGGGGGGTTACTCCATGGGGAATTATCTCAGGGCCAGAAGTCAGTTTCGGAGCCATCATGGATGTTCCAAAAGAGGTTATAGAATTTTGCAACCGGTCAATATGTGCCCTACAATCTCCCAAACCCTACCTTAAAAATTTTAAATAGTTCAAGCCACAAGTATGGATCGCGATTCATTTTCGTCAGACAAACTGACACATTTACCCACACTTGTCTTTCTTATTGTCCAATGGAAGATGTGTATTCTTATAGAAGATATTAACAAATTGACCAACAAAGGTTGTTTCTTTTGAATATTTCAATAATGGATGATAACTGTGAACCATAAGATGTTATTGCTGGGGTTGCAAAATATGTGTTCAATTTCCAGTGCATCCTAAGCAGATTAACACTCATAAAAAAATTCCTTACAGCTAGGAATTCGAAACTGATTAAATCCCTATCAAAACGACAGATGAAATACTGCTAGATCTACAAACACAGAAATCTAAACAACAGAGTTCAGCAAGCTAATTATGCTGCAATCAATCACACATAACTCTCTATTACACTGAAATAAAATATTACATCTGCAACTAGCTAACACATTGGTTTGAAACTCAAACTCTAACCAAAATAGTGAAGCATACTCTGTCCCTTTTATAGGACAAGAGAAGAGAGTGGTACAATGAATTTGGACACATCCAGTGAAGTGCCTCCCTCCAAGAGATCAAACCCTAACCCTAATGTGCATTGGTGATTGGATAGCATTTCCTCATGCAGGGATACATTTCCCTGGAACGGATTGTCTACTTAGGTGAAGTGAATGCATGCAAGCATCTGTCCTACTTACCTTGTTAGTTGTGCCCTCCTAGAATAGACAAACTCCTCATGCAATGCACCTTACCCACATAGGGATTTGCCTCCTTCCAAAGCTCATGCATGCACCTCGTTGCATTGGGATTTGTGCCTTCCTATTCTAGTACATGCATGTGCCTCAACTTGATGTATTCAAGACTAATGTGTGCTCATTAATGCACCTTCGCCATCAACGAAAAAACAACTTTGCACAAGAATCTAGGTTGGAATGGATTTGTTTATCACACTGCTGCTGTAGGAGAACAACATAGAGCAATAGGTAAAACTAACACTCCCCTTTTTAGAGAAAGGTGTTCTCCACCAAACATAGAGTAATTGACACATGCTTGGAAACTATCCAATGAATCTATTGAGGTTCAACGATGAACTAGATCAGTGTGTTCACTACAATACATATCCTTATTCATGGTATTCACAAGATACACTAGGGAACCAATTAATTGTCTATACAAAGAAGGATAAACCAAATTAGGATGTAAATCAACAACTTTGTATTCACAAGATACAAAAGGGAACCATTTAATTGCACATACAAAAAAGTATCAATCACATTAGAATCTAAATCCAGAGTTAATTTCAAATTCGGAACCATAGGAGTGGCCAAGGGGTTGCAATCAAGCATAAAAAATCTCTTCAAAATATCCAATGTGTACTTCCATTGTCCAAGTAAGTCAAGTTTGCATGTACCTTGCCAAACCTCTAGACCTAGAAGGTAATACATTAGGCCAATGTCCTTCATATCAAATTTGTTGGCCAACTTTTCCTTCACCACACAGTAAGCTTCTTAGAACTACTTGTACGAATCAAGTCATCTACATACATAACAAAGACAAACAAATCAAATTTATGATATAAATAATAGAGATTAGGATTTGCATAAGTCTTGGAGAAACACATATTCAATAACTACTCATCAATACTCAAGTACCATGCATGTGGTCTCTTCGGGCTAAAGGACCTTTTTCAATCTACACACGTGTATCTCACCCATGCACCTCAAAACCCCTTGCTTGATTAATGTAGTCTTCCTCTTCAATCACACCATTCAAGAAAGCAATGTTCACATTCACTTGGTATAAAGGCCAACCAAAACATGATGCAAAAGACATGATGACCCAGGTAGAAGTATAGATTGCAACTAGAGCAAAAGTCTCATCACAGCCAACTCCCTCTTTTTGGGAGAATCCTCTAGCTTTTAATCTATCCTTGTACTTCTCTATGCTCTCATTAGCTGCATGTTTAATCTTGAACAACCACTCGGAATCTATAATTGATTTTTCCATTGGTCTTGGAACAATCTCCCAGAAATCATTCTTCAAAATAGAGCTATCAGTCATGGCATCTCACCATACCTACTCAACAATTGCCTCCTCAAAGTTGGAATCCTTTGTATCAATGAGAGAAGACATCAATGCAACATCAGTAGGAAGTTTCTTAGCGGGATGACTAACCCATAAAGAATATTTTGGGGCTCCCACTTGTTCTTGTGCCTCTTGTAGAGTTTGTGTAAAACTATCTTGGCTTCTTGGGTGGGAGGCATGGGGAAATCCAAGTCATGGATCATGGCTTTGGTTGTATCTAGCTCTATATCGAAGTCTTTTCTGAGGAATCATCAATAAAGGAGACATAGTACAAACTACCTACCAGTGAAGTTGAAGACATTGGTCCACATACATTTGAATGGATCAGCTCACAATCACTATTGATTTATGCTCACTGCTTGGGAAAGGAATGTTCACTTGCTTGTCGAGTGCACAACCCTTGGACACTTTTGTCTTCTCGATATTGAAGTGTAGCAATCCTTGCACCATATCCTTCAATATAGGAAATGATCCATAGTCTAGGCGACTAAATTGCTCATGCCATAGATTTCACATATTGTCACTGTCATGCACTAAAGCATAGTTTTCATTGGGTCAACAAGCAATGTGTAAAGGTCACCTTCTCACATTCCTTTGGTAAAAAATCAATAACGTTCATGGTTCCAATCTATAATAATGACTTGTTGATCATCAACCTCAACCACAAACTTTAGATTTATCTTGACTAAAATTGAAAGAAGATTCTTAGTCAAATCAAGAGCTTACAAAGCATCATGTAACTCAAGAACATCACTTGAAGAAATGATGAAGCAAACAACCCATTTTGATAATTGGATAAGTGGCATCATCGCCCAATTCCACTTGTATGTCATCCTTGTTGATTTTTCCTAAGCAGCATCGAGAGCCATTCTTTGGGAGAATGGAGGCACCTGGCCAGTTACCAAGAAATCAACCTAGTCTGGGACTAGGACCTCGGCCTACGGATGAGGGCCATTCTCTGGGAGAATGGAGGCACCTAGTCAATTACCAGGAAATCAACCCAGTCTGGGATTGGGACCTCAGCCTAGGGATGAGGGCCATTCTTTGGGAGAATGGAGGCACATAGTGAGTTAGCAGGAAATCAACCCAATCTGGGTTTGGGACCTCAGCTTAGGCCCGAGGGCCATTCTCTGGGAGAATGGAGGCACCTGGTCAATTACCAGGAAATCAACCCAGTTAGGGACTGGGACCTCATCCTAGGGCTGAGGGCCATTCTCTGGGAGAATGGAGGCACTTGGTCAGTTACCAGGAAATTAACCCAGTTTGGGACTGGGACCTCAACCTAAGGCCGAGGGCCATTCTCTAAGAGAATGGAGGCGCTTGGTCAGCTACAAACTAATCAACATTGAGTCCTCTGATGCAGCTTGGCGCTGAGGCGCCTGGTCAGTTACCAGGTCATCACCATAAGCCCTAGACTAGGACTGGGAAAGTGATGCACTACTCTTCTTCATCTATGGGCTATGAGACCTTCTCTAGGGACTAGCTACCCCTGGTTGAGAGACCTAGCACTTGATCTTGGTGGCAACGAGGAGATCAAGATGAAGAATTTAATAATTATCCTTATTTATGAAGATACACTTTAAGTGGGAATGAATGGACCATGGGGACCTTGAAGAACTCTTGAGATGACTTGTTGTGGTCACAAAATCACTTGAAGGACCAAGAAACCCTAGCACAACTTGTATTGGTCCAAGTGACTATCAAATGAATGTCCAAGTTTCTCAAAGACAAAGACCAATGAACCACAAAAGATTAAAAGTCAATGGTCAAAGATGAAAAATAATGAAAGCCCTTAGTCCAACCTTCTAATTATGTGGAAATTTTTTATGTTTGATGAACTATAAATAAAGAAGCATTTAAATTCATTAGATCATCATCAAGATCATCATTCACTTCTCCAAAAAGAACAAGACATGTTTATCTGCTAGTATCTCCTTCTCCTATATTGCAGCATCTTTTGGTTTGAGGAATATTCAATGGCTATCTACTGGTGACTGTTTTCTTCCTAGCGTGGTTGCCATCACTTTGTTGTGCTCTCTTCCTTCATGGCAGAAACAACAAGAGGCTGCTACAATCGCGACTGCCTTATTTGGGCTCTCCCTTGCACATCTGAGCCCTTGTTAGGTATTTCCTACAGTAGCAACAAGTCACGGTGAGAGCAGCAGCAGTCCACAAGGTAGCAACTAGGGCTGCCAACAACCCACGGTAACAACATCAATGAGGTGGAAGCAGTTGACATAGACCTCGATGGCAGCAGTAGCGAGGTGGCAACAGGTGACATAGACCTCGGTGGCAGCAACACAGAAATTACAACCCACATGGCAGGTGGCAACAGTGAATGGTAAGCCTACTAGGGCTTCCTCAAATTGTAAGAACACAGGTTGTAAAAGCTTGGTTGATTCTTATCTACATTCATCTCAGAGTTCTATGAAAAAAATTGATGTAACTATCTCTGCTCATGTACAGGCTCTGTCATCTCATTTAGAGGATGAATTATTAATGCTTTGGAGTTTTTTCCCTTAAAAGGTTTCCCCGTGAAAAATCTTGTGTTCAATTGTGTGGATGATTGTTTTATTGTTGCAAATGTTCTACTGTTGTTACAATCTCAAGTACTATCTCTATTACATTCTACAAATTTTATAATTATCATACACGTGTTAAAATTCAATATGGTATCAGAGCTTTGCATGTGAAGTTTATAGTGATTGAGCAGACCACTGTGGCCTCCATAGACCTTGGGACAATTGTAGACTGAGATAGCAAACTTATTGATCAGAGATGGATTCCAACACCTTCAGGATAGAGGAAAGACTTGAAGGGTCAGCTAACTACAATTCATCGAAAGCAAGGCTTATGGCCACCTTGGAAGAAAACAATCTTGATGACTTGGTCATCAATGCTATGGAAGAACCTACAACTAATGCAGGAAGGATCGCCTTTGAGAAAAAGCAAGCCAAGGCAAGAAGAATTATTTATGACTAAGTTAAGGAGACCCTAATGCTTGCCAGAACACCATTGAAGACTGCCAAAGAATGATTTGACACCTTGAAAAATCTATACGAGAAGAAAGCACCCAGTCAAAAGAGAGTACTGAAGAAGAGACTTCGTACATTAAAGATGGAAAAAGATGAAGGTATGGCCCCCTTCTTCACAAAAATTGCCCAGGTAAGACGTCATCTTTCTGCCATTGGTGTCCCTGTAGATGATGAAGATCTTGTCCAAATTGCTTTCGATGGTATTCCTAGTTCTTGGGAAACCTTTTTGGCCGTTGTAAGTGGACGTGAAACTCAACCAAACTTTGATCGACTTTGGCATGACTGTTTGGAAGAAGAAGGAAGAATTCAAAGCAGAGCTAATGGTGCTAAGGAAGGGAACCTTGCCCTTACAACCAAGACAAAGAAGTTGAAGAATTCCTTCCCTCCGAAGAAGAAAGAAAAGAAGCCACAGGGTACAATTAGATGCATCAAAATTGGAATGTTTTAATTGTCATAAGATGGGACATTATGCCTGGGACTGTAGGAAGCCAAAGAGAAGGTTCGAAAGAATATTCCAAGCATCTACAGCAGAGGAAGAAGAACCAAAGAAGAAGAAGAGTGCCAAGTTTTCCAAAGAAGAAGAATCAAGAAGAGAATACTACTTGATCTCTGCTCTCTCAGGATCCATCACTAGCAGTACTAACTCTTGGTTAGTGGATAATGGAGCTTCAAGACATATGACAAGATTTCGTGAAGCTCTTACAAGCTACAGGAAGAAGAAGTTCGCCATTAAAGTAGAACTTGGAGATGATACCACCTATAAAATTGAAGGAGTTGGCTCAGTATCATTTCAACTTGACTCGGGGACTGTTTTGCATATCGAAGACATACTATATGTCCCTGGCTTGAAGAAGAATCTCCTCTCAGTTGTTGGCTTAGAAGATAAAGGCTACAAAGTTATCTTCATGGACAAAAAGGTTCTACTATGGGAAAAGAATGAAAAGTTAAAGTTCAATTGAATTGATTGGAGTTCAAGAGGGAGGTATTTACAAAGCATCCGGACACTCCACTCAAGCATTGGTTCACAACACAATCAACCCATGTGAATTGTGGCATCGAAGGTTTGGACACCTTCATTATACAGCTTTCACTGGTCTTCAAAAGATGGTTACAGTTATTCCTGAGTTTTCTCATGAACATAGTGGTGTTTGAAAAGGTTGTGCTCTAGGAAAGAATAGTAAGAAATCCTTCTCCAGAAGTAATAGTAGATCTAAAGGGATGTTGGACATGATTCATTCTGACATATGTGGGCCCATGTCTTCGCCCTTCGTGATTGGTTGTTTGTATCATGCATTGTTCATAGATGATTACTCTCGCAAATCCTGGATTTACTTTCTAAAGGTTAAAAGTGAAACTTTTGACAAGTTCAAGAAGCTCAAGGCTCTAATTGAAAACCAGACTGGAAGACACATCCGTATCTTGAGGTCAAACAATGGAGGTGAGTTTGAATCTAATGAGTTTGATGATTTTTGTCGAGAACCAGGAATCAAGAGGGAGCTAACAGTGCCATACAACCCTCAACAGAATGGCGTTGCAGAAAGGAAGAATAGAACAATATGTGAAGTTTCCAAAGCTATGCTGTGTGACCTCAATCTTCCTTTATCTCTGTGGGTTGAAGCTGCATGTACTGTTGTTTACATTCAAAACAGAAGCCCTCATTCCATATTGGGGGAAAAGACTCCAGAAGAAGTATTCACAGGAAAGAAATCCACAGTTGATCACATGAGGATCTTTGGCACTCCTATATATATTGATGTGCCAAAAGAATTCAGATCTAAGCTGGATCCCTCCGGAAAGAAAGGCACATTTCTTGGTTACAGTGAAAGCTTGAAAGCTTACCGCATCTATGTTCCTGGACAAAGGTACATTGAAGTCTGGAGAGATGTGATATTCCATGAGGAAGCTGTGTTCTTCCACTCAAAAGAGATTCCAAAAGATACAGAAGAATCTACCTCTGAAATTCCAGATTCTCCTCATTCGGAGTTTCAGAGGGAGGAAGAAGAAGTTGAGCCTCAAAATCTGAATGCACCCTTATAATCAGAAAGATCAGCAGAAGAACCTTCAGAGAAAGCATAAAGCCCTAGAAGTACTCAGGTCTTATGAGCAATCTCATTAATGTAGAACCTTCTACATATAAAGAAGTAGCAAATCTACAGGTATGGAATGATGCCATGATAGAAGAATATAATTCAATTATGAAAAATGATGTGTGGGAAGTTGTCCCTAGACCAACAGGGAAGTCTGTGATAACGCCTAAATGGCTTTACAAAATCAAGCATGCCGTTGATGGAAGCATTGAAAAATATAAATCAATATTTGTAGCTCGTGGATTCTCTTAAAAAAAGGCATAGACTATGACGAAACTTTTGCTCCTGCCGCCAGATATACCATCAGAACAATCATCTCTTTCATTGTTGTGTTTGGATGGAAACTCCACCAAATGGATGTAAAGACAACTTTCCTAAATGGCAAAATTGAAGAGGAAGTCTACATTGAACAACGAGAAGGATTTGTGACTCATGGGGAGAAGTCTCATGTGTGTACACTCAAGAAAGCTTTGTATGGGCTCAAACAGGCCCCAAGAGTTTGGTATGCAAGAATTGATGGCTATCTTCATAGCTTGGGGTTCTCAAAAGGTATTGTTGACTCCAACCTGTATTTTAAGGTTGTTCATAATCATCACTTGATCCTAGTTCTGTATGTGGACAACTTGTTCCTTATTGGAGAGGAACAAATGATAGCTCAATGTAAGAGGGAGCTCACCTCTGAATTTGAGATAAAGGATCTGGGTCTGATGCACTATTTTCTTGGCTTAGAGGTCTGGCAAAAGCCAGATGAGATCTTCCTGTCACAAAGAAAGTATGCAGTCGATGTCTTGCAGAGATTTGGGATGCGGGACTGCAAGTCCATGAGGATACCCATGATAACAAACTT
This sequence comes from Pseudotsuga menziesii, assembly GCA_001517045.1. NCBI lineage: Eukaryota > Viridiplantae > Streptophyta > Pinopsida > Pinales > Pinaceae > Pseudotsuga > Pseudotsuga menziesii. The sequence continues at coordinate 758,624 of LPNX010905393.1, read as the reverse complement.
GAAGAAGTTACGTGACTTAGCCACTTGTTCAAAGGCTGTGGATCCTACTCAGTATTGACAACTCATTGGATCCTTGATGTATCTAGTGTATACGATACCAAATATTTGTTATACAGTGAATGCATTGAGTCGGTTCATGTCCGAACCAAAGCACATACACTAGTAGCTGCTAAACATGTGCTCAGATATGTGCGAGGTAATATTACTTATGGGCTCAAGTATACCTCCAACAGTGGAGTAATGTTAGTTGGATATGCTGACTCCGATTGGGCCGGTAGTGTAGTAGACTGAAAAACCACATCAGGATACTGCTTCAATATGGGATCGACAATGATCTCTTGGTCCAGCAGGAAACAGGGTTCCATGGCTCAGAGCAGAGCTAAAGCTGAGTATATTGCTACTAGTGATACTCGCAGAGAAGCAGTATGGCGTAGGAAACTTCTCTCTGACTAGTTTGGTGGAAAGCTTGAGTCAACTATTATTCATTGTGATAATCATAGTTGCATAAAGCTTTTAGAGAACCCTGTGTTCCACGACAGATCAAAACATATTGAAATGAAGTACCACTTCATCAAAGACTTAGTTCAGCGAGGTACCCTAAAGCTTCAATACATTCGTATCGATGAACAAATCGCAAACATTTTGACCAAGCCTCTGCCATCAACAAAGTTTGTATACTTTTGTGACAAGCTTGGCATTACAGAGAATACCTCTCTCGCTGAGAGGGAGCAACATTGAGAGCCATTCTCTGGGAGAATGGAGGCACATGGTCAGTTACCAAGAAATCAACCCAGTCTGGGGCTGGGACCTCATCTTGGGGATGAGGACCATTCTCTGGGAGAATGGAGGCACCTAGTCAGTTACCAAGAAATCAATCTAGTCTGGGACTGGGACCTCAGCATGGGGCTGAGGGCCATTCTTTGGGAGAATGGAGGCACCTGGTTAGTTACTAGGAAATCAACCTAGTTTGGGACTGGGACCTCAGCCTGGGGCTGAGGGCCATTCTCTGGGAGAATGGAGGCACCTGGTTCGTTACCAGGAAATCAACCCAGTCTGGGACTGGGACCTCAACCTGGGGTTAAGGGCCATTCTCTAGGAGAATAGAAGCACCTGGTCAATTACCAAGAAATTAACCTAGTCTGGGACTAGGACCTCAACCTAAGGCTGAGGGCCATTCTCTAAGAGAATGGAGGCGCTTGGTCAGCTACAAAGTAATCGACATTGAGTCCTCTGATGCAGCTTGGGGCTGAGGCGCCTGGTCAGTTACCAGGTCATCACCATAAGCCTTAGAATGGGTCTGGGCAAGTGATGCACTCCTCTCCTTGATCTTTGGGCTATGAGACCTTCTCCAAGGACTAGCTACCCCTGGTTGAGAGACCTAGCACTTGATCTTGGTGGCAATGAGGAGATCAAGATAAAGCATTTAATAATCCTCCTTATTTATGAAGATGCACTTTGAGTGGGCATGAATGGGCCATGGGGACCTTGAAGAACTCTTGAGATGACTTGTTGTGGTCACAAATTCAATTGAAGGACCAAGAAACCCTAGCACAACTTGTATTGGTCCAAGTGACCATCAAATGAAGGTCCAAGTGTCTCAAAGACAAAGACCAAAAGACCAATGAACCACAAAAGATTAAAATTCAATGGTCAAAGATGAAAAACAATGAAATCCCTTAGGCCAACCTCCTAATTATGTGGAAACATTTTATGTTTGATGAACTATAAATAAAGAAGCATTTCAATTAATTTGATAATCATCAAGATCATCATTCACTTCTCCAAAAAGAACAAGACATGTTTATCTGCTGGTCTCTCCTTCTCCTATATCGCAGCATCCTTTGGTTTGAGGAATATTCGGTGGCTATCTGCTGGTGACTGTTTTCTTTCTAGCGTGGTTGCCATCACTTTTTTGTACTCTCTTCCTTCATGGCAGCAGCAACAAGAGGCTGCGACAGCCACAGCTGCCTTATTTGGGCTCTCCCTTACACATCTGAGCCCTTGTTAGGGTTGTCCTACAGTAGCAGTAGGTCACGGTGAGAGCAGCAGCAGTCACCGTGGTAGCAGCAGTCCACGGGGTAGCAGCTAGTGCTGCCAATAGCCCACGGTAGCAGCAGCAGCAAGGTGGCAGCAGTTGATACAGACCTCAGTGGCAGCAACACAGTAATTAAAGTCGACGTAGCAGGTGGCAGCAGTGAATGGTAAGTTTACTAGGGCTTCCTCAGATTGGAAGAACACAGGTTGTAAAAGCTTGGTTGATTCTTATCTACATTCATCTCAGAGTTCTGTGAACAAATTGATGTAACTATCTCAGCTCATGTACAAACTCAGTCATCTCGTTCAGAGGATGAATTATTAAATTTAATGCTTTGGGGTTTTTGTCCGTAAAAGGTTTCCCAGTGAAAAATCTTGTGTTCAATTGTGTGGATGATTGTTTTACTGCTGCAAATGTTCTGTTGCTGTTAAAATCTCAAGTACTATCTCTATTACAGTCTGCAAATTTTATAATTATCATACACATGTTAAAATTCAACAATCCTCTCATTGTTGAAGGTTGCAGAAAGCCTTCTTGTTGAAGGTCGTGTTTGGGGGATCCACTCTCCACATACCACCCTACCCCATAAATGATGTGAGTGGAAAAGCATCATTCTGTGGAGAAAGTGGTCTCAAGCTTGGATGATATCTCATCCACTAAGGGTAAAGCTTCTGCACTCTTAAAAAACTGCTTGGTTAGCTGCTTGGCTTTGTTCTTCTTAAAACATTGAGATGTATAGTGGTCCATCTTGCAGCACTTGAAGAATTTCCCATGACTCAATTCATTCTTCTATTGATTTAAAGAACACAATTCTTCCTTCTTACCCTTTTGATCCCTCCTGAATCCTCCTTTCTTCCCACCTCTCCTCACCTTACAGATGAGAAATAGGTTTTGGATCTCATCTACCTTGGCTGCAACTACCTTTTTCTTGTCTCTTCTTGGATGAAATCATCCCAAGGATTTTCAAAGATAGGGAACTTTTTAGGAGCACAGACATCTTGCACAAAGGCTTCCCAAGGTGCAGAGAAACCCTTTAGTGTAATTGGCACTAACTCCTCAATTTCTATCTTCATCTTGACAGCAAATAGCTAATCTTTAAGCTTGGTGATCTTCATCAATTAACGTGCCACCATGTTTGTGTCACTCATGCGCACATCGGTGAGCTTGTTCTTAAGGATCATCTTGTGGGAAACATGGATACTCTAATACAAAGAGATCAGTTCTTCATATTTCTTTGGCCGTTTTAACTTTTACCCACGATATGAGGGATCAAATGGTCGTTCCAGAATGATTCTCTTCTCCTTGGCAGCCTCATTCTCGCAGTGAACAAGTTGACGGGGATCATTGGCCATTGCATCTAGGAATATTTGAAGTCTACAGTGTACACTTCCAAAAAGTGAAACTGGAAGCTCTCTCTAGTCAGTCACACTCTTTGAGACCAAACATCTCAAAGTTGGCCATCCTTGCAACTCCTCGACCACACCTCAAACAAACAGATCAGCTAGAAAACAAATAGTAACTATCATGTATGCAGATCACCTCTCATGGGAATAACTAGTGCTACAATCATTGGAACTTCTTGGGCATCTCACCCACATACCCCCTCATATGTCCTAGTGCCTATCTCAAATTTAGATCACTGCAATCTTTGGATATTTCTAGGCATCACACCTGCTGAAAACCTCGACAACAGCTCCCTCTCACTGTCAGCTATCTTCTCCATACACGGAAGAGAAGACTTTAGTTGCGCAGCTCTTATACCATGTTAAATTTTCAGCACATGGTAAGCAGATTTGCACTCATAAAACAAAACCTTTCAGCTAGGAATAACTAGTGCTACAATCATTGGAGCTTCTTGGGCATCTCACCCACATACCACCTCATATGTCCTAGTGCCTATCTCAAATTTAGATCACTGCAATCTTTGGATATTTCTAGGCATCACACCTGCTGAAAACCTCGACAACAGCTCCCTCTCACTGTCGCCTATCTTCTCCATACATGGAAGAGAAGACTTTAGTTGCGCAGCTCTTATACCATGTTAAATTTTCAGCACATGGTAAGCAGATTTGCACTCATAAAACAAAACCTTTCAGCTAGGAATCCAAAAACTGTTTAAACCCCTATCAGAACAATGGAGAAAAGAGTGCTAGATCTACAAACACAGAAATCCAAAATACGGAACAGCAACCTAAATCTGCTGCAATCTTGCAATCAATCACACATAGCTCTCTATTCCACTGAGAAATAAGACTACATCAGCAACTCACACTCTAAGCAAAACAGTGAAGGGTCCTCTATCTCTTTTATAGAACAAGAGAAGAGAAGGGTACAACGAATCTGGACACATCCAATGAAGTGCCTCCCTTGACGTGGTTAAACTCATCCTAATGTGCCCTCAATGATGGATAAGTTTCCATGGGATAGAATGCCTACTGAGGTGAAGTGAATGCATGCAAGCATGTGTCCACTTACCTTGGGAACTGTGCTCTCCCAGAATAGACAAACTCTTCACACAATGCACCTTACCCACATTGGGATCTGCGCTCTCCAATGATAGCTCATGTTTGCACCTTTATGTATTGAGATCTGCACCTTTCTAATCTGGAACATGCATGTGCCTCACGGTCTCACCTCTGCCTACCAACAACTAATGTGCCCTTATTAATGAGTGCCTTCCCCGTCAACAGCAAAACAACTCTGCACAAGGCTCTAGGCTGGAATAGATCTACTGATCATGCTGCTGCTAAGGAGAATAACTTCAAGGAACAGGTAAAACTAACTGTATGCACATTCTTTTGAGTTATAATGCCTATTTACCTGGTCTACTGTCAGCCTTTAAATTGGCTGGTCAAATGGAAGCTTGAAAAGTTGGGTATCATGCACCATTGTGTTTCAGAAAAGCTCGTTTTTTTACTGGTGAGCTCATGCAATGTGGAACATTTCAGTACCAATTCTAGTGTTAGGTAGTATACTAGGGCTCAAACCAGCAGAAAGGATGCTATAAATTGGTAGAATTAGACTTCGTTTGCCACATTTTGAATTCCTAATAGTTAGTGTTGGCTGCAATTCTGATTCCCAATAGCTAGTTTTGCTGAGCAAATGTATATCGAACTTGCAGCTTTTGATTAAATTACATCCCTTCCAACCCCAAAAGAAAAGATGCTAGAGATCAGAAGCATTAGACAAGCACAACACTAGGAGGGATATGGAATTACTATAAGTACTTTGTAATCTTAAAGGTGGTCTTATGTAAATCTTATGGCATTTAATTGATTGTCATCGGTACTGGGTAGGCTCATGCTCACGTGAAGGATGCTATTTTTTAGAATCATTAGGTTGCTATGGCACCATAGGAGGTCCTGCAAGATGTCGTCTGTAATTTGCTTTACAGGAGTACATGTTTGAAACTGTAGTTTATGATGTGCATTTTTGTTGGAACGTCGACACATGCTTAGTTTTTTGCATAAATATGGACGGGGCCCACTCTAGAGGATTTAGTCTTACTGTTGTTACAAAATGCTCGTTTTATTGTTCCTTGATGCATGCATAATATTGTAATGAACTCTATAGAGGTTTATGCTATTGGGGTATTAGTTCATGATATATATGTGATTGTCAATAATTAAAGAAAAATAACTTGCTATTTATATTTGAGCGAAAGGCCTAAATATGCCATTCGGTCTTCAGGTTGTTGGATGTAAAGACTTCAATTAATGGCAAAGGAAAGCAGGTACTGTTTATGGTATTTGAATATGCAGATTCTGATCTCAAAAAATGCATTGATGTACACTGCCAATGTAATACCAAGATGTCTCCAGGGTCTATTCAGGTTTGATTTTAAGCCTACAGGCAACCCTGTTTAGTTCTGATCTCATAAAGTTCATTATTGATGACAGATAGAGTTGGAGTGACATGGTTTTTCTCACTTTTTATGTTGAGTGAGTGCAGAGCTATATGTACCAACTGTGTAAGGGTATTGCCTATTGTCACAGCCACGGGGTTCTCCACAGGTTCTTTCTCATTAGCCCAATCCCAATTTCATCCTCTAGTTGTTCAACTTTGAGAATGCATGATTCCTTATTCTACATTTATGTTTGTTAGGGATTTGAAGCCGCAGAATATTTTGGTAGATCAAAAAATGGGGTTGCTGAAAATTGCAGATTTTGGACTAGGAAGAGCTTTCACAGTACCCATCAAGAGCTATAGTTTTGAGGTGTGTTTGCTTTTATGCAATTGCTGCATATTTTTCATGAAACAGATGTAAAAAGTTCTATTGCGAAGCATCAACATATACACAACTGTGTAGGGTGATGCCCACTTTTTGCATAATGTGTGCCCTTGACCTATGCACATACTGTTACCAGAAACGGAACGTTGGTGGTCGTTTCACTCCAAACACGGGTCAAAAACAGAAACGGGATGGAAAACGGCGTTTTCTATGTCCGTTCCCGTATTTCAAGCCCTAAAACCATTTTTTACGAAACGATTTTCGTTTCTGATCGTTTCTCAGAGCCGTTTCTGGATTTTTCATCAAAATTTAACAGTTCCAATCAGGGAGTTTTGTTTTATCCTTTTTCAGCTCTGATGAGATTTTCAATCTCCCTTCCCTGCTTTCCTCGTTCCAGTTTCACAAGCTTTGTTTGGAGTAGGCTCTGGTTAAATTCATAATACACGTAAAGGTTTCCATCTTGCCCACTAGACATATTTCTTGGGTTTTAGCTGTTATATTAAGCATAAGGGAAGCAGCTGTTTGAACTTTCTGAATCTTTTATTTGCAGGTTGTTACTCTTTGGTACAGAGCTCCTGAAGTGTTGTTGGGTGCCAAGCACTATTCTATGGCAATAGACATATGGTCTCTTGGTTGCATCTTTGGTATGATATTGTTCAATCTGCAAATTTGGTATATCAAAAACTTATTACCGTGTTTGATGGCATGCAAGTTATTAGAGATTGTTCTTTGTTTCAGCTGAACTATGTAATCTACAAGCACTTTTTGCTGGAAATTCTCAAATACAGCAGCTTATAAACATTTTCAGGTGAGAGCCCAAAGAATGGTGGGGGAAGTTCTGTCACGTCTATATAGAGCTCCCAAATATTCCTGTGATGATTTATGATTGAAGGATTATCAAGGAAATAGTTTTGGCCAAGTAGCAATTCTTTCATATTGGGAGTCAGGACATAGAAGAACCTTTCTACTCAAAATAACGTTTCCTCTCATTGCCAATGCATCTAGGTTGCTGGGAACTCCTAATGAACAACAATGGCCAGGAGTGACCCAGCTTAGAGATTGGCATGAATTTCCTCAATGGAGGCCTGAAGATCTTTCCAAATCCGTGTTCAATTTGGATCCAAATGGTGTGGATCTTCTTTCTGTGAGTTTCAAGTGCCTTTGATCTTCCATTCATTTACTCTCGGTTTTGATCATAAATGGTTTTATCATCAAAAGATACCATTTATATTTTCCTTTTGAATTTCCCTTTGTTATATGTATTAAAGGCCTTTAAGCGCTTATGTATTCACTCTTAAGAGATTTTGGATGAACCCTTGAAATTCAGCAGAATATTCATAATGGAAAAATATTGCATATGTGCAGAAAATGTTGCAGTATGATCCTGCAAAGAGGATCTCAGCAAAAGAAGCACTGGACCATCCATACTTTGACAGTTTAGACAAATCACAATATTGAAATCAGTTTTTTATGTATGGAGTTGATGGAAAGTGATTAAAAGGCATGCATCTAAATAGCCAGCATATGCACAAAATAAAAGAGAACAATAGGCAATTTCTATACTATTCATGAAGCCTAATGGGAGGAAAGGCTTTCAAAATGTTTTTTTTACAATCTTGATACTGAATGGCGGCATTAGAGAAATTTCAGGGAAGTCAATAAGGTTGCATTTTTGCATCTCTCAAGGCTTTTTTCAGAAACTAGTCATTTCTATTAAAGGGTCAACCTTTCATTTTCGCTAAAAGATATTTATAGGATTATATGCATACAAGGCAACAAAGAATTGTTGTAAATCCACAGTGTGAACAGTTATTTTTTATGGTTATTGAAGTTGTGGACCTGCTAGATATCATTAGATGCTACACATGATGGACAAAGATTTCTCTTTTGTTAAGATTCTGAAATGGTTTAGTAGTTGTTAGCTGGGGAGACGAGCCTTAATTCTGCTGTTAATGGTTGTAACTGAACAAACATACAGACATAGTTTTGTATTTGTTATTCTCATATGTGTCTTCCCATTTGCTCTAATGTTATTTCAGAATTTCTGTGTAAACTACTGTTGTGATGATCTTATACCCGGCAGCCATGAGAAAGTCAACAGCCCAAGGCTCGATTCTGTATATTCGTTTCCTTCTTAAGCTGTTACTTTATGTTCAATATTCCTATAAGTAGGACAGGCTTCTTTTTGTCAGGCTTTTGTCTCATCCAATCAAGGGTTTCATCCAAAGGAGTTGGAAGAACTTTTGGTTGCTCTAAGATGTCACTCTAGACTCTAGATTGATTTAAGGTTTGAAATTTCGAATCACTTAACAGAAGATTTTTCTTATATGCAATGCACATGTTATCATAAGCATTTTTTAAAAATAGTTCAAACAACTAGAAAGGGTTCAAAGAAAATTTTGGCCATTATCCAAAGATGCCATGGATCTTGCCCCTTGCCTAAGTAACCTAGATGCCGTCGCATCCTTTTCCCTGATAAAGTGTTATTTTTGCACATAATTTAAACTTTCTACAACACCTTTGATTTGACTTGCAGGAACTTTCTGCATATTTCCTTTCCTCTGGATCTTCTCTCCACTGGATTGTAATTTTTAGTACCTAGAACAATCACTTTCAACCAAACATACAGGGGAACACTTCTGTAAGCATTAGAAAACTGATTATGAGATGAATTCTTTTCTCTCCAAATAATAAGTTGCACCCAACGTCCACAAACCAGGAGCATGAGTGCCCTCATTAATGACCTTTGGGTCCCTTGGGGCACTCCCACTCCTTAAATCATGGATTTGGTTTGACCAAAGGCACCTATGCATTGTTTTTTAGCATGTTTTGGCTATTTTGGACCATTTATGACTGCCTAGAGCCACTCCCACTTACCCATGCACTCCAGCACGCCTACCTGACCCTTATTTATGACCAAGCATGCTTCCCCAACGTTCACATGGCCATTCGTGATCGTTTGAGGTGGTTTGGGAGCTTGTTGGTCCACCTAGGGGGGCTTGAGGTCCAATCTAAGCCTGACACATGTATGTCACCAATTTTCCTCCAAAGGCTAACGATTTTATCCTATTGTAATATAATCATGTTCTGGACATATTTACATGTTGGACTGTAATAGAAAACTCAGCTATTGGCACCATCTCTATGTGTTAATTTTTCTCTTTTACATTGTTTTCTTCATGTATTGTCAAATTATTTTGTTGTGAGAATTTTCTTAGCTTCTAGATCTTGTTGCGAAGCAGAATTTCACATTAACTACTATTTTTTAATCTATTATATGATATTGGATTGTCGTATAACATGTTTGCAAGCTCAAGAATTTCATGGACCTAGAGCTTTGTGCTTTTGGCATTGAATGTTCAAGGAGCGAAATAGCGAACATTGGACCAACAAAGAAATGGTAGAGAAAAGCAACACATAGCTAGGCCCATTGAATGTTCAACACTCTATAGGAAGTGATGACAATATGCGAATCTTTCATAGGAACGAGTATGTTAGCCCTACAAGTGAATACATCCCACTATTGGTAGAGACTCATACCTGTCTTCTAAATGTTTTTTTTTTCCTTTTTTTCTTTTTTCGCATCCTTGATCCCAAGCCAGAAGTATAGACAACTCTTTGAATTTTATCTTGTGGTTGGATATTTGTTGCAATGAACATATGGATTTTCATCCACTTCCTTGGGATCATCTTGGCATCCATGGGAAAAAGTGGCATTTGATAGCCATGGAATCCTTGACATTAAATACATTTAAAAGAGATTTAGATGATGATAGAAGGATATCTGCATGACTATTACCTTGTTCTATAGGGGGTATATGTTGTTTAATGTGATTGGTTGTTGTATGAGTGGGTTCTCCTTCTAATGCTTGTTTGGATTTTGAATATTCATGTGTCTATTCCATTTAATAGAGATACATAGTAGTAATGTATTCACCCATTAGACATTGGGCGAGTTCATTGATGCGTTTATCCTTGATGTGTAACACATATGGCCACTTCATTGAAATGTTGAATGTTGGGTTATTTTTTTGTATTTGTGCTAAGCAAACCACAAATTAATAATACCACGAAAGTCCTCTCTTGCTCTATTTATTGGATTTGCTAATTATAAGCATATACAACATTATAGTGGCATGATGCACATTGTATGAGCCTTGGGCATTCATAAACAACCCATGTTCATTCAATTGAAGGGCTAGGTGGTAACCAAAACCCAAGTGGTATTTTAATGTTGTTGAACGTTTCCTTCATAAATATCCCAATTGGCACCTTCGTAATCAAACCAAAAAGCATTGTGTTGACACCTACAACAATATGTCGAGGTAGCTACTTACAACCATGCATTATATTAATCAATTGGAGCATGTGGACATACTTGTGTTGTGAATGAATAAATGCATATATCTAGTGTGCTCAGTTGAAGCTTTATACATATGAACAAAGGTGATATCAAATGAGTTTCTCATTAAAAATCTTTTGCATGCCGTTAACTCATCGTGGCCTTAGTGGTAGTCAAGCCATAATAGAGGTATCCTATTCTTAGTTGTGTGAATGGGCAGATGATCAATTGTTTGAGTGTTGTCTAAGTGTGTCTTAAAGAGCGTAATTTACCTACAATAATCAATTTTGAATTTGTGCAAATAATTTGGAGTATTAGCATCTATACTTAATGATGTGAATTTGTAGAGATTTTGTTTCATTGTTGCCATAACCGAGTTTGAGGAGCCATGTGTGCACAAATAAACCACAAAGATTCTAATATGATGAAGCATGTTATGCATGTGTATTTGATTGGCATATAACATAGTAGAGTATTATTTATTTTGGCATTGACAAAACTAGAGAATTGTTGTTTAGTGACCCTTCATGATTGAGGAAATAAAACCATAGATCCAAATTTGGGACTTGATACCATTGGAAAAAAACTTGAGTTTACAAATGCAGATATGACAGTCCATTCATCATACATTTATCAGAGATACATTCCTCTATTATAAATAATAAGCATTGCCATGGCATATATCAAAATAGAGTGGAAATGGTCATTGTTTGCTCATTAAAGGTCATTTTGACATACAACTCTTGGGTATTTTGACTTGAAACCTTTTGAGAATGAAAAAAATAGAATATTTAATTGATTACAATCATAAATAGATCAGGAAAAACTCTCCCAAACAATACACGAGCTCACCCAAGGCGCAATCCCTCCATGAGCGTGAATATGCAAAGAAAACTGGAAATGGTTGAGAGAAAGAGTTGCAATAGAAGAATCCACATGTTGCCTTGTAGCTTACACCTGAAAATAAGATTCCATTAAAGCTCCATGAAAGACCTGAGTGGCCTCTCCAAACACCAACTTGGATGAGAATCTTTCACCTTCGAAATTGGCTAAGGCAAGAAAACTAGTCATCCACTAGCTCTCACAATTCACAAATGACAATTTCTCAAATGATCAAAATCCATTCTCTTGGTTGCTTCATGTATTTTATAAACATCCTTAGCCTTCTAAGGTTCTCAATCCATCCAAAAACTCAAGCCAATTTGAATTTGGGTGTGTGCTCATGATTTTCCATGTGTCCTTCCTTTCTTAGCCTTCCACCTTCCCCAAATTCGAGTTGGAGCCCATTGAGCTTCTTCATCTCACATGACAGCTCTCTTGGATTCTCTATTTGGACCTGACATGTCATACATGTAAGATGTCAGCCTTCAGATATGATTTGTGTCATAGGTGTCAAAGCATCTTCATCATTGTTGTCATAGAGCTAGGGAATCTAGTCCAAGTGTCTCACTAGCTCCAAAATGACTCTTCTTTTCCCATGTAAGTTACATTTCCTCCCAAATTAAACCAATGATGCATATGGCCAAGTGTATTAGCCTTGTAACTCATCCAAGAATCTTTAGACTTCCCATGGATTCGAAATTGCAAGAGGATGATGCCATGTGGCACAAAAATTTTCGCTTGTGTGGGCCTTATTACCTACTAAGTCATACTTCGTCGGTGTTATCAAGTGAGCCTGGTGAACCAGACAAAGATGATTTGTTCGGACTTCAGAAAACCTTCAGACTTGCTTCTGGGAAGTGTTTTTTTTATCTACCACATGTTCATACCCCCTTAGGGGAGTTGAAATAAAATGTTCTAGCATGGTAGTGTCTATAAAAGACTCGGTCTCTTGGACTTTATTTGTCAATTCGATCAGCCTAGAGTGTTTTTTCCCTTGGTTATTATTGATTGTTGAATAAACGACTTATAATTTCTGAGTTTTTCACTCAATACCTCCAAAGTTGGGGTGGTCGGCTTGGCATTTAGGCCTATTGAGGTTATTAAAGTCTGTGTATCAATGTATAAACATGCTAGGCATTATGGTCGAGTCAAATGAACATGTGCTAAGTCCCCCTAGGTTTTGTTTTTTTTAATTTTTAATTTTAATTTTTCCACAAAACTTCACAAAACTTAGGCTATATTTTAATAGTCTAAATGGAAAAATTGGTCTTGTAATAAAAGTGGGGTTAAAAGTTAGTTTCAGTCATGTGGGTGCTCATTTTTTAACTCAGAGCACTCGGTAAACCCATAAAACCATTTTTCCTAAGTTTTGAGTGATTTTTCCATCACTCATGTGAGAAAATCCAAAAAAATCAAATATTAATTAATTTAATTAAAATTTAATTAAATAATAGAGCAAATCCAAATTCCTAAATTAGTGGATTTTGCTCCGATTTGACTGAAATCAGTCTCATCGGCTTCAGATTGACCGACAATTCCCATTCCTTGACTGAAGGTATGGATCAGGGCTGAAGAGGAGCTTAACAAGATCATGCATATCTGGGGGTTGCGCCCTCTTTTCTCTCTCCTCCACATGTGTGGATCAATCTAGGAGTTGTTTGATGGGTGGTTCAGTTCATTGAGTGAGGTGTCACTCCAATTTGCAGTTCTAGTCCAATTAGACTCGGCTCATCATCAGATCAGACTCAATTCATCATAAGATCAGCCTCGGTTGACTCTCTGTCAGCTTCAGTCTCTCTTTCAGTCAGGCATGCGCCACTCTTGGCCAGTGTAGTTATAAATAAAGCAGCTTTTTCCTCTTCCAAGCTAGTGAGAGTTGGATGAAGAGTTGTTGCCATTGTAATACTGCTATATTTTCATTGTGAATAAAGAAGCTTTGTAGGCTATACCATGTAGTGCATGTGTTTATGTGGATTCTCAGTTTCATGCTGCTAATGTGGTAACTGCAATTTTTTCCAATTTTTGTGTTGCTTTGTATTCTGGCTTCAAGGATTCGGTTGAATCAAGTAAGAGTGTAAACTAGGTAAGTAAGATTACTCGCTCTTGTTTATTCATATTATGTATGCTCAAGAATCTAAGTTATATGATTGAATAAGATTATTTTTGCATGATATTTCATTTTTTTTGTTTCATACATATATATCCAAATCTCACAAGGTGTTGTGCAGGCTTGTGTGATCTAGTTGCAGGTTCCCGATCGGATGAGGTGTGGATCAATATTGACGCCATTCCTTATCCAATAAGCTCAAGACTCTGTCCCTCGACGCTCCACAAAAGGGCCTCCTTTTAGCTTGTTTCATTCAAGCAACGAACCAACCTTCTCTCCTCTTACTCTTCTTTTAAAAAAAATAAATCTTCTTGGTTACTTGGATTTTATATTTTAGATCTGTTGTTTCAAAGCTGATATCTTTCTAGATCTGAACATATAGGAGTTGCATGCATAGATCTAGTTTCATTTAAGAAAAAGATTCAAGCCCTTTCTCTTTAAAAACTAGATCTAGCAGTAAAAGTCCTTCATTTTTTATAAGCAATTTGAAGCCAAATCAAAAGTTTGTTTAAAGTGAATAGTCTTTCTTTATTAAAATTTAAATATAGCATCTATAGTTCACATTACATTGGATGCCCCAAAGCTAGCCAAGATCCTCAAGAGGACTTGTCCTCTTGAGTTATTTTTGTCTTTTCTTAAAAGTACTTTAACTTAATATTTTTCAGTAGTTTTTTGGGGGTTGTCCAAAGGCACTTTTAAAGTGTTTTCAGGAACTTTACACTAATTAAAGCTTTCTGATTTTTAGCATGTCCATCTGAAAAGAGGAGGAGGTGTTGTCCGAAAAGCGATTTTTGGGCCATTCGAAACCCCCCAGGGGTCTTCCCATCTTTCGTAGTCATTATTGTTGTACTTTGTAAGCCCTTGGGTTCGTTCAGTATAAGAACCAAGCGGAATTTTTTCAATTAAGCATTGTAACTGAGTAATAAAAATAAGTCTCGAGTAGGCTCTTTTGAGCCCACTCCCCATCCCCTAGGGGAATCCTGCGTTTTGTGTTTTTTGCACTTTTTTGATTTTTTTCTAGTTTTGTTTTGTACTGCAGCATTGTATACTTTGAATTCACATTATATACTTTCAATATTCACAAATTCAAAGTAATCATACTACTTACCCCACGACTTCCCGATTGACCCGAAAGGGGAAAGAGATGCGTGGTAGGACTAATTAGATAATCTGTGAGTTGTGTTTTGTATTTTTCTGCTATCTAAAATTAACCCCTCCTCGCTTTCCCGATTGAGGTCCACTTGGACCAAAAAATATTCTTGGAGGTTTTCATTTTTTAACAAAGAACACAGCTTAAAATCCTTAAAAAACTTATCAAGGCTCTGTTGTGTATGCTCTGCATTGGCTGCGGTTCGTCCGATCAGTCAAGCTGCATCAAAAGCAACGCAAGTGACTAGAATAATTAGGATTTACTTTCCCAATTAACCACCTCAGGCAAAAATCCAACTCCTCGATTGAACCGTGAACGGTGGCAAAATACCCAAAGAAAGTGGGAACTACTGGACAGTGACCTCGAGGCGACGATCTCTATTACATCCTAACGGGTGTATTATGAACACAGTCTCAAAGACTCCATTCATCCCACACATTCCTTGCGGGTAGCCGTAGAGGTTGTTACTTTTGGACATACTCCAAGTACCCCCTGGGTATATCTGGAGTCCCCCCGCCTAATTTAATTAACTCATCATACATTAACTTAAAATTTGGCCAAGAGAACTTGCAACACCCATTTGTATTTCAACATCAATCTCATTTGTGGACTCCATTATTGGGACTGATCTATTTTATATTATCATATGTTTCCACATTACTGCTTATCAAGTTTTGATTTATATGTTGTTGTGGTATAACAAATCTTGCAAATATCTTGTGTCAAATTTATTTGTCAAAACTCCTAAAAAACTTATTCATTTAATACCATCTTCATCTAAGTAACCAGCCTTAGTAACTCATAGGGTCTACCCCCCTTGGCTTTGTTAGGAGTTTGCATAAACGAAGGAGTCAAGAACAAGGTGACAACCTTGACTCGAGACTTTCCCCCAATAACACATCGAGTGGTTTGAAGATTTCTGCCACGTTCCCCCCCATGTGTGTGAAAGGCGACAACAAGCCTCATAGTCTCCATGTGTTTCCATGCTCCATTGCCACTTCAATTTTCTCTTGTATTTATTTAATAAGCTACATTATTAAATATTTATCCCATTCTAATGTCTCAACATCATTTATTAGCTCCCTTATTAAAATTTCAAATGTATCCATCCAACCTAGGAACTAGTAGGGTGATGAAATTGTCCTGCTATGCAATTATTTAAATGGGGACATTATAGTCCTCCCGACCCAATATTGCTTGTCCTCAAGCAATTTCAGATTTGTATGCTACACTACTCTGATTACAGTCATCTTCTTAAGTGATGAATTAATCTCCAATGTTGCTTGTTGCCCCCACAATTGAAACCAATGAAACCAAAAATGATCTCAGGGTCCCATATGATCCTCCAAGTAAGTAGATCACCATGTAGCCCATACACATAAGCATGAAGTATTATATCATATTTTCCCCAATGACATAGGTGAGGATCCCATGACCCATAATGCTGCTCCCAAGGTATATAATGTGCATCAATATGATCATCCATGTGTAAGTTTCATCCAAGAAGTGAATGAAGAACTTCCACCAAAATCTGAACCAAATAAGGAGCAAATAAAACATGGAGACTTCAAGTGGCTCACAGAAGTCTCATCAATACATTTATGAATATGTATATCATCATGAAATAACAGAGTATGTTGCTTCCAACAATAAGGTCCTTCGATCATATGCATCTTCACCCAAGCGTGGGATGAAGTTCTCCCAACATCAAATGGACTAGGCAAGGAACAATGAAAATCATGAGTCTCCAAGTGACTCAAGGGAATACCATAGGTGCATCCATGTGTATGTGTATCATCATAATGTGACAAGGGATGTTGCTGCAAATGTAAATAAGATGGCTCTCTAATCATGCCATCATCAAAAGGAGAGATAAAAATTTTAAACTCTTCATGTGGCACCATAAAAAAGGAACCTTTCACCCATACTTCATTTGGATGAATGCTGCAAAATTTCAAAGTGTAGGATGTAGGAGAAAGAACCAACTCCCCAAAAACCTTTATGTTTGTCTTGGGACATGTGATATGACATTCAGCATCCCATTCTATGCCCTCATGCCTTAATATAGATCTCATACTATTGCGAGTCATTACTTGGTTTGGGTAAGTGTGTCGCCCTCTTACAACCCTTAGTACACCTTTCGAATCTTGAAATTTCATCTCATGAATTTGGTAGTTAACTGTATGCTTCCCTATAGAATACAACCATTGCAATCCCAAAACCACATTAGTATTAGCAACATTAACCACATAAAAACTATCAACAAAAGTATAGTTACCTACAGTGACTTGCAACTTTGGAACCCATGTTTTGCACTGCATTATGTTGTGACCGAGAATGGAAACTATGAAGCCATCGAATAGTTCAAGTTGTATCTTCATTTTCTCCACCATATCTGCATCAATGAATTTATGTGTGGCTCCTACATCTACTAAAACTGAATCTCTTTGTCCTAGTACCACACCCTTGCATCAAATAATGTGATAGCAAAGCACTGCTGAAAGTACTGCCATTCTTGCTTTGTTCGGTGAAAGATGATTTTATTCTTCTATTTCTTCTTCAAGTGTTGTCTCATATGCCTCCTCTTGATCTGAAATGTGTCTTCCTTCCTCCATAACCCCTTCATACCCATCATTATCAAAAAATACTTCTATGTATTGAGCCTTTCCCTTAGTACATTTATGCCCCGGTGTCCATGGTTGAAAGCATGTGAAGCACAACTTTTTTCTTCGAAATTCATCCCTGTTTAGTCCTTCTTTCTTATTATTTTCATATGAATCTCTTTGCCAAGGCTTCTTATCAGGTGCATCTTTTTTCCAAGGTTTCTTTTCAAATTCAGAGTTAGGCTTGGGAGGAAATCTTGTTCTACGAAGCACATTTTGGAGATTTCTAGTCAAGTTCATTGCATATTTTAATGTAGTGGGCTTGTGGGCTTTGACCAAACCTTTTAAGGGTTCAAACAAACCTTCAGTGAACAACAATAATAACCTTCCCATAGACACATCAGCCACCTTGACTGATAATTTTTGAAATTCCATCATATAGTCAATAAGGGTCCCAACTTGCTTCAATTGTGCTAGTTCTTTGAAAGACAATTCGGGATATTTTTGCTCAAATATCTCTAGTACCCTGTCAATAAATTCTTCATATGTGTTAACCTGATCATGACCCAAATTTTTCAGGCCATGGAACAACCATTCATTGGCATCTCCTTCCAAGTGCAATATGTTCATTTTTAAGACATCTTCTTCCACCATTGGATTCAGTTGAAAATACACATCTAATTTTTGCACCCAAGTGTTAGCAGAACTTTGAGAGGAACCATCAAAAGTAGGGAGTGGCACTTTACTAATGCCGCAATTTAAGTCTTTTTTTTTGTTTAAAGACTTATTATCTTCCTTATTTTTGAGTTTGTTTGCAACAAGAAAGTACTGATCAAATGGTACACTTTTTTTCCAATCGTCATCCAATTTATCCCATTCTTTTGCTATTGTAGCAAGTTCAAGTTGAATGTTAGGCTCTTCTTTGGGTACAAGGAATTTAGGTGCAGTAGGCCTTGGTGTGATCTGAAATTAATGGGGTCTATTATGGGGTATTTTTCTTGATAAAATATGCTCACCCATTGTCTTCTTTTCTTCTGATTGTGAACTACTGCTATCTCCCATTACTCCCAATTTGCTTCCAAATTGGCTAACCAACAATTCGAATCCTTTCATAAGCTGTTGGTTCATGTTCTTGGTTATGTCATCAAAGAGAGGTTGTATGAGTTTAATATATTCCACCTTATCATGATCAGTCGGTCCCTTCCCCTAGCTATTCATAGTTTCAGCGGAATGTACCTCTTCTTCTACTACTTCTTCGTTTTCTTCAACAAAAACACCTTCAAATTCAAGATCTAAGGGTGGTGGATTATTGCTTTTAATCCTTGTTAAGACCATAAAGTTCAAATTCCATGCTCTTATACCACTTGTAATTTTTCTTTTTGAAATCTTTTTAAATGACCAATTTTTCACTTTTTCCCCAATTTCGACCTTGACTAGTTTTGATGTCTAGACCTCCAAATTGACCCAAATGCTCCCAAATTTTCTTAGAAGGTACATGAATGGTATTAGAACTTAAATATTATGTTAAGGTATTTTTTATGACCCCCCAATTACTTCTTCAAACTTGTTTAATGTTTTTTTCAAAGTAGGAGTCTTTACTAGCGAATTGGGGCTCCAATTCCCCTTAGGTAATTATCGGAAATGGCTTCTCAAATGGTCTCAAAGTCACTTGAATTTATGAATAGAGGTAGGGGATGTGTAAGGGAAATTTTTAAAGTCTCATATGCATCATGTTTCAGTTTATACGGGTTGTTATGACTCTTTCCAAAACAGCTCCCAAATCACAATTCCCACCCTTGGGGAAAATGCACCAAATCTTCTACCAATGCAATAAAAACGAGTAAAATGGATTCCAATGCTTAAGTACTGAAAATGAGACTTGAAATACATATTTATCAAATCCAATTAATCATACATTTATCATATATATATTATTTTATTCAAAATAATAAGCATTACCATGGCATATATCGAAATAGAGTGGAAATGGTCATTGTTTGCTCAAAATAGAGTGGAAATGGTCATTGTTTGCTCATTAAAAGTCATTTTGACATACAACTCTTCGGTATTTCGACTTGAAACTTTCTGAGAATGAAGAAAAGATCATATTTAACTGATTAAAATCATAAATAGATTAGGAATATCTCTCCAAAATAGTACACGTTCTCACCCAAGGCGCAATCCCTCCATGAGCATGAATATCCAAAGAAAATTGGAAATGGTTGAGAGAAAATGCTGCAATAGAAGAATCAACATGCTTACCTGTACCTTACACCTGAAAATAAGACTCCATTAAAAATTCATGAAATACCTGAGTGTCCTCTCCAAACACCAACTTGGATGGGAATCTTTCACCTTCGAAATTGGCTAGGGCAAGGAAACTAGTCATCCACTATCTCTCACAATTCACAAATGACAATTTCTCAAATGATAAAAATCCATTCTCTTGGTTGCTTCCTGTATTTTATAAACATCCTTAGAATTTTAAGGTTCCAAATCCATCCACAAACTCAAGCCAATTCGAATTTAGGTGTGTGCTCATGATTTTCCATGTGTCCTCCCTTTCATAGCCTTCCACCTTCCCCAAATTCGAGTTGGAGCCCATTGAGCTTCCTTCACTCACATGATAGCTCTCTTGGATGCTCTATTTCAACCTAACATGTCAGATATGTCAGATGTCATCCTTCAGATCTGATTTGTGTCATAGGTTTCATAGCATCTTCATCATTGTTGTCATAAATCTAGGGAATCTAGTCTAAGTGTCTCACTAGCTCCAAAATGACTCTTCCTTTCCCATGTAAGTTATATTTCCTCCCAAATTTGACCTATGATGCATATGGTTGTAGCAATTGTCTTCTGATATCCTGGATGACCAGAATATGGAGCTTGATGGGTCTTGTCCATCACAATTCTTCTCAAATCTGCTACATTGGGAATATAAATTCTATGTTTAAAGGTAAGAAGTCCATCCCCTTCCAACTTATACCCTTCATACCTCTTTTTATAATTTTCTTGCTGCAACTTGTCCTTCACCTGTGCATACAATTCATCTTCAGCAACGTAATTAACAATATGCTGCCTCAAATCTGATTGGCAAATACTAAGAGACACCACATGCATTTCATGCACTTTCTTGTTGAGTGCATCAACCCATTTATTTTATTTCCCTTTTATGTGTTTGATTTCAAAATCAAATTCACATAAAAACTCCAGCCATCTATCTTTCCTAGCATTTAGATTAGGCTGATCAAACAAATATTTCAAACCATAGTGGTCCGTCTTTAACTCAAATTTTCTTCCCATTAAGTAATGCCTCCACATCTTGAGAGCATGTACTATGGCCGCAAGTTCTAATTCATGAGTGGCATAGTTCTTATCATGATCCTTTATCTTCCTTGGCTCATAACATACCTCGTGGTTTCCTTGCATAAGAACTCCTCCAAGTCCTTGACCGCATGCATCAGTACACACCACAAAGTCCTTTTCCGGGTGTGCAATTTTCAGAATGGGTGCACTTGTGATAAGATGCTTCAACTGGTGGAAACTTTCCTCACACCTTGTTGTCCATTCAAACTTAATTCCCCTTCGTTTGCAAAGAAGTGATGGGATGTGCAACCTTAGAGAATCCTTCTATGAATCTCCTATAGTATCCTACAAGTCCCATAAAATACTTTACATCTGTCACATTTCTTGGAGTTGGCCAATTCATGATGGCTTCAATCTTCTCAAGGTCCACAGAAATTCCTTCTTGTGAGATAATGTGACCCTAATAATGAATTCTATCTTTATAGAAATCACATTTGCTTAACTTAGCATGCAACTTATGCTCCCTTGGAAATTGCAAAACCACTCTCAGATGTTCTTCATGCTCAACTTCATTCTTGTAATAGATAAAAATGTCATCAAGAAAGAAAAGAACAAACTTGTCCAAATACTTGTTGAAGACACTATTCATAAGACACATAAATGTAGCTAGTGTGTTTGTGAGACTAAATGGTACCACTGCAAACTCATAATGTCCATACCTTGTTCTGAAGGTTGTCTTATGAATGTCTTCATCCTTGATCCTTACCTGATGGTAACCATACCTCAAGTCAATCTTGGAGAATACCTTTGCTCCTCTCATTTGATGAAAAAGGTCATCAATTTGAGGTATAGGATATTTATTCTTTACAGTGACTTTGTTCAGCTTCATGTAATCAATACACAACCTAAGTGTACCATCCTTCTTCTTTACAAATAGAATTGGTGCTCCCCAAAGAGACACACTCGACTTGATATACTTCTTTTCCAACAACTCTTGTAGTTGCATCTTTAGCTCTAGCAATTCTAGTGTGCTCATCCTATAGGGTGCCTTAGACACTGGTGTTGCTCCTGGCATAAATTCAATGGTAAAATCAATATCCCTCTTTGGAGGAAGTCATGTAATCTCTTTAGGAAAAACATCCCTGAATTCCTGCAACGCATGAAAGTCCTCCAACCTAGGAGTTTCATTCTCGGTTACCTCCAATATATGGGCTGCATACAACTGGAAACATTTCCTACAGAACTTCTTTAGTTGCATTGTTGAAATATGTCTAACAAAAATTACTTTAGGAATGCCTCTTACCACTCTTGGATTCCCTTCTTCATCCATGCCCTCAAAAGTCTTATTATAACAATCAAGCTTGACTCTGTGAGTTTCTAACCAATCCATTTCGATGAGAATGTCATAGGAACCAAGTGGCAGATCATTCAAATTTGCAAAAGTGACCAACCCCTCCATGACCAATGGACATTTATTTATCACTTCACTCACTTTTCTCAGGGTTCCAGTGGCTAGTTGGACTAACCATGACTTACTATGCTTTAATTTCTTAAAAGCACAAAATTCAACAATCGTAGGAGTAATGTAACTTTGAGTAGAGCCAGGGTCAATAAAAACATAAACAGATTGCTCAGATATCTTACCTGCAACTTCAACCACAATTCACTGATGATCTACCTAGTGGCTCTCTAACACTGCATAAATTCTAGGGATGACCCTTGCCACCTGACCCACAGTTTCATCTTCCCGAATGTTGTGAGTTTTCCTCACATACCCATCCTCAAGTGGACAATTCCTGCGCATGTGGGGTCCTCCACATTTCCAATATTGGAGAGGTTCTCTAATTTCTTTTGGGTTTCTCGACCTGTCTCCAATATCTCTAGCTGGCTAATTCACGACCTGCGATGGCTGCCTCTGCTGTCGATTTTGGAAATCAGGGGGTTTGAACCCTTTCTTCCTCTGATCGAACTTCTCATTCTTCTTATCCTTCCATGTCTTATGGTATTTGGGTTTGCTTCTATTTTGGTCGTAGCAATACTTAGCTTCCCTCGTTGCTTCTTCCAGGGTTCTAGGTTCATCAAACCAATCCTGTCTGTATAGGACTAAAGTAACCAACTTAGAAAACGTTGGATCTTCACCTTTTCATATTTGATGTACTTGACATACCTCAGTAGCTCCAAAAACTTATTTTCATGCTCTTCCATGGTCAATTGTCCCAATTTCAGCTCATGGAATTCCTTGATCTTATCATTATAGTACCTTTCAGAGAGGTACATATGCCTGAAGTATTTCTTGAACTATTTCAAAGTAATCTTCATTTCATTAAGTTTCCTCACCTTCCTGAGGTGCTCCCACTAAATGGATACTCTTCCATTCAGATTGAAGATGGCTACTCTAGCTTTCATATTTCCTGAGTAGTCTTGGACTTGGAAATATTTTCTCATCCCAAGAAGACAAGCTTGAGCCTCTTGACTAGTCTTTCTCACTGTTAAAGGTAGGCTGCCTTGATTTCTTAAACTTGTCATGTGAGTTGTTTTTGTAGCGCCTCCTTCTCTTTTCTCTGTGAGATGAAGAGCTCGAACCCCTAGTGGATCCTTCAGAGTCGGACGATCCACTAGAAGACCTATTTCTCCTTCTGGCGTTGCTTTTACTACCTTCTAGACGCCTTGCACGATGCCTAGAGCTCATCCTCCTTTGGATGTCTATCAAACTCTGCAGCGTGGCTACATTCAGTTGATTCCGCTCTTCATGAGCTTTAACCAACCTTTCATTATCTTCCCTATAATTTCGCATCTCCACCCTTAGGCTTCTCATGGTGGCTACAAAATCTAGCGGAGTATCTTGAAATATTCTGCCATTAGACTCTGTATCAGCATTTCCCACTCATACATTTTCTCCATGGCATCTTCCTCGTTCTCATAGGGGTTTTGTGCATCATACATATCGTAGGTTCTCATGGCTGAGCCAAAAACCAACTCTTTTTCAATCTGCACTATGACTTTGCAGAAATGTGTTGATGACACCATTTGTTAGCTGCATAGCAATTTCAGAATCAGAAATCATTTACTTACTGTCACCTGGCCATCTAGGACCTAGTGATGCAACCAGCAACTCTGATACCACAATGTAACGTCCCATACCCAAAATGCGGATAATTTTCATTTTTTGCTTTAAGAACCTTTGTTCTCCTTTCTAATATAGGGCATGGGCGTTAACACACTCTTCCACCTTTGTCCTTGGGCTTAGAAACCACTGTAATAGTTTTTCTCCCTTCACAGATCCATTATGCGACTAGAATGGTCATTTCTGCATCAACCTTGCCCTTTCTGCACTTCTGCTTCCGCCTTTCCGACCTCGAAACTCAGGATTCGAAGCCTTAAGGTTTCGACGGAGTGAATGGTCTAACTTTCGCCTTTCACCTTTCTCCCTTCTGGCCTCGGAACTCGAGAATCAGAACCTCAACATTTATCGGAAGGATTAGCCAATATTCCACACTTTCGCTTTCCACCTTCCGACCTTGGAACTCGGAAATCGAGACTTTAACATTTGATGGAACATTTAGGCAATTTTTTGCCTTTCGCACTTTCATTTTCCGTTGTCCAACCTCGGGACTCAGAAATAGGACCTGTAACATTCGACGGAGCGTCCATCCAATATTCTGCCTTTTGTACTTCCACTTTCTACCCTCCGAACTCAGAACTCGGGAATCGAAAATTTAACACTTTTCCTTGTCTTTTCTATTGTTCCCCACTCTCTTCCTTCTACGTTCCACTGGCGGATCTCGAAGTGCGGAAAACACACTTTCTGCTTCGTTCAACTTCCTTGATCTGGTTTTCTCCTTTCGCTTTCCTTAAGCGGATTCCAAAGGGCGGAAACCCTAAGTCAAATGAATTCTGACTCTTTTACCAGGCTTCTAGCCTCCAAGGACTTAGGCAGAAATGCATAAAAAATACAAGGGATATACCGAAGTAAATTGCAGGAAAATATACACAAGTAGAATTATACTTAGTCATCCATAAGCATTCAACATGAACATAGCAATTCATAAGCAAATTCATGGCATAAACAACATAACAGAGAATACTTATCTTTGATGATAGTGCTGTCCCTCAACTAGCTATTTCGCTGCAACATTCCACCCAACCATAGGTCATTATGTTCCTTAATATCTCAACACCACTGCCACCCCTGAGTCGAACATGATTTCCATAGGGAACTATAGACTCACACATAGACAGATCATATAACACACAGTCAAGCCAACACTCAATTGGGTTTATCAAACTATCCAACCAATCCAACACTCAGTTGGGTTTATCGGGATGCAGGCATACAAGCCAAACACTGTTGAGTTTATCAGACTGTTCACAGTCAAGCCAACAATCAGTTTAAGGACCAACCAAGATAGAAGAAGGGTTTATCATACTACAAGCCAAGCCAACAGATGGGTTTATCAGGCTACCATCCAAGCCATCATTCAAGTTGGGTTTATGAGGCTTCTAGCCAGGGATTACTCACAAGGCCAAACACAACAAGATACAACCAAGCCAGCATATGGGTTTATTAGGCTACCATCCAATCCATCCTTCAAGTTGAGTTTATCAGGATTCTAAGGAAGTGGAAAGGTAAAATGACTAATCTAGTGGCTCATTCAAGAGCTAAGGACACCTCCATAAGATCTATCTATCCTACATACCACATCACCAACACACCCAACACAAGGAAGCATCGCCTTCTCCGCTACATAGTCCCTCAAGCTATGCCTTCCCTTCCAGTGCTCTTCAAGATGTGCAGAGCAGATTCACCAGCCACTCTTGTCTTTTCCTAAGATTCCTTTATGCACTAGGTTTATCAAGCCCCTTCATCATCTCTTCCACTCCTAAGTCTTGTGTATAGTTTAGACCCGAAACCAAGGGTGCACAACACAACAAACCATAGTGTAACACAACAAAACAGGCTTACACTCACTTTGTTATAGAGGAGACCATTGAACACAACAATGGGGAAACCATAGATGACCACACTTGCTCATGAAATGGAGTGATCTCCACTTCTCATTCACTCTGCAAAACAAGGAGACCACTGGACCTCTGCGTGGATGAGGATGTTAAAGAACATGTGAATCAACCCAGAACAAAACATGGTTCTCCCTCCTGCAGGATTAACGCAGCGCGCGCATGAACATAATGCCGTGAAGAGTGATTGAATGGATGGGATGAATGACCAAGTCGTTACACCGCCTTTCCTCACCAACTAGGCACACAAACACATGCTAGCTTGCTTCAGAGGTAAAACGCAGCCTCCCAAACTACAGGTATGTGTAGACTTGCTCAGACAAGCAATCGGGCTGACATACCTTGCTCTTCCCAAGGCATTAACTGCCTAAACCAACTTCTAGATGAAATTGATGATCGATGACAAAGGACAAAAAGGTAGATGAGGGTTCAAGGTTCTCCCATTGACATCTGGCCTCTCCCTAAAGGTCAGAGGTTGACTCACTCCCCACCCTATTCCTTGTGAGATCATGCCCCCAACTCTTTTAGGTTGCAGTACATAGCTAGCTGTGGTATTTTATTAATTGCATAATTACATGATATTCAAAATTATATACTGTTCTTGGCTTAACACCATAAACCATAGGCATCAACCTTGATCACCTCTACACAAAACATCAATAAATGGCAGGGCCTTGGCCTTGAGCTCCTCACCATGATTCTATACAATATTTACATCATGGACAATTAAAATACCATGGGGTCAAAACCAGGCTACACATTCCCCTCCCCCTTGAAGTCAAAACGGGGGTATTACAAAGACCATTTCAATTAAAGAAAAGGTAGTTGAAAATGGAATGGCCATAACAAACCATTCCAATATGCCTGTAGAAGCCTAAATTAGGGTAGCAAAGAGATTTTTTTGCCATACAAATTTGTACACAGACATAGTAAACCAAGAAAACAAGTTGACAAGAATCAACACAAACCAAAGAGGTATGGCCAAGCATCTTAGTTTGTTTTTTCTATAAGAAGACAGGACACGATGCTAAGAATTGTTGGCGCTCTAAAATATGTTCCTTTTCTGGTATGCAAGGGTACCAAGTGGCTTCTTGTTGGAAGAAGAAATCCATCAACAAAAGGAGTGTTAGAAGTAAAAGACAATGATCCCATGTTAGTTGCCTCTGAAATCAAAGCTATCATGCACAAGATTCAAGCCTCTGGTATGAAACCAGATCTTCCCCTTGCAGCATTTGTAAAATCTTTGTATCCTTCTCACTCCAACTATCTTGAGTCATTGCAAGCAAGTGACAAGTTCAAATCACTGACATTTGACACCCTGGTAGAGAAGATAGCTGACAGAGAGAAAGCTTTCGGTAAGAAGACAACCGAGCATTCTGGAGAATCACTTTGCTTTGCTCAAAAAGCAAAGAACCACACCAAAGACCAATCCAAAGATCATCCCAAAGGAGAAAGTAGCAAGAGAGGAAGAGGAAGAAGAAACTTCAGAGGTAGAGGAGGCAGAAACAACTCCAGCGAAAGATCAGATTTGAAGTGCAAGCGTTGTGGAAAGATTGGACACACAGCAAATCAGTGTTGGGATTCATGGGACTTCATCAAAGACA
>LPNX010905393.1:714442-729589 GCA_001517045.1 Pseudotsuga menziesii | reverse complement strand
TGAGTATCAACTTCTGGATACACTATGAGTCTTGGATCAGCAGTTGTCTCATGGAGATCACGCAAACAGTCAGTTCCGGCAGATTCAACAACAGAAGCAAAATATGTGGTTGCAGCTGAAGAAATGAAAGAAATAGTATGGCTCAGGAAGATACTTGAATATTTGCAAGAAAAACAAGAGAACTCCACTCCATTATTGATCGACAATACTTCTGCAATCAAGCTGGCTAAGAATCCCAGATTCCATGATCGAACCAAACACATCAACACAAAGTATCATTTGATTCGACATCATGTAGAGGCCAAGACAGTCCATCTTCGACATTGTTCCACAAATGATCAAGTTGCAAACATCTTCAGCAAAGCGCTTGGACGAGAAAAGTTTGAAAGATTCAGAAACATGCTCGGACTTACTAACACCCCTTCGGATTAAGGGGGGGATTGTTGGAATATAATCTGTCGGGATTATACGTTATTGTAAACATTAGGAATATGAAGAGACTCTTGGATGTGTGATCCCAAGAGTCATCGTAGATGTATAAATAAAGGCATTCTATGGAGAAATAATAAGAATTCGGAAGTTATTCCACCTGACAAGGAGGAACATGAATAAGAAGAGAATGCCAAGCAGTCTATACAATCGTAGAAAATTTTTCCATCGGTGCAAGTTAGTGAACGTTGTGAAGCCAAGTGTTCACAACTTCATCTAGAAGTGCATCTTGGGAAACACACATACAATAATTAAGTTTTGATATTTGAGGTCAAGGGAAAATAATAAATTATCACACTTTTATACCAAGGAGTAGTAAAGGCTCAAGGAATTTTTTCACATAAGACATTTCTTCAAACTTGGATGGATATTTTGCAAGGTTTCCATGAATTAAGTGTGTTGGAATAACTGAGCAATTTTCAAGATGAAGTTTTTGAGGACCAAAATCGTATGAATGGGGAGGTGTGATTTTAAATGGATCCATAATATTAATCCCTCATCCAAAATTTGCAATCAATTTTTTGTGATGTTCGTAATTAGCAATTAGATTGAACATGAAAGGCCAAAGTCCTTGAGAAGGTGAAATGAATCACCTTGATGATTCGGATTACAACACAATTCTATAACAAAGGAGGGCCTTGTTTGATGAAGGAATAACCAAGATAAAGCATTTGGAGAGGAAATTTAGGAAAGCGCGATTGCATAAACATGGAGGGAATGGGAAAGAAGACTGCTCAAAGTTTGAAGGTTGTCCTTGAGCTGAAACAATATACAATATTACAAGTAAGAATGATTTAAATATTTTATTAAGATTGCATAGCTCGCCCTTTGTAACAATTTCCTTGGCCTAATAAAAATCCCCATTGAATGCTAGTTTTCCCATTTGGGTGTCGAGGGTAATCTGTGTTGTCCAATGTGATTGATTGTTGTGTGATTGAGTTCTCCTTTTGGTACTTGGTTCAATTTTTGATACTCTATGTTATTGCATTTAAAATATATGTACATAACATTGATGCATTCACCCATTGCACATAGGTAGGGTTTGTTGATGAGTTTAACCTTGTTGTGTAACCACATATGACCACCTTGTTGAAATGTTGAACGTTTTGTTAATTTTTTGTATATGTGCTAAGAAAACTATGAATTTATAGTGCACTTGATTATCCTCAATTTCTTTGTTCATTGTGTTTAGAAAATATAAGCACATATAGCATTATATGGGCATAATGCACACTATGTGAACCTTGGGCATTCATAAACAATCCATCTTCATTCAATTTAAAAGTTGGGTGGCATTGATAGCCCAATTCTAGTTTGTTGGCACTCTAGTATTTTTGTTGAGCATCCTGCTTCATAAACAATATAATTGACACCTTGTAATCAAACCATTGAGCATGTATTGACACCTACAAAAAATATGTGGAGGTAGCTACTGACAACTGTGGATTCTATTAATGTGCAAGAGGATGCACACATATTTGTATTTTCAAAGAACAAATATCTCTCTCTCATGTGTTGGGATGACTCTTCATACATAAGACCACGAGTGATATCTAATGGATTTCTAATGAAAAATTGTGCATGTTGTTAATTCCTATGGTAGTCAATTTAGAATGGAGTGTTATCATATTCATGATTGTGTGAATGGCCAAAGGAATGATTATCTAAGTGTTGTGTAGGCACCTTTGAAAGAGTAAACTTTTCTTGCAATAATAAATTTGAATTTCTACAAATAATTTGAAGGATTATAATCCATCCTTAAGGATGTGAATAGAAAGAGATATTGTTTCATTGCTATCATAAGAGAGTTTGGTTTATGTGTGCACAAGTAAAACCATAGAGATTCTAATATGATGAAGCATGTTATGCATATGTGTTGTTTATTGGTATATAACATAATGGAGTACTATTTATTTTGGCACTTAACAAATATAGAGAGTTGTTGTTTGGTGGCCCTTCATAATCGAGGAAACAAACTTAGTTTTTAAGCCCAATTATGATTGGGGTATAAGAATCTTGAATGCATTCATGCATTGAGAAGTTTAAATTGGTAAATGGTTGTTGAGATTATAAAGAACAAAATAAAATTTCCACAAAAAACTATGTTAGTAAAAGGAGTGGGTTATAATTCCCTTGTTTAAATATCATGTTTGCATCAATAAAACCTTGCACACTACCACTTTGCTTTGTCTAGGTTTACTTTCTAGTAGATTGCATAATTTGAAGTGTTGAGTAAATATATGAAGAAACACTTTCTATATGTCTAATTTTCCTTTCCTAGTTTTGACATATATTCGCTCAAAACTCCCATTGAATGGTCAATGTCTAGTCTCGCACACACCATAGCATACATCAAATTTCTAAGAACACTTACATAGGAAACACGAGACATGCCCTCTACTTTTGTCTTGAGACATTGTTATGTAGACAACTTTACACCTATAGGAATATGAACCTCGATGGTTTACATTCCTATACATTAAACCTGTACATTATTGATTCAACATATTTATCCTATTCATCTATAGTTTCGTGTTAGCATGATCTCTTTTAATTAACATAGATCCTTGATATCAAAGTTGGAGGACAAATGATATTTAAAATCCTTGAGGGTTTCCTTATTGTTTCCAATTACCAAAATATCATGAATATATAATACCACACAAATAGAATCATCACCAACTTGCTTAGAATATGGATAGTGATCATATTTGCTTCTTGAAAATCCAAGTCCCAATATATATATATCAATTTTTTTATACCTCATTCTTAGAGACTGCTCTAAGACATAGAAGGAATTTTTCAACGTGCAAACCAACTCATTCTTTCTATTCAATGAAGAACATTCTAGTTGTTTTATGTAGTCTAATTGTCAAAGATACCCATGTAGGAATGTTTCGTAACGTCCACATGCTCTACTTCAAGATCAAACACAATATCAATAGACAAAATAAATATAATAGAAGTTAACTTAGCAACATGAGAAAAAATCCCACCAAAATCAATTTCCTCCACATGGGAATATCCCTTTTCTACCAAGTGAGGTTTGTACTTCTCCACTTCACCTTCTGCATTGAACTTCTTATTGAATACCCGTTTGTTACAAATGATTTTTCTTAGGGAAGGAAACTTGATTAAGTTCAACACTTCATTTTTATGCATGACCTCTATTTCTTCAAGAATGGTCTTCCTCTAGATTTTACTCTCCTTTGAATCAATTGCCTCCCTACCAATACTAAGATCATCATCAGTAGCTGATAAATCAAAAAGTAGAACAAAAATTTAGGGGGTTTCTACCTTTCTGTTTGCCTTATTTCCTCGATAAATCTCATTAGAACTAGCTATGAGGTTCTTCCTCGTCTAGTTTATAATATTATGTTGAGTTAGATTCTTCATCCTTCATCTCCTACTTCATTCTCTATGGTTCTCCCTCTCATGGTTTGTCTTCCTTCTTGGAAGCAACTTTACATTCTCTAAATACTACATCTCAACTATAAACAAATTTTCCTTATTTTTTTAGAATGGAATCTTGTACACTTTTAAACCATCATTATAACCAATAAAGATACATTTTGTACATTATTGTCCAAGTTACTTATTTTATCCTTTGGAACATGAACATAAGCATTGCAACCAAAATATCTAAGATGTGTAAGAGAGGGATTTGTTTTACTAGATTGTGTTGAAATATCTAACTCTCAAGGTCCTCCCTCATAGTTTTCTTGTGTGTAATGAGGGGGACAAAAATACTTTGTTCCTTATGTTTTTTATTTATGTAAAAACGTGACTTATGTAAATAAAATGGAAATTTTGTACTATAAGTTGTGGGTACCCATTTATGTTGTTCATTTAATAATTAGTTTTTATTATTTAAATGTGCATTTTAATGTGAACCCTAGATCTAGAGAACTCATCCTAGCCATTGGATTGGTAGTTAGGAAGTTAGTTACTAGAAATAAAGTATAAAATAATGAGAAGGGACAAAGGAAAAGATGCACCACCAAGAGAAAAAGCAAAGACTGAAGAACAAGAACAAGAACAAGAACAAGAAGGGTTCCAAATATAAAATTGGATCACTTACCAAGGAGTTTTCACCTACACGAATCCCAAGGCACCCACTATATTATGTAATTTTTTTAGGCAATCTGATAAGGGTCGTAGAATAGTCTGACAGAGGTTGTACAAAAGTCTGAAACCCCAATTGTTTGAGCATAGTTTTCAAGAAAGAGGTTGTAGCATTAATTGCAAATCATACATCAATATCTTTCTAGCATGTGTGAGCACATAAAATAAGGAAGAATGTGAGCATACCATACAGCAATATCTAGAATGTGTGGGCATGTCGTACAGTTGTTCATTGGCATGAAAATAAAGGTAGTTGATTGTTGATGTAAAGTTGTGTAATTTTGTTGATTTTGGGAAATAGAAAAGTTTTGTGTAGAGAAATTTCTGAGTTTTCTTCTTAAATAAAAATTTATTCTCTTTGGGTTTTCCCTAGGTTGGGGTTTTTCCTTGGTCAAGGTTGACAAAAAATTAACTATGGACAATGTGAATGTTTAATGTTGTGGTGTTGAAGGATTTTTGGCATGGTGTTTTAAATTTCAAAGTCTGCAAGTGATTCTTTAATTTGAAACCTAGTTGCTAAAAATGTTTGACAAAATGTTTGAACCACAATCTTTATATTTTTTTATTTTCTCTTCATGGTATCATAGTTGTACTGAACTAGGTAGGAGGCAAGATTGTTTCACAATCATCTTTTTGAAAGAAGGACAGAAGAAAGTTGCGATAGTCTTTCTGAGTTGTGAATTTTTGGTTAACAGTGACTTCCCATGATGAGTATTCATTTTGAAGACAGGTTGGACGGGGTGTCCAACTATGTACCATGGAAGGTAAGAATAACCATAGTACCAAAAGAATGGAGATCTGGAAGTTTGTTATGTTGTTGTAATTGTAACTTCGAAAGACATTCTGATGTATATTATCATTGTATGATGTTGTACCCCCATCGAAGATGTGTTTCCCTCCTTTCAAGATGTCATTATTGTGTATGGACCTTGAGGTACAACCTCCATTGTAAGTCGGGGCAATAGTCCCCAGTATAATATATTGTAATGTGCTTTTGAAGTCTCTCTAGGAGAAGTTGACCCTATTAGGGAAAGAGGTCGGCCCCAGTCATGTTTTAGGACAGTCACTTGAAGGATATGAATAGGGAGGTGCCCTCCCTCATTTATACATACTCACACTCACTCAAGTTTGCATGAGGGGAGAGAGAGAGAGAGAGAGAGAGAGAGAGAGAGAAGGAGGAGAGATATATAGTTGCAGAAGACTTCTTCTTATTGGGTTTTTCCATCTCGTGATATTGTCTTAGTGATGAAACTATTCCGAGGAAGTTTGCAGGTTTTTCTCCTTTATGGTTTCCCTGGTGAAAATATTTGTGTCTTGTGTATCTGATCTATCTTGTGTATCTTGTTGTACTTGTTATCATTTTAGATAAATATCCTAATAAATTTAATTAGACTAGAAAAAATAACATGGGATCAGGGCCTCTCTGAAAGAAGGCACTACACAGCAATAGAAACTAGGGCATCCTAGTTCAAGGTCTTCTCTCCATAAATCATCAAGAAAAGAGGGTTAGGATAACTCGCCCTAGAGGGGCACATATTTTGGTGGAAGGGATTTCAATTTTGGAGAAGTTTCAATTTAGAAGAAGTTTAAATTTTTTACTACGAGATACTACGGGAAGAAACTAGGGAATCAATTTTTGGAGACTTCCCAACTCAGTCTTCAGAAAAGAACCTAGCTGAGAAACTTGCCTCAAGGAGGCACATCTTTCTGTCCAAACAAAATTTCTAAATTCCAATTTTGGAAAATTAGGGTTCCTCTAACAAGCCCTAGGTCAGTCAGCTCCAGAACCAGGTTGGGCACCTCAAATCGGTAAGATCTAAATATTTGTTATTTTCGTTTGAGGTTCTCATTTGAATATGACTCATCACACTTAGCTTGAGGACAATCTTGGAGGAGTTGATAACTTCTGAGCATGTAAGTGTTGAATCTCATTGATCCTTGAAGAGGATAATTTGGATCAGTACATCAGTAAAGAAGTTCCAGACCTAGAGAGAGATGAGGCTAAGGCTACTCATAAGAAGAACTTGGTTAAGGCCAAGAGAATCATTGTAAACTCTATTAAGAATCATCTCATCCCCCATGTGTCATCCTTTAAGACATCTAAGGAAGTATTTGATGCTTTAACAAAGATGTTTGAAGGAAATAATATCAATCGGAAGATTACATTGAGGAACCAGTTGAAGAATGTGAAGATACAAAATTCAGAAACTATACAGTCCTACTTCACAAGGGTTTCTCAAATAAAGGAACAACTTGAAGCAGTTGAAGAGAATGTAGAAGGAGATATTGTGATGACTACCTTGAATGGCCTCCCAAGATCATGGGATTCATTCATTCAAGGGATCTGTGCAAGAAGGAAGTGGATATCTTTAATCCAACTCTGAGAAGAATGCACATAAGAAGAAGCTCAGCTCATAACAAGAGTAGAGAATATGGGAGCAATTGAAGACCAATCTCTCATAGCTCACACCAGAAAGAACTACAAGAAGAAGGAGAACCACCATCACAATAAGAAGAAGGACCAAAATCAAAAGAAGTTTAGAAAATATCCTTCCAACATTCGATGCTACACTTGTGATGAAAAGGGACACTTTACAAGAGACTGGACAAGAACAAGGACTCCTTAAACAAGAATAAAAGAGACCATGCTCACATCGCTCAAGATGATGAACCAATAAACAAAAGATTCAGAAGAGAGAAGGATGATTCAGATGAAGAGTGTGTGCTAATATCAACACTCATGGACACTATCGTACATGGAAGCAATGATTGGCTTATGGATAGTGGGGCATATAAACATATGACGGGATACAAAGAATCATTCATCAATATGTTTAAGAATGAGTCACCTCACAAGGTGAAACTTGGGGATGATTATCAATATCCCATTTAAGGAAGTGGAGAAGACTCATACAAGCTAGACTTTGGAAAATATTTAAAGATGAAGGATGTGTTATATGTTCCAGGGTTAAAGAAGAATCTTATCTTTGTCTCTGCACTATATGCAAAGGGAATGAGAGTTACATTTGTTGATTTCCAAGTTATAATGTGTCCTAAAGGAAAGATAATCAATGATGCAACAGTGATTGGAGAGAAAGACGAAGGCTTGTACAAACTAAAGGGGCAACCTGAACAAGCTTTGGTTCATGAGTTAGTAGAACCAAGTGAACTATGGTACCAAAGGCTTTCACATGTGCATTACATAGCACTACTGATTGCAAGCAAATAATTCTCAAGACTTCCAAAAATCCAAGCAAAGCAGGAAGGAATTTGCAAAGCATGTGCACAAGGAAATAATGCAAGAAGACATTTCCCAACAGTGAAAGTAAAGCTAAATGAATACTGGAGATGGTACACTCAAATGTATGTGGGACCATGTCATCCATCTCACTAAGAGGGTATGTGTACTATGTTTCCTTTATATATGATTTCTTGTGTAATACTTGGATAAATTTCTTGAAAGGGAAAAATGAAGTATTCATTAAGTTCAAGGAATACAAAGCCTTGGTCGAGAACCACACTGAAAGGAAGATCAAGACTTTGTGGTCATATAATGGCAGAGAGTTTACCTTAGAAGAATTCAAGGAAACATGCAGAGATTCTAGGATTAATAGGGATTTGAGCACTCCTTACAATCCTCAGCAGAATGGAGTTGCAGAACGAAAGAACTGAACCATAATGGAAGCAACGAAAGCAATGCTACGTGACTAGGATATTCCAATGCACCTTCGGGTGGAAGAATCAAGGACAATTATGTATGTACAGAACTATACTCCTCGTCAAGTACTTGAAAACAAGACTCCTAAAGAGGATTTCTTAGGAGAGAAACCATAAGTCATCCATCTCAGAATATTTGGCTGCCCAATGTACCTACATATCCCAAAGGAGAAGAGGACCAAGCTCGATCCTTCTGGGGGGAGGGAATATTTGTAGGATATAGTGATACATCAAAGGCCTAACAAATATGCTTCCTAGGATTCAAGAAGATAGGCATCAGTAGAGATGTAAGCTTTGATGAGGACTCAACATACTCAACATCCAGGAGGCTACCTATTAAAGAGGTCAAGGAACCTAAAGGAACAAGATTTTGAGATACGACAATGGAATTGGAAATTCCATAAGAACATGAATATCATGACATGAAAGAACCACAAGATCATGTAAAGACACTTCACGAGAAGGACTCCCACAAGAGGGAACCATCATGCGCACGAGAGCTAATACAAGATGCAGAAAGGTATGGTGCTCCGGAAGGGATGGATAGAGAAAGGAAAAGACCAAAACCTTACAACAGCTATGTGGACCTGTTGTGTGACATATTAACAAGGAACCTTCCAATTATGAAGAGGCTGCAAAAAAGAAAGAATGGAAGGATGCCATGATCGAGGAGTATTAGTTGATTATGAACATTGATGTTTGGGAGATAGTTCTAAGACCAGAAAGGAAGTTTGTCTTGACTTTGAAGTGGATCTACAAGATCAAGCATGTGATATATGGTAGCATTGAGAAACATAAGCCAAGATTCATGGTGCGAGGCTTCTCAGAGAAAGAAGGCATAGACTACGAGGAGACATTTGCACTTGTATCAAGGTACACTTCCATTAGATATATACTTGCATTACTTGCAATTATGAGATGGAAGATTCACCAAATGGACTCCAAGACATCATTCTTGAATGGTGTAGTCAAGGAGGAAGTGTATGTAGAACATCCACTGGGGTTCGAGACACATGACATGCGGACTCATGTGTCCAAATTGAAGAAGTCCTTGTATGGATTAAAGCATGCACCCAAGACATGGTACGACATGATGGATAGCTTCTTGATGAGCTCAGGATTTACTAAGACTAAAGTGGATTCTAATCTTTACTTCAAGGTTGAAGGAGAAATACTAGTGATGGTCATGCTATATGTCGATGACATGTTCCTGGAAGGAGAGGAGGAACTCATTGAAGATGAAAAGAGGAGAATTTCTACTAAGTTCGAGATGAAATACCTAGGGATGATGCACTACTTCTTAGTCGTGGAGGTGGGGCAGAGTGCAGATGGGATTTTCCTTGGTCAAGGAAAGTATGTAGTGGAGATTCTGGAAATATTCAGAATGTTGGACTGCAAGGCAATAGCCACACCTATGGCATCGAACTTGAAGCTTCTGTGTGATGCTTCATCAAAGTCAGTTGATGCCACGGTTAATCATCAGATGATTGGATCATTGATGTACCTAACGAATATAAGACCAGACATGTTCACCTGGTTGTTGTAAAGCATGTATTGAGGTACCTGAAGGGAATAGTCGAGTATGGTATCAATTATGACGTGAATCAGAAGATTAACCTACACAGTTATGTTGATTCAAATTGGGTAGGTAGCGCCACCGATAGGAAGAGCACTTTGGATTTTTGCTTCAGTTTAGGATCTGACATGATCTCCTGGTTTAGTAGGAAGCAGTCCTGTGTGGCACTAAGTACAGTCGAGGTAGAGTATTTTGTCGTTTACTTGGCCAATTGTGAGCCAGTATGGTTGTGGAAGCTACTGTTTTATTTGTTTGATCTCCGGTTAGAAACAACTTGTATCTTCTGCGACAACTAGAGCTATGTGAATTTCTTGGAGAACTCGGTGTTCCATGACAAGTCGAAGCACATAGAGATCAAGTTCCACTATATTAGGGATATGGTGCATAGAGGAGCAGTGAAGCTCCAATATGTGGAAATTTACTCGCATATAGCCGATGTATTGACCAAGCCTCTAGCCAGAGTAAAGTTTGAGTACTTCATAGAAAGACTTGGTGTGATCCAGAACGAGACCCCTCGAAAGAGGGAGTGATGATTTCTAGCATACTCGGAGCTACAAGTTGTCTTGGTGGAGTAATCAGTCCTGGTGTGCTCCTATGCTAGAGATGACAAGAGACCAGAAGACGCAGACGCATGAGATATCACATGGTAAATGAGACAGGTTGTCCGAGTGCAAAATATCCTAGCGTAGGACATAGGTATTCAGATGAAATGAATCATGTGGGTTGTCCAGAGTGTAAAAAGGTTCTGGCGTGGTACGCAGGTTTCTAGGGCGTAATAAGTCCTGGAAGGTTCTCCGAAAGGAAAATATCCTGGACTCAGGTTGTTTGGATGTAATAAGTCCTTGAGGTTGACCTGGAATGTAAAATTCCTGGCGTGGTACGCAGGTTGTTCGATCATAATAAGTACTTGTATGTGTGTATTCCCATGTTGGAGATGATGGGGTCACAAGGCACTCGGTGTGCACCTAGGCAATTCTCACATAGTGGTATATTTAGGTTGTCTTAATGACGTGAAATATCCTGGCATGATCCTATGTTAGAGAGATGTAATGCACTTAGTATGATCCTATGATATTCTCGCATAGTGGAAGTTGCAGGTTGTGATGGTGACATGAAATATCTTGGCATACTCCTATGCTGGTTGAATGTAGGTGGTTTGCATATGGGATGTCCTCTGTGTTTTTTGTTTTGTTTTGTTTTGTGAAGGACAAAGAGATAATTTGGATACGATGAGATGATAGTAGGAGACACATGTTATTACAGTGGAAATGTAAAGAATCATCATGGGTTGTACCTATGTGATGGCTTGCTCGTGGATATGATGAAGACCTGGATGAGGACCAATCCTACACCCAACATGAAAAATGGTTGGCTTTGTAGAAAATTTCGATGATTGATAAGAAGATGACTGTGGTAGCGTCTATGATGATGACTCCGTGATGATGAATGTGGCGAGAGAGAATACTTTCCTAGTTAAGAGGGAGTGTTGTTGTAATTGTAATTTTGGAAGACATTATGATGTATATTATCATTGTATGATGTTGTGCCCCCATCGGAGATGTGTTTTCCTCCTTTTGGGATGTCATTATTGTGTATGGACCTTGAGGTACAAACTCCATTGTAAGTTGGGGAAACAGTCCCCAATATAATATATTGTAATGTGCTTTCGGAGTCTCCCAAGGAGAGGTTGGACCTGTTAGGGTAAGAGGTCAGCCGCAATCATGTTTTAGGTCAATCACTTGAAGGGTATAAATAGAGGGTAGCTCTCCCTAATTTATACACACTCACACTCACTCAAGTTCGCATGAGGAGAGAGAGAGAGACAAGGAGGAGAGATATATAGCTGTAGAAGAATTATTCTTAATTGGTTTTTCCATCTTGTGATATTGTCTTAGTAACGGGACTATCCTGAAGAAGTTTGAGAGGTTTTCTCCTTTATGGTTTCCTCGGTGAAAACATTTATGTCTTGTGTATTTTCTCTATCATGTGTATCATGTTGTACTTGTTATTATTTATATAAATGTCCTAATAAAGTTAATTAGACTAGAAAAACTAACATTCTAATAGCACCATGACCAAGCTCAGTGACAAGGATGAGCTTGAGGCGCATGACGCTCTTGAAGCTAGGGCTCAAATGGTAATTATAGATGGGGTTAAAGACCACTTGATTCCACATTTGGCTAAGAAGAAAAAAACCAAGGAAATGTGGGATACATTAAACCAACTGTTCGAGGCTAAAAATGAAAACCGCAAGATGGCACTTAGAGAGAAGATACATAGTGTAAAAACGATGAAAGACGATAATGTATCCTCCTATCTAAATCTTGTTGCATAGGTAAAGGATGATTTGGAAGCAGAAGGGGAGATAGTCCTAGACTCTAAGTTGGTGAGGATAGTCCTGAAGGGATTCACCAAGAACTAGGACATATTTGTTAAGTGTATTTTGGGGAGAGAGGATATTTCTAGTTGGAGTAGGATTAGGGATGAATTCACCTAGGAGGAGATTCAGGAGGGGTCTCAAATTGGTCAGGTTAGTGACAATATTGAGAAAAGGAGGGCACTCAGAACTAAGTCAAAAATTAAGAATAAGGAATACTTAAGTAATATCAGGTGCTTCCAATGTAATCAGTTCAGACATTATGCTTCAAAATGTCCGAAGAAGAAGGGGGAGGTGGAGAAACATAGAACAACATCTACCTCAAACTGGACCTTGGTCAGATTTTGGAGGTCCATGGGGTTCTTTTTTTCCCTGGGATGGGAGTTAGTAAACTCTATGTTTCATCCTTGGAAGATGATGGTTTTGGATTGATCATCAGGTCTATTCATGTTTCCCTTTATTGGGAAGAAGAACCAATTGGTACCACAATACTTCTTGACGATCATAGGGACATGTTGTATCTGTTAAGGGGACATGTTGTACATCCACGGTCAGGAGGTTGGCTATCTGATTCAGATTTTGAGGATGGGGCAGTAGTTACAGTTGATCAGCCTGTTGTTTATGTTTCTTCTGATGAAGAGAGTGGATATATTTAGAGCACCGACAGAAAATTCATATAGTACGATGATGATGAGCAGGTCTAGGAGGTTCAGGTGGAGTCTCAAGAATCAGAGTTTCAGTTCAGGTTCAAGCACTTATCTCTAAGACATGTTACATAGAAGGAGGGGGGTTCTTTAAGAAACAAGGATGGAGATAGAGTTAGTTCCAGAAGGACCTCCCTCGTTAGGAAGGAGTGTTGAAATATCTAACTCTAAAGGTTATCCCTCATATTTTTGTTGGGTGTGTAATGAGGAGGACAAAAATATTTTGCTCCTTATGTTTTTTATTTATGTAAAAAAGTGACCTTATGTAAATAAAAGGAAAATGTCATACTTTAGGTTGTGGGTCCCCATTTATGTTTTTCATTTAATAATTAGTTTTTATGATTTAAACGTGCATTTTAATGTGAATCCTAGATATAGTGAACTAATCTTAGCCATTGGATTGATAGTTAGGAAGTTATTTACTAGAAATAAAGTATAAAATAATGAGAAGGGGCAAAGGAAAAGATGCACCACCAACAGAGAAAAATAAGATTGAAGAAGAAGAACAAGGGTTCCCAAGATAAGCTTGGCACACTTACCTAGGAGTTTTCAATAGCATGAATCCCAAGGAACCCATTATATTCTTCAGGTTTTTCTAGGAAATCTAGTAAATGGTGTACAACAGAATGACAAAGGTTGTATAGCAGTCTAAAACTGGAATATGTGGGCACATTTTTTGAGGTAGAGGTTGTAGAATTAATTCCATACCATACAACAATATCTTTCTATTACATGTGGGCATAGAAAATGAGGCAGAACATGAGAAAATCGTACAATAGTCTTTGGCACATGTGGGCAAGACGTACAACTATTCATTGGCACAAAATTCAAGGTAGTTAATTGTTGATGTAAAGCTATGTAATTTTGTCAAATTTGGGAAAGAGAAAATTTCTCTGTAGAGAAATTTATGAGTTTTCTTCTTAAATAAAAGTTTATTCTCTTTGGGTTTTCCCTAGGTTGGGATTTTTCCTTGGTCAAGGTTGACCAAAAATTGACTATGTACAATGTGAATGTTCATTTTTTTGGTGTTGAAGTATTTTGGCATGGTGTTTTAAACTTCAAAGTCTACAAGTGATTCTTTAATTTGAAACCTAGTTTCTAAAAGTGTTTGACAAAATTTCTGAATCACAATCTTTATAATTTTGTCATTTTTTCTTCAACTTGTGCCTCATGCAAAGTTTTATCAACCAACACTTATGAAGGTGATCTAATGATCAAGTAACATATGGTACATACTACCTTTTCCCACAATTTTAATGTAATCTTGCACCATTAAGCATATTCCTTTCCTTTTCCATTAATATTATGTTCATTATTGATGCAACTACACTAAGTGAGGTGTGTATGGGATAATCTTTGTCCTTGCTATACAATATTTCTTACAAAATTGCTTGAAATTATTTCCACATAGCTCTCAGTCATTGTATGTTATGATATTAATCCAACATCCATATCTCCAATATTATTGTTGCAAAGTTCTCGACGTTTGAATGGTGCAAAACTTCTCTGGGATTTCTAAAAATGTGACGAAGGAAACATTGGGAAATGGCACGTGGGTGGAAAACATTGGCAATGATTTTCTTGTATAATTACTTCAGGTGGGATAATGTTAAGTGATGAAGTCAATATCTATGTTAGGCCTTGTGGGCCTTAAAGATAAATTTTATTTTCAAAATTAAAATTATATAACAAATAACTAAAAAAAAATCATGGAGAAGTAAGTCTAACATATAATGGAGAAAAGGAGAAACAATATACCTATGATTTGAAGATTTGTTGAAATATTACCTCCATCTCCACAAGCAATGAGGGAAAACAACATGTGGGGGAGGACTCTTCACCCAACCAACCCCTCAATGAGACACTGAGGGGCCCTAAGCCCCCAACCAATAAACCTTATCCAGATCTATTATCCTACCTTCCATAAAAATTCCTATCTTCCTTCAAATCTAAGAAGAATGAATGCCCTCCCCATCCAATCCTCCTCATTTTCTTTGGAATTTGAATCTAGTAGATTTTATTAATTTAGTTAGCGATTTATTTTTATTTATTTATATAAATTATTTAATATTATTATTCATAATTATCTTATTCATGGTGATACGTGTTTCATTTTATTTAATTATTTTATTAATTTTAATATTTAATTTTGTTTTCCT